>CM032446.1:258170726-258325691 GCA_019049505.1 Pachyrhynchus sulphureomaculatus | reverse complement strand
CTTTCTTGTGGGCCAATCGCGGGCGTTTTTCTTGCAGCTCGGTTTTCAAACGGTCCAATAACGATGAATAATATTCACCTGTAATAGTTCTACCCTTTTCCAGATAGTCGATGAGGATTATCCCTTGCGAATCCCAAAAGACAGTCGCCATAACCTTTCCGGCCGAAGGAACGGTCCTCGCCTTTTTTGGTGCCGATTCCCCCTTGGTAACCCATTGTTTAGATTGTTGTTTAGTCTCAGGAGTATAGTAATGTATCCATGTTTCATCCACAGTGACGAAACGACGCTTAGAGTCCTCCGGATTCTTCTGGAACAGCTGCAAACCATCCTTGCAACACTTCACACGATTCCGTTTTTGGTCAAGCGTGAGCAATCGCGGCACAAATCTTAGCGGATAGCTTTCTCATGTCCAAATGTTTATGCAAAATATTATGTACCCGTTCAGTCGAGATGCCCACAGTACTAGCAATCTCACGCACCTTAACTCTTCTGTCATCCATCACCATATCATGGATTTGATCAATGATTTCTGGAGTCGTAACCTCCACAGGCCGTCCAGAACGTTCAGCGTCACTTGTGCCCATATGGCCAGTCCGAAAAAATTTGAAACCATTTATAAACTGTTCTAATCGAAGGTGCAGAGTCACCATAATATTTATCAAGCTTCTCTTTAGTCTCCTAAGGCGTTTTGCCTTTCATAAAGTAATGTTTAATCACCACACGAAATTCTTTTTTCGTCCTTTCTTGAAAATCACTCGACTTCCTTGATTCACACGAATGCCAAACACAAAGAAATAGACCAATATGGCTGAAACTTGGTGTGCGTTCATTCAAGGGATGCTACTAACTAAACAATGACCTCGATACGCGCCGGTGGTGCCATCTCTCGGACTTTGCACGGACTTTTCAAACCAGCCTCGTAATACTTGCGAGCACTTTTTTTTTGTATTATTTTTAAAAAATCGCGAAAAATTGCGAAGATTAAACGAAAATTATCACGAGTGCATTACCTGTAATAATTTATCTGGTATATAAAAAAAACAGAAATTTCAAGGTCAATTTTCAGTAAAGATTGGAAATAAACTTTGTTGAAAACTCATTTGGGGTGTGTTTTGTGAAGTCACTGATCATTTTATACTTCCGTTACAACATTTTTTTATTTTAAAAGCAATCAACGTACGGAACACCAATTGCGCAAGTTCAACTTGCACTTGACCGGTTTTTTTTTTACTTTAAGTTTAAGTTGTATGAATAATAATAAGCAAAAAATATGTTTATCATAAACACTTTAAGAGTAAAATTATAAAAAAAGATGAAGTTTTTTTTTTAAGTTTTTAATGATGTTCTAATATCAAAAATACATTTAACTGTAACTAAAAAAAATTGTCCGACTCTTTTGATCATTTTTCTTCACCATTTCGAACGCAAAATTGTCGGCCGTGCACTACAGAGGGCAAATTTTCATATTTTAAAACTCAATTTTTTAAATAACACAGACAATGTGTGGGTATTTTTAATTATTCTTATATGGAAACCGAAGATATAATAATAATGTATGCACAAGGATTTTCTTTTCAATACTATATTTTTTTTTTTTATTAAATATTTTTAATTTACTCTATGCCCATTAAAATCATGCAAACAAACATTTCGTTTTTAAGTTTTACAAATTATAGAGCAACAAAAAATAAAAAAAATATTAGTATCATCGGGAAACTGAAAGTTTCTTCTTCAAAAAGTTATTTTTTATTTTTTTTTTATACTCTGAAAACCAGTAATATCGATTAAGGTTCGAGCGGTGCGCGTAGATTTTTAAGGTGGGATTTTCAAAAAATCGAATTTTTTTTTTTTTGGCTAGATAAATTGTTTATACTTTTAAAAATATTTTAAACTTTTAACCATTTCAAAATTCAAATTATTTTCGAAGTTATAGCAATTAGAACTGAGCGCGACACAGAGTCGGCCCGAAACTCAGGTAGCGATCGGACCGGCACCAGCGGTCAAAACCTTGACAAAGGGTATTGTTCTTTTAGTCAGTCCTTTATAAGAACGCTGTTTAGAAGGATACACTCAGAATAACAACGAAAGTCTAAACGCTGTCATTGGCTCCAAAAGTATATTATAGTGGCAAAAAAATTGTTGAGATTGCATCTTATATTGCAGCTAGTATATTTAATGATGGATATGCTAGTGTATTACAAATGATGCAGTTATTAAACCTTGTAATTGGCCCAAACTCGCTGCGATTTACCGAGAACTTGCATTCTCAACGAATATCTATAGCCAACATGGAAACCCAAGAGGAGATTAAATGGGCCAGGAAATTGAAAAAGGCTGTTCAAAAGGAGTCGGAGGACATTGCGGCTACAATGGAAGACCTCATGTACGGTCCAGGAATCGCAGATTGAAGGTAATTTTAAAAAAAATATTTGGTTTTGAGACGTTGTCACCGTACTGTTTTTTCCTTTGCGTGTTTTTTCAAAACTACTTTTTTCAAACTGGTGTAGAAGATATCTTAAGATCCACCTAAGGGATTTTGTTAAAATTTACAACACATATTGTTTATAATATTATCTAAAATGTAGCATAGGATTTTTTTGATTGGGTGTCACGTTCATACGTTATAAATTTTTTAAACTCAAAATTTCGATAAAAATCAAGAGTTTTTTTTTAAACAGCTGTCATTTCTACAAAAAATTAAAAAAAAAAATCCTGTGCTACATCTTAGCTATTACCTCTCTAAATAAGAAAAAAAAATTTTTAGTGTTCCGTACGGAATAAGATCACTTCGGTGTCTGTCTGTCTGTCTGTCTGTCACACCAGATTTTCTCCGAAACTATTTGACATAGAAAGTTGAAAGGACCCCCCCGCACAATCCTTATGGAAATTGGGTTTCGGCCAATTTTTTTGAAACTTGGCACAGAGGTAGTTTTCAATATGCTGATTAAAAGTCTCTATGGGCACAACCCCCAAAAACCAACCCCAAACCCCCCACGACCCCCCCAAACCTACAATGTGGGCATTGTTAGGTATCGGTGGGTACAGTTTCAATCAATCTTCGAAGCGGTTTTTCCTCGGCTACATTAGCTCAAACACCTTGCAAAGCTAGCTGTTAACATTGTGATTGAGGGCCTTAATGTGCAAGACCCTTTCAAGACTTGTGAAAATGGCAACGTATTATAATGCCTTCATTCTGTTATGGGGGGAGGGGGTTGAGGTTGATTTAGGGGGTCTTGCACATTAAGACTCTCAATCAGAATGTTAACAGTTAGCTTTGCAAGGTGTTTGAGCTAATGTAGCCGAGGAAAAACCGCTTCGAAGATTGATTGAAACTGTACCCACTGATACCTAACAATGCCGACATTGCAGGCTTGGGTGGTCGTGGGGGGTTTGGGGTTGGTTTTTGGGGGTTGTGCCCATTAAGACTTTTAATCGGCATGTTTTGAAAACTACCTCTGTGCCAAGTTTCAAAGAAATTGGCCGAAACCCAATTTCCATAAGGATTGTGCGTGCGGGGTCCTAATATAGGAATTGATGGCCTCATCAGAGCCGTGTAGTTTTAAAAGTTAAATTTTGACTTAAGGGGTTAGTTTTGAGGGGTGAAATCAGAAGTGAAAAAAAAAAAAAAATTTACTAGGTCATCGAGTGTGGTGTCAAATGAAAGCTTGTGAAAACACGAGTAATATATATATATATATATATATATATATATATATATATATATATATATATATATATATATATATATGGGGGTTCCTATTTCTGCTACCCTTGCCCAACTGGCATTGGAATATTTAGAGGAAAATGTTATTGATAGCTTAAGCCACAAACCTATTTTCTTCAAAAGATACGTAGATGATTGTATTCTAGCACTAAAAGAAGACCAAATAGAAAACACAGTTAAAGCCTTCAACCAATTCAACAAAAAATTACAATTCACCATCGAAACAGAACAAAACAACGCCATAAATTTCCTAGATCTAACTCTAATAAGAGAAAAAAACAAAATAAATAGCAAATGGTACACAAAACCAACAAGTTCTGGAAAATATCTAAACTACCATTCACACCATCCTTTAAATTTTAAGAAAAATACCGTCATAAATTTAATTGACAGAGGCTTAAAACTAACAAGTCCTAAATATAGAGCAGAAATAATAGAAAAAATAAAAACTACCTTAACCAACAACAATTATCCGGTTAAGCTAATTAACAAAATTTTAAAAACCAGAACTCACAAATTATATAATACTCTAGATAAACAACCAAAACAAAGAACAGCTACAACATACATATCCATGCCATATATTCAAGGACTTTCAGAAAAAATTAAAGCAGTCCTCAAAAAACATAATTTAACTGTTTGCCACAAAACGCATAACTCATTAAAACACCTTTTTACCCCCTAAAGTCCAAAACACCCCTACTGAAACAATCAAACCTGATATATTCTATTCCATGTCAAAACTGCAACGGCTGTTATATCGGCATGACTAAACAACATCTAGAAACTAGACTGAATGGCCATAAGTATGATAAGAATAACCCAACAGCTCTATCAAAACACGTTAAACAAACCAAACACTCGTTTGATTTTAAAAATACAAAAATCCTAAAAAAAAGAGTCAAATTATTTTAAAAGATCAATGCATGAAATGATCTGTATTAATAAAGAGAAAAACAATATAAACGACAAAAGCGACGTTAGGGGTCTGAGTCATATTTATTTCGGACTCTTCTCATAGTAACTCAATAGCAGATAATAAATAAAAAAAACACTTAGACAAACCAAAGGATGACTTTCGTTCCCAATACAAATCTAAAGTTATTTTAAAAAATGTGACCGTCTTAGTAACACCTTTTAAAGAATGTTAAGTGTGTCTTCGTTTCAACCCACACATGTAAGTTTTCATACATATTTTGAGTGTATTTTTATTATTATTTTCACCTTCTACATTGTATTATAAGTTTAAGAATTTTATATATTCATAATTAAAAAAAAAAAATTTGTGCGTCCTATTGAATATCCAAAACAGAAAATTTCAATTTTTAGATGAACTGAAGAAGCCTGAAAATCGGGCGAAACGTTTTCAATAAATTCTAACTAGAACATGTTGTAATTTCTCTATCCTTAAAACAAAAGAACCATAAAGCCCAAGAAATTGAAAAAATATATATTCAATATTCCAAGGTTCAAGAAAGAATTCAATCCAACTTATATATATATATATATATATATATATATATATATATATATATATATATATATATATATATATATATATATATATAATATAATATAATACTTGCGCACACTTTTCTTTGTATTATTTTAAGAAATCGCGAAAAAACCGCTGTCCCCCTACTTTATCTCGAAAAGATTTGATCAAAAAATTTTTAAAAAAATTCTGGAATATTCTTCACGGGATATAGATTGAACGGAAATTATCACGAGTGCATTACCTTTAATAGTTTATCTGGTATATAAAAAAAAACAAAAATTTCAAGGTCATCAGTTTTCAGTAAAGGTTAGAAACAAACTTTGGTGAAATCTCATTTGAAGTGTGTTTTGTGAAGTCACTGATCATTTTATACCACCGTAACGTACGGAATACTAATTGTGCAAGTTAACTTGCACTTGATCAGTTTTTCCTTTTGTTATTCTGTCTTTTTATTTTTTAGACTATGCCTAATAGAGAAAATAAGAACACCATCAGCAGGATTTTCAAAAGAGGGTCCAACTTGATGGCTCATATCTCAGTCGTTTTTTTAATTTTTTTTATTCGTTATTATTTCAAATTATTCGTAAAACTACTATGTATATGTGTAAAAGAAAAATTATTTTATATATGTAATTGCTTTTTATTTTTATACCTATTTTTCAAAGCATCAAGGAGATGTAAACCGTTAAGGGGGTCACTACCGAGGTCAATTTACATTGAAAAGTAAAACCCATTTTCTCAGCAACCGTTCATCCTATTTCAACGAAACTTTGCACACTTATTATTTATTATTATATAATTTAATGGGACTAAGGGTTTAAAGAAATAATTTAAATTACATTTTCTAGAAATTTTGAAAGTTCATGAATTTTATTTGTATGTTTGAATTGACGCGGTAAATTACCAGCTGTTTCGTTTGACATTTCCTTAGTCCGAACTGTAGACAGTGTTGCCATGGATATTTAAAAAAAAAATAGCTCAATAACTTTTATAGTTTTGAAGATAATGGGACAAATGTACAAAAAAGTCAATTTTTCAGGAGAGCCGAAAAACTAAAAAGTTGTAGTTTTGACTGCTTTTTTTGTTATAATCAACTTTTTTAAATTTATTTCTAGAGTATTTGTCTTCTTTTTTTTTGCAAAAACAAGTTTGGCAACATCGATTGTTTACAACAAAATATGTTTTTTTTTCCAAATTTTTTTTTTTTAGTTTTGTTTTGTTTGGTTATATTTTACGTGAGAGATTGTTTTTTGTTTACATTGTTACAAATTTTTTTCCTGTTTTCTGTTACTATTGCTGTTTTAAATTTTATTATATTGTTATTTTATTATAGTTTTTTATTATTGTTTTGTGAAGAAAAATGACTAAGCCAAAGACTAGCTTCAAGAGCAAGAAAAGGAATAAACCTTTTAGTGGGACACATATTTCTGTTGCTCGTAAATTGGTCATGTCCTTACCATCTGTTGAATCAACACCATCAACCTCATCTGAAAATCGTACACCTTCTTCTTCTTCAAAAAAACTAGGTAATCAAAATAAATTTGAGTCATTCATGAGCAACCATGCGTATGATTTGGTGGATGTTGGAGAGCTGAGTAAAGCACTGAACTCAACAGTGGACTGCAAAAAATGTGGTGGTGAAATCACCCTAAGTGTTTGTTTGAGAAACGGTTTGGCATCCACTATAAAGATTGTTTGTCAGAATTGTCAAGTCCTAAATAAACTAAGGAACTCCAAGAAACTGGATTATGAACTCGAAGGTAAATCTGTGAAATTAGATACAATAAATATTAGATTTACTTATGCACTTAGGTGTACTGGTAAAGGATTTGCTGGAGCTAAACTTCTTTGTGCTATGATGAACATTCCTCCCCCACAAAGCAAGCACTTTTTGCACCAAAATGTTATTCGTTCAGCTCTTGAAGTAGTTGGAAAAGATATAATGGTGGCTGCCGTAGAGGAAGCCTGTATTTCAAATAGTGGCAACAGGGATTTGGCCATCTCACTAGATGGCAGTTGGCAAAAAAGGGGCTATACTTCTTTGAATGGCGTGGTCTCTGCTGCGAGTACTGACAGGCAAAATAGTGGATATTATGGTACTCTCCAAACACTGTCGTTGTCCACTAAAATTTCAGAATACACATAATGAAAATTGCATAGCCAATCATAGTGGTACCAGTGGGGCTATGGAAGCAGCTGGTGCAGAGCAAATTTTCCTGAGGTCAATGGACAAATACAATGTGAGATATTCTCACTACTTAGGTGATGGAGACTCAAAGGGTTTCTTGAAGGTTGTAGAACAAAACCCTTACGGAGATAGTCCCTTAGTTCAGAAGTTAGAATGTATAGGACATGTACAAAAAAGGATGGGATCTAGACTCAGAAAGCTAAAAACTTCCTACACGTCCAAAAAACTGCAAGATGGAAAGCCGATAGGAGGAAAGAGCAGACTCACGGATGTGGCAATAAACGACATTCAAAAGTTTTATGGCTTAGCCATACGAAGAAATGTTGGCAGCTTGGCTGAGATGAAAAAAGCAGTATGGGCAGAATTTTTTCATCTCGGCTCAAACAACCAGAATCCGGCACACAATTTATGCAGCTTGGACTGGTGTAAGTTCCTCAAGGCATAGGCAGAAAAAAAATTATATGAGCACTCAAAGCATTTTCATCTACCAAAAGTAGTAATGAAATTTTGAAACCTGTCTTCAGGGACCTGGCGAATCCAGCCCTGTTAGAAAAATGTGTTCACGGTAAGACACAAAACACAAACGAAAGCTATAATAATGCATTGTGGGTTAGATGCCCAACAAATATTTTTGTAGAGAAAAGCACACTAGAATTAGGTGCATATGATGCACTATGCTGCTTCAGTGAAGGTAATATTTCCCGCTGCCGAGTACTTGAAAAACTTTTCATTGACCCTGGAAAATTTAGAATTGCTGGGCTGATGAAGGAAGATGAACTGAGAATAGTGAAAGCCGAGAAAGACTTACAACAAGCATCGAAATGCGAGAGGCAAAAAATTTCAAGAGCAAGAAAAAGTTTAAAAGAAAAATTTAAGAAGTTAGAAAAAAGAGAAGGCCCGTCATATGAAGCGGGTTCATTTTAGTTAAAAAAAAAGTATAACAAAATAATAAAATCTTATTATTACTTTTCAAAATATTATTGTAAAAATAAAGTTTTTTTTATTTGTATATAGTAAATAGTATTTCAAAATATTTTTGTAAAAATAAAGTTTTTTATTTGTATATAGTAAATAGTGTTATATAATTATTCCTAAGCATTGTTAATAAAAAGTGGGATAATAATAATAATAGTGAAAATAATAATAACTTCATAATGGGTGGAATGGGGTGGTATAATGAAAGGTGCGTAGTGCGAAGCTAGGCGAAGGCTGAGCGGGACTCATATCTTGGCGATACTGACTGATGGCTCATACCTTGACTACTTTATATAAAAATTTCAGGCACTTATACTCATCGTATAATTGTGGGGGTTGGATTGTTTTGTGCAGAAATGATTGTAGATTATAAAAATGGAAAAAAACGAAAAACGTATTTTTTTTCATTTTTCTCGGTAGTGACCCCCTTAAACCCGTTTGGCGTGCTACACTTTTTGAAACACCCATCCGAATTTTTAATAAATTCTCACGCTAATAAAAAAAATCGGGAAAAAAAATCTATACAATAGTTTTCTGTAAAATTTTCCGCTCTTTCACGTGGTGCTATTAGGTTTTTGATATCTTTTTTATTTTTCGAGATATTACCGAAAAACCGAATTTACGTATTTTACGTCCAAAGAAACTACTTGAGTGCCAAATGCAGCTTGTTAACATTTAATAAGAGCTTAAAACTCCTTACGACTGGCTACATGGGATATATCATGCCGATACTATTGAGGTCATTAGAGAGAAATTATAGAAACATTTACATTACATCACCTATCAGTAATAAAGAAGCGCCTAAATCGCATAAAATTTAATACTACAAATCTGTTAAGTGGGAAGAATTCATCAAATATATTGGAATTTTCCCTTAGTTGGACTTTTATTTTGGATCCGACGACCTGTTTGGCTGCGCTAAGGAGGTTTTCATTGCCATTTTTGCTGGCATGAAAGCTTACCTCCCTTTTTATAAGAAATGACCTTCCAGCAGCAAGCTTTGATTCTGCCGAAAATGCAAAGAAGCTGTTCCTTCTAAACATTTTGCCTACCGGTAATGGTGTGAAAATGATAACGTTTCCTTTGTACCCGAAACAGGTGCAAGGCATATTATCGATAAAAAAAAAAAACAACAAAAAACAAAAAAAAAAAAAAAAAAACAAAAAACCAAGGAGACATATGTACAATCAAAGAATTAAAAACATTTTTCTTGCCTGCCCTAACAATTCCAGGCCGTTTAGATTTTAATGTCGATTTCCGAGGAAAAATACCACCAACTATTCCTATAGTGCAGTTGGATGTCTGATATTAGAGAGATTTTGCCACGCTTATTTTCACATGACCTTGTCTTTAGCGTATATCAAGCATGCGCAGTATTAACGCGAAGGAATCGCAAGGTTAGGTAGTATTCACCTTCTATAAACTTTTTCACTCATTTCACGGTTAAGCACACCGGTCCTTAGTACTTGATTGGTTAACACAAGTTTTTAAATTCAAATTAGTACTACACACACTGTAATCCCATTGTGCCAAAGATTGGAAAATCCCAAGATAATCTGAACACTAATTAACTATTGTCAGTGTTATTTGTATATTAAAGATTATCATTACAATTTGACTGTATTTTCTTAGTGGTTTGTAGGCCCTACCCTAATAGCAATAAAAATAACGAACTTAAAATAACCTCTCTTATAAGTTCCTAAATAAAGGAAATCGTTATTCTTAATAAAGGATCCTCCTATTTTGTTTCAATACTGCGCAAGCTCCGAATGGTGGGCGCATGCTTCAAATAACGATAACAGTTGAGTTCTTATACACTCCTGGACAAAATTAACGCAACAATATATTAAATCATACAAATCTCTATAATGAATTAATTTTAATAATTTTTTATGAACATTGGTTACACTAAAAGTTAGAAAAAACTTATTCGGATACATTAAAAGTGAATTAGCTACCAAATTTCTCTATAAGATTCGTATTAAAATTATTCTTAAGACCTACAGTCCCTGGCCAAATTATTAGACGCACTGTATTTTTTTTAGTAATTTTATGTTTCTTAAGAGTTTTTATGCAATAATGGTATATTTAAACTACAATATTATTGATTTTTATTTAAAAGAACTGTTGTAGACTACATATTTGTATTTATTTTTAACATATGGCTGGCGGCGGTACACTGTGTTGACAAAGTGATACATGAACGTAAACAAGTACAAATCTGTATCAGTCGCGATCGGAATCGAGTCAGGTACGGATGTGTTTCTGTGGCTTTATGGACTGTGATTGTTTGTTTAACAGTTTTATACTACTCAGTTATTAGTTTATTTTGTATGCAGTGTTTTAAAAAAGTAATTGGACTATTTTCATTATGGGTAGAAAAGGCGATCTTTCACCACGTAAAAAAGCTGAAGTGAAGGCCCTTGTGATTGCGAAAACATTTACAAACCGAGAAATATCACGAAGATTGGAGGTTTCTGAAGCTAGTGTACGACGCATAAAAAAGAAAATTGAGTCAGGGAAGGAATTAAGCCCGAAAAGAAAGAAAGATGCGGTAGAAAAACCAATTTTCACTCCACTGTCAGAGAGATGTTTGAAGAAAATTTGTGTAGAAAACAGATTTGCTACCACAAAGGTAATAAAATTACAACTCCAGGATGCTAGCGTAAATGCTTCTGAGCGCACTGTTCGAAGAAAATTGAAAGAATTAGATTTTAAGGCCTGTCGCCCCGCCAGGAAGCCCAAGTTAACAGCTGCAATGAAAGCAAAGCGCCTGAAGTTGGCCAAACAATGGCAAGACAAAGATGTGGACTTCTGGAGATCGGTAAAATACAGCAATTTAATCAATAATTGATACATTATTATCATTTTCAGTTAAATAAAGCAACTAAACATGAAAGTTTATATATTTTTCCTATTTTTGACAGGTCTGCTTCAGTGACGAAAGCACATTCGAAATTTTGCAGAATAAAGCTCAGTATGTGCGTCATCGTCATGGAGAAAAGTTTCATCCTGATTGTGTCGTCCCGACGGTTAAACATCCCACCAAAGTGATGATTTGGTCAGTCATCAGCGGCAAGGGCACTGGACGTCTGTACGTCGTCAAAGGAATAATGAGGCAAGATCAGTACAAAGAAGTATTACAAAATCGGTTGATTCCGCAGCTCAGAGAATGGTTTTCCAAATGGGGAACCATTCACTTTCATGCAAGATGGAGCTCCCTGCCACACTGCTCGGTCTGTTAAAGCTTTTTTGGCAGAAAAAAATATCCCTCTGTTGGATTGGCCCCATTGAAAATGTGTGGGAGCTGATGAAAAGAGAAGTGGCTAAAGATATGATTACCAACAAAACCCAGCTCCTAGAAAAGATTATTCATGTGTGGAATCATCATCCTCAAATGCAGGAGACAGTACAATCTTGCATTGATAGCATGCCGCGCAGAATTAAAGCTTTGATAGCGGCTAAAGGTGGCTCAACTAAATATTGACTTTTACTAACATTAATTTCACTTTTCTTTAAAACTTAATAAACTTATGCTTTTCTAAATTAATGCTGTTTTATTTATGTCAAATAAATAGGTAATGAATTGGATAATATAAAAATAAAAAACAAATCAATTTAAAATAATAAAACGGTACAATATCACTCGGTAATTAATATTTTACATGAAATCTTGCAGTGCGTCTAATAATTTGGCCAGGGACTGTAATAACAAAATCATTGAAAAAAATAAACTGGGACACTAGTAGCAAAATTAATGGTGTAACTGGGACACTAGTAGCGTGTGTTGTCTCCTGTACTTCGGATGACAGCGTTTATGCGCCTAGGCACGCTTCTAATTAAATTTTGGATAAAATCTTGAGGAATTTGCTCCCATTCTGTGATAACTGCATTTTCAAGTTCCCTTAGGTTTCTAGGTGCAGGTATATGACGTTTCACATTTTTCTTAAAGTGATCCCATACATGTTCTATCGGATTCAGATCCGGGCTTTTTGGTGGCCATTGCATAATCGGTATATCAACTTGATTAAGATAATCGAGTACCTCCCTAGCCACGTGAGGTCGAGCGTTGTCTTGCATAAACACACAATTGGGCCCCACAAAATGACCGAAAGGCATCACATGTTCTATTACAATATTCTCTAGATAGTAGTCAGCATTCATGGATCTCGTACGGACAGGAACTAACTCTGTGCGAGCATCAAAGCAGATGCCACCCCAGAATATAACAGAGCCACCGCCGAATGGAATCCTTGCAGAGATATTGCAAGGAGCAAACCTCTCTCCTGGTCTTCGCCATACTCGCTCACGACCATCTGGATGTTTCAGACTAATCCTAGTTTCATCTGTGAAGAAAACTTGTTTCCAATCATCCACAGACCAGTTTTCATGATTTCGAGCAAAACGTAACCTGGCAACTCTGTTCTCTCTAGTAAGCAAGGGCGCAGTGGCTGGTCTCCTACTGTTTAATCCAGCTGCACTTAACCGTCTTCTAACTGTTTTAGAAGAAATTGTGACATTACGAACAGCTTCGAGTTCGTTTCTTATTATAGAACTAGTGACAGTCCTGTTTCTTAAAGCATATTGTCTTATAAAACGTTCATCTAGGTCGCTAGTGCATCGTTTTCGCCCTTGCCCTAGCATTCTAGAATAAGTTCCTACTTCATTCAAGCGTCTTATCATACGACTTATTGTGGAACGATGTTTGCCTAACAAATTGGCAACATAACTCTGACAATATCCCTCGTTCAAGAAAATTGAGGCTCGCACTACCTCGTGTTCAGTTAAATTCCTTGTTCGCTTCATTTTTCTAATTCTTCGGGGTCAAAAATAAAACAGTATACCACAAAAACGTATTACTTTGAAAAAGGGAATAATTTATAAGCTTACTTTTAAAGAAAATCTATCGCATTATTACAGAAAATTGTTTATCTTCTAAAAAATTCTATAAAACTGTAAATCTAAACGAATTGTTTTGATTTCTGTCATGAACAACGAAACAAAATATACATAGCCTACTATTCAAATACTCGATAAACTTTAAAACTGACATAAGAAAAAGATAAAGATTGTTGCGTTAATTTTGTCCAGGAGTTTATTTAATTTCTTCCGTTTACTACTATACAAGCTCTAATTGGTAGACGCAGGCTTCAAAGAAAGATAAAGACTGTGGCCTACCAAAATAAGCGAACAAAATCTCTCTACTGTCTTCTGACAGCGTATCATAAAACGTATTTTAATGAAGATAGACACCAAAAAACATTCTGATGCTGATGGAATACCAGCCATAGGACGCAAAAAATGCTAATTCCTACCACCAGTTTTCTGCAGACTTTTTAACCTCTCTTACAGAACAAGATTATTTCCTTTCTGCTGGAAATGCGCTACAATTCAGCTGATACACAACAAACTAAGAGGACCTTGTCAAACAACTATCGACCAGTCACACTGCTTTCAATGCCATCCCAAGTTATCGAGGAGGCTATCAATCGGCATCTTTGAAAATATCTAGAAGGACTTAATAATATCAGCAACCCTTAATATGGCTTTAGTCAGCAAACATCAAAAGAAGATCTAACTTATCTCACACATCTTTGGAACAACACAACTGAATACTTTGGAGAATCTCGAGTGGTTACACTTGATATATCTAAGGCATTTGACAGTATTTAGAAGGATGAATTGATTGCTAAGCTACCCTCTTATGGCATGTCTAAAAAGTTTTGTTTATGGCTTTTATGCTTCTTCAGCGACAGTCGACGCAGTTAGCTCTAATACGTTCACCATCAACGCCAATGGGAACCATGGCTACATACTGTCTCCTACCTTCTTCCTCATTTACCTTAACGATCTGCTGGAAATGGGCAGGAATCCAATCTACAGCTTTGCAGATGAGCGCGAGCTTGTTTCTTCATTTCACTTTAAATGTTCGAACTATGGCTACTCAAGCAAATGTCCGCAGACAGCAGGCAGCAGTTCAAGTTAACAAAGAGTTGAATGAAACTCTATCTTAGGGTGACAGGTACGAAGTGGAATTTAAATGTATAAAAGCCCCGGTGGCACAAAACTCACCAGAAAGCTGGATTCTTTGGAATAACGAAGGACGGCTCGCAATTGAAGGCTATTCTGTAAGTATTTTCGTCAAAAGTGTTCAATGGATGAAGTCTGCTCAATTCCTCCAAGAGCAGTGCATGCTAGGAGTACACGTCACGCTAAAAACTTCACATCCATATGAGGTTCCGCTTGTCATTCGTCGTACAACCCTTTTCCAGCAGTCTTTTTTATGGAAAACTTTATCCCTTTGGAATGATTTGCCCAGGACTGTTTCCCACCGAGTACATATTACAAGGATTCAAGACCAAAATCGCTCTTTTCGCACACACGTCGTTCCTGTAGCGCTTTAGGAATTTCCCTGCCCAACGAGTGCTATTCCCATAAAAAAAAACATGCTTGAAAACCATTCCGACATTTAATTATTCAAGTTGAACTTTTAGCAGTGTCAGTTAACTTAAATTCCTATATCAGCTGTTTTTTTTACGGATAGAAATATACATCTTTACGAAGAATATATATAAAGACTCTTGGGCACATTTATGACGGTTCACTCTGTGTATTAAGAGGGATTTCTAGCGAACTAATATTTAAATTCACTCTATGTCTGCATAACTCCTTGACAGCCTTGATGGCACTCTCTGAAGTTCATGTAAAGTAAAACAAGTTTATTAAAATTTTTGCATAATTTTTTAAGGAGCTCAAGAGCTTTATGATTTCACCTTGCTCTTCATCTCCATTACGTCTTCGCAATAAACCAAAGAAATTTGAATTTATTTTCTACGACACCTTGTATTTATGCTTTGAGTCAGGTGTTACGTTATCTGCTTGTTTAGTCCCCTACAATTTACTAATCTATTTTTAATCTGATAAGATTATTTTTAATCTAGTTTTAAAGAATATAGTAAATTTTATTTTCAAATGTAGCATTTTTTAAATGCTTTCTATATATATATATATATATATATATATATATATATATATATATATATATATATATAATAAAAGACTGTTTTTAGTCAATTTCCACTGGTTTATTTAAATTGCGATGACGCGTTTTGCTGTCGATGCAGCTTCTTCAGATCTACATTTTACACTGTCAAGTTAGGTTTAATATTCACAGTTTTATATAATTTCTTAATTATAATATTACACCTAATTAAATTACATTGATAGTATTGGAAAATCCACACAGATTTGGAGTTAAGAGAATAAATTCAATAATGGTGAATTGCTTAAATCTACCTGGTCGTTGAGTAAAGTACCTGTAGTCCTTAATCGATTTATTTGCATAGTCTCTAAAAGGTTTAGTTTTAAACCTTTTTGTAGGGTGTGTAAAATTTTGAAATTCTTGTTAAATGTGTGATTTTCTGTTAATAGATGATTAGCATATGTTGAATTAGATTTTCTATGGATGAAACTTTAGTTTTTAAGGTATTTCCCTATAGTATTGTTAGTCTTGTAAGCTATGTTGATATTTTTTTGATTTAAAAATTTCCCCAGTTTTTCCGTTGGTTTGCCGAAATAGGTTAAGCATTTAAAAGTGGTATTTCTGTCCTTAAAACGTGGGTATATTTCTGAGATAGCTTTGTCTCTAAGTTTTTTTTTAACGATACTATTGATTAAAGTAACCGAATAACCGTTGTTAACGGCTACTTGTTTTATGTAGTTTAATTCTTTAGTAAAATTTTCTTCTGATAAGGGGATATTAGTTAGTCTATGTATAAAACTATGATAAGCGGCAAGTTTATGATGGTTAGGGTGGTGAGAACTATTGTGAATTGTGGTATCTGTATGACAAGGTTTGTGATATATTGCAAATTCATGTTTTTTCCTGGCTTTACTGATTGTTAAGTCTAGGAAATTGATTTTCCCTTCGACTTCTTCTTCCATTGTAAAACTGATATTTCTATGTAAAGAATTAATATACTGTAAAAACTGAGTTAATTGTCTGTCCGTACCTGTAAAGCATACAATTATATTGTCTACGTATCGATACCAGTATAGGCAATTACTACTATTGTTGTTATGGTTGTTAAATATCATTGTTTCAATACTGTCCATGAAAATTTCGGCAAGTAATGGACTTAATGGACTCCCCATAAGGACAGTAATACCACTTTTAAATGCTTAACCTATTTCGGCAAACCAACGGAAAAACTGGGGAAATTTTTAAATCAAAAAAATATCAACATAGCTTACAAGACTAACAATACTATAGGGAAATACCTTAAAAACTACAAACCACAAATCAATAAAGACAATAAATCAGGGGTTTATCAATTAACATGTGGGTCATGTCCTAAAACATACATCGGACAAACTGGACGTACATTTAGACAAAGAATTACAGAACACGAAAAAAGTTTCATCCATAGAAAATCTAATTCAACATATGCTAATCATCTATTAACAGAAAATCACACATTTAACAAGAATTTCAAAATTTTACACACCCAACCCAGGTTTAAAACTAAACCTTTTAGAGACTATGCAAATAAATCGATTAAGGACTACAGGTACTTTACTCAACGACCAGGTAGATTTAAGCAATTCACCATTATTGAATTTATTCTCTTAACTCCAAATCTGTGTGGATTTTCCAATACTATCAATGTAATTTAATTAGGTGTAATATTATAATTAAGAAATTATATAAAACTGTGAATATTAAACCTAACTTGACAGTGTAAAATGTAGATCTGAAGAAGCTGCATCGACAGCGAAACGCGTCATCGCAATTTAAATAAACCAGTGGAAATTGACTAAAAACAGTCTTTTATTATATATTTATAATGAATTTCCATCAAGTAGAAGCTACAACAATCCCAATATATATATATATATTATATATATATATATATATATATATATATATATATATATATATATATATATATACATATATATATATATATATATATATATATATATATATATATATATATATATATATATATATATATATATATATACATACACATACATACATAAAGAAGAATATATTAAAATATTTTACCAAACAACTACAGAAAATATCATCGTGCAAATATGTTTTCCACATGGCTGCCCAAAGCAAACTAACAGTAACTGGGTTTACACATTAAAATCTACAGAATAATTAATTTTTTTATCTCCACCCCTTGAATACGTGCCCCACTTTATTTCATCATAGTAAAAGGTATAAATAATAAGATCCATCCCGGAAAAAATAAGTCAGTTCCTCATAAACTTGTTCGTATTCAGTGTTTTGTGTTTCTGTACGTAGTTTATCATAACAGTCGTTCTGTTTTATTTATAATAAATAATTTTTATGTAATTCACTATTTTGAAATTTATACGTCCCATTAGAAAAGAAACTTTTAGGAAATATATTTTCAATCATAATTAAACAATAAGTAGAAGATAATTATGTATATATATATATATATATATATATATATATATATATATATATATATATATATATATATATATATATATATAGATATTTTAAAAGTAAACAGTTCACATATTTTTTTTAATTTCTGTGTCTTTTTTACTTCAAAACCCAACATCATTCTAATTTTTAATATAAATTATTTTGTTGAAATTTCCGTAAATTAAAGGATTACTATTATTAACAAGAAAATTGATATTTTTATTATAATTATTGTTATTAATATCAACGTCAGTGAAAATAAAATATATAATATGTGATCTACCACTCAGCCTTAATTACCTGGAAAATTATTCGTATATTATAACTGAAAGCAGATTCCTTTATTTAAATTTTCTTATATGTATTTGAAGAAGAAAAATATGAGTTCACTGGGACTTCTTACACTTTGCTATCTTTATTTATTATTTTTTAATTAATTACTTAATTTATTATTCCATAATTGAAATAAACACTTATTTTAGTTCTAAATTTCCACCATATTTTGTATCTTACAATAATCGGTAACTAACTCAGTTAGTTACCGATTATGTGAAAAAGGTACTGTGTACCGAAACAATTGTCATAAGATACAAGATATAGTGGAAATTTAGAACTAAAATAAGTGTTGATTTCAATTTTTATGAATTTCCATCAAGAATGGCTACTTCAATCGACTATATTATTAGTTAACTATAATTTATCTTCTAATTTATTTACTTTTTTTCAGTACATGATGTTCAGGGTTTTTCGTAATTGCCGCTTTCTCTGGTGAGTACAACGAGTTTTTTTTCTTAAATTTCTACTTTTACAACGTAACACTGGAATATCATTTGAGTATATATTAACTTTCTTCTTCACTAATAATATAGAGGGTACCTTCTGCTGTTTTACATCATTTATATCTGGTTATACATACAGTAATATGATGTTATTAGCTTATTCAATTGACAAAAATCAAAGAAATTCAAATCACTTTGTGATTTTATGTCATTGTTCTGTCTTTATCTGTTACTTTCCCCCCTAATATCTCAGGATTGTATCTTACGGTATATTTTCAACTGAATAAGTGCATTGTTATTTGAGTAAATACACTTCAGCAAAAATATAGGATAAAGTGGTGTTCACATTAGAGTGTCTAACAATGGAGATTTTTAAGATCATATCTAAAATTTGAAATTTAATAAAATTATTAAAATTTTATATAGACTATTTATATTGGGCGAAGAGATTTATTTGATTACTGCAGATAATATACAGTGATGGCTTAAAAAGCCTGTTTGTTTATGTCGAAGAAAGTGTTAAAAATTTAATTTACCATTTGGTTTATTTGGTATCACTTTCTCACGCTGCAGTGTATGACATTTATTAGAAATACCTTTGTCTTCTCCTTGAAGTGCCATATCCGATACGGAGGTAGGCAACCCTATCGCTTTTGCTCGTGGTTGATGCCTTTTTAAGTATTCCACAGATAATGTGAAGTGATTTTACTAGGCATGATACTGCCATTGGCTTCCCGAGAGTGGCTACCGCCACGATGTAAAATTTTTTTTTATAATTTTTTCCAAGCCGATATTTGAACTCGGCTCTGCGGTGTAGAAGGCAGACACCTTACTCACTATGCTATGGTCGCCTTAGTGTAACTCAAAAAAACCAGCAAAGTAATTTAGGTATTTACTTCCATCGCGACCACGCAGTTTTAAATAAATATGGAATTTGGTTCTCAAATTCTCACTAAAAAAGAGAAATAAACCAAAAGTTATTTAGGAAAGAAGATCTCACGTATACGGGAATGACGGCTCGTCTTATATTCAACCAAAATTTTGATCTAGATAGTTTAGATCGGGCAAGAGTTCTAAAGAAGGTCAGAACTCAATCGCCTCTATGATGATCGTGTGGAAGAAAGATTCACAATTAATGGAGAGGTTTAGGAAGGACGGTCCAAAATTTTGCTGTCACAAAGCTGCAGGGTCCATAAGGTTTATACAGTTCAATATCCATTTCTACAACCCTGACTTAGCGCCTTGTGACTTCTTTTTATTGAAAACCTGAAGAAAGAGATCAGGTGATGAAAATTTTCCTCAAACGATGCGGTGAAAGGCTATGTGGCGTCTTTTTTTTCCTTGACGCAAATAAAAGATTTTTTGGATGGAATGAAACAACTTTAGAAACTCTAGATTAAGTGTGTTATTGTAGACGGTAGTTGTGTACCCAAGTATATTTTTTTAAAGCTTTACGAGTTTCGCTTCAGAAGTGAGGCAGATAACTTAAAAAAAATCCCATGTAAAATACATGTGTAAATACGAGTTATTTCTACTTGTAATAGGTTCTTTTATAATATAATTAGAGTTACTTCTCGACGTTTTGCCTACAATTATACGAGACATCTTCGAGGATCTTTACTTTACGAGAATAAAAAACTGAATCTTGTGGCATTTAATGATATATTCTCCAAATTCGAAGAGCCATGAAGTTGTATCGAGGGAATCCTGGACGAAACGTCGGAAAGCCATATCTGAAACTGTGAAATATACTATATTATATTTTTATTTTTACAGTTACCATTTGCTCCGCTGGTTATCAAAAGGCGGTAAGGCTCGTAGTTCCCGAACAACAGGCAGAAGGCACTGGTTATCAGGAAATATCCAGCGGTTATGGAGGAAAATATGAAGGTACTTTATTCTATATTTTATATATATATATATATATATATATATATATATATATATATATATATATATATATATATATATATATATGTAATTATATATACATATCAAATACAAACAAAATCAATGCCCCTAACAGCCAGTTATCAACGTTTCTGTCTGAAATTTTAGCCAATGCTTATGTAAAAGAAAATGACTACTATGTAACGCACTCATTTCATTCCAGCAATTTTATAACAGGCATGAAGCTTCCTCCTGGCTTCGTACTGATAAGCTTGGATGCTGTCTCTTTATACAGTAATATCCCTTTGCAATTGGTCATCGAAAGCATCAGAGAGCACTTGACTGATATTCTAACTAAACTAACACTCGCCAACTTTTTTGAAACTTTAAAACTTTATTTTTCAGTCCACATATTCTAAATTCAATCAACTTTTCTGTAAACAAATAATGGGTTCTCCAATGGGGGATACTCTTTCTCCTATCATATCACAATATGTGATGGACGATCTCCTCAAAGAATCCATCCCTAAACTCTCCTTCAACTTACCATTCATAAAAAAATTTGCGGATGATATCATTACCTCAATACCTCATAACAAAATGGATGAGATTCGCAGAATCTTTAATGACTTTTATCCCAAACTACAGTTCACCATTGAAGATGAAACAAACAACAGTGACACTCTTCTAATCAGAAAAGAAGATAACTCAGTCATAGTAGATTGGTATACCAAACCAACCTATTCAGGAAGATACATTAACTTCCATTCCTCTCATACCACTAAAATAAAAAATAAACATGATACTGGGCTTGAAGTCAAGAATAGAGAGAATCTCTCATCCTTCCCTCAGACTGAAAAATCTAAATAAACTACGAGACACTCTACGTACCAACTTCTATCCAATCCAATTAATTAATAGATTATTAACTCAACCACACCCCCTGTACAACAAAACAACAATCTTACACCGGATATTATTGCTTTCCTCTCTGAAAATCGAATCAAATCTTATTTTTCATTTCCATACATAAAAGAAATCTCCACAAAAACAACTAAACTCTTCAACCAATTACCCAATTTAAAAATTGCTTTTAAACACAAAAAAAACTATCAACAATATTTTTACCTTTCTAAAAGACAAAGATGAAGTCACAAAAGTTTCAGAAGTAGTTTACAGCATCCCTTGCTCTCAGTGTGAAAAATCTATATAGGACAAACATCTAGAGTCCTAAAAGACAGAATCACTTCCCACAAAAGTGATTGCAGATTAAAGAAAAACTCTTGCGCGCTTGCCCAACATAGTAGCCAATTTTCACATGAATTTAATTTTGCTGAAACCAAAATCCTATGTAAAGAGAGAAATCTCGGCAGGAGAATCTTCAGGGAGATGGTGGAAATCCACCTTCAACCGAACTCGATCAATAAAAAAACTGACATTGAGGATCTGAGTCTAATTTTTTCTCCAATTTATTACAAATAGGCAGTCAGAGTGAAAACTCTTACAATATATCTGACATATCTCTTTGATAATAATCCCACTAATTTTCACTAACTTTTCAACTTTAAAACGATCAAACAAAATGTCAACGTCATTCTATTTTCCAATATAAATTAACCATAACTTAACTAAGAGATAGAAACACACTGCCCTTAGCAAAATGACAAGATAACATAACAAAAAAAATCCTTTAAAAATTAAAATCATTTTGCGACCACAAATTCTCTGTACTCTTCCAACAAAATGAAATAAAATTTTATTTTATTTCCCAGAGATGAATATGTCGGGTTTTCTTGTGTTTTTTTCTGTTTTTTTCTGATGAATAAGTGCAATAAAGTGGCCCCACAAACAACAATTTTTGAACACACCACTTAGCAGTAAGTACTTTAATGTTACATATAAAATAGGGTTGTTCTTTACTTTTAATCTCAAAAATACTGATATTCTACTGTAATTGTAGCCCTGATGAAGAAAATGAAATATTTTCGAAAGCTTGGCGTAGCTAAAAAGGTGTCCAAAACTTTTTAGTTCTTTTCGGGGGGGGGGGGGGGGGGGGGGGGGGGGGGGGGGGGGGGGGGGGCCAAAGACCGCTTACCCCAAGAACAGAATACTGCTATATATATATATATATATATATATATATATATATATATATATATATAATATATATATATATATATATATATATATATATATATACATATATACATATATACATATATATATATATATATATATATATATATATATATATATATATATATATATATATATAATATATATATATATATATTATATCCTAATCCTAATTCAACATTACATTATTTAAAATATATATAATTATCTGTGAGTAGTAATGACCAAGAATGAGTTAGCGATAGATATTTCTCAAGAATAACACTCTACTTTTATAAAGTGTAATAATCAGTTTTTTTTTTTATTTTTAAACTTGTTATCGGAGGTGCAGCAGTTGACGAGGGCAAAGAATCTACCGGAGCCGAATTAACAAGTCTCTCGCCTTTACCTCTGCTGTGCAAGCTAAGAATGCGGTCCAGTCTCAGCATACAGCAGGAAGTCAAGCTGCTTTTGGAATCAAGAGTACCCTAGCTAGCGCTGCATCAGGAGTAAGACATACCTATTTACACTAGAAAAGAAAACGCCAGAAAAAAAACACAGAATTTTTCACACACAATAATGGCTTTAAATTTTAATATACATAAACAAAAAATTTGGTGTAATATACATAGTACTTCCACCTCAGATATGTAGTTCTACAATAAGTACTGAATTCGGATTTCTCACGCCAACGGATAACTTAAATCAAGCATTAAAACTCGATATTTCGAAATGTAAATTGATATATTAAGCGCAATGTAAAAATAATTGCATGGATAGTTCTGGTTCCATTTATGATTTTTAATTATTCATGTAATTTTACAAAATTTACGGGACCTTCCTAGCCGTTATTTAAATACCCAAAAAGTTGTGTAAATAAGTCGTAAGCAAGTCACAACAGTTATTATCACTACCCAACCACTTTATTTTTACATTTGAGCGGCGGTGATTATGTTAGCATCATCAGGAGCAACGCTTGACTAGTGATCGATAATTCCTGATGATGCTAACGTAGTTAGAGAGACATTCGTAAAATAAAGTGTTTGGTGTAGTAGTGACAACCGTGATGTAGTGTTATTAGGTCAAAGATGCCAAAATTCTAACGTAGTTAGGAAAACACAGATATGGAATGTATATAACCCAAAAATAAGAAACCATATTTCATTATATTATTCAGAGAAATAATTCTCTCTCTCTGTCTACCTTTTTCCTCCATTTCTGTCGACCTTCTGTCACGTATATTGTTACATGGAGTTGTCGATTGACTATAAGATGGTCATCTTATTGATGAAGGCCCTCTACTTCTTTTACCCTAGACCTTTCCCATCATTATAAACCGGTCTACATTATCACCTGGTCTTCTGGCTACATGCCCAAAATACTGAAGAATTCTTTTTCTGTACAGTGATGATAATCCTACGATTATATTTAGTTTTTTCAGTATAGATTGATTGTTCTTCTGGCGGTCCAGGAAATTCTAAGCATCCTCCTACAACACCACACTTCAAAGGAATCAATGGATTTACGTTCCTTTACTCTAAGCGTCCAGGATTCTACGACATATGAAAATATTGAAAAGACTGAGGCCTGGACGAGATTCAATTTTGTTCTTTTGGTTACATAGGGAGTTTTTCATGTCTTAGTAAGCCTCCTAAGAGGATTTTTTGCTAGTGATACTTTTCTCTTTATTTCATCCGGGCATTTTACAACACCACTTGTGGTTGAAACTATATTTAAAATATGTAAATTGCATGTTAATGTGTGACCTATCGCATGAATATATATTCGAAGTAAACCCATTTTACTTCCTTCTTCACGCCTTATATGTTATAAATAATTACTTTTAAAAGTCTTTCAGTATCCCAAGCAATAATCATAACACTATTGCAACTATACAATAGTCTTAAAGGAATAACCTGCAAAATTTAAAGGTTTTCTTGAGCTACGAAATGAGGGCATAGGTCAGATTGAGTTTTAAATTGGCGGCAAAAATATTCATTTTAAAGTTATATATGCAGTAAGAAATGTTTAAATAGTTCATCTTACATTTCAGGCTGCCCAAACTGCTCAAGCTGCTCTAGTAGGTAAACAAGCTATCATCTTCGGACTCAAGAGACAAGTAAATCAAGCTGAAGCTCAACTTCAAGCTGAAATCGCTCAATATCAACAAGCTCAACAAGCTGCCGAACTTGTTCAACAAGCTGCTCAGCAACAACAGCAACAAGCTGCTACATTGAGTGCTGCATTAGCTTCTATTCAAAGTAAGAAATGAGGTTTAGCAAGTAAAAATTTTTTATTCTTTATTTTCTGAGAGTGCGAAGGCATTTTAAATAAAAATGTTATTAAATATCTATGGATATGATGTCAAGATTCACCAGTTCAAAATATGAATATAGTTCAAATATGCAATCTCTAATTGATAATTTTTGAGTTACTAAATTCAAAAGGATTTTCTACAGCTGACGCTGACGCGCTCTCAGCCTTTGATTCCATCCGTTTCTATCTTCCCAGTCTCCATCTGTTAGACCCCTGTCCTCCATAGCCTCGCCTCACATCGTCTCTCCACGATCGTCTGGGTCTTCCTCTTTTTCTTCTCCCTATAGGGCTCCACTCCTTTATTTTCTTTATCCATCTATTATCTTCGCTCCGTCTTATGTGTCCATACCATTTCAATCGTTTTTCTTCAATGGTGTTTACTGCGTTCTTATTGAAGTTCATTCTGCTTCTTACTTCTTCATTTGTTATTCTCTCCATACGTGTCACTCTACAATTTCTTCTCCAATACTCCATCTCTACCGCGTTAATTTCAGATTTATTTCTTTTGTTGATCGTCCATGTTTCTGACCCGTATGTCATTATGTATTATTGATTCGTATACGCGTGTTTTGTTTCTTTTTGTAATGTGTTTGTCCCACAGGATCGAATTTAATTGTCTTATGCATGTCCGCGTTTGTCCTAATCTAGCTTTAATCTCTTCTTCTGATGTTGCGTTTTTTGAAACGATGGTTCCTAAATATTTAAATCTATCGGTTCCTTTGATTATTGTTTCGTTATCGACTTCTAGTTTCTCCACGTTTCCCTCCTTTGTTGTTAGATATTCCTATTTATCAAAGTTTATTGCTAATCCTGCTTTAGTGTATTCTTCTTTCAGTTTTCTTACCATATAACTGAGGTCTTCCTCATCTTGCGCTATGACTACTTGGTATATATATATAATTGACTCCAATATAGCTATAGCCGTCTATCCATTCCCAAATGCCAAGTTTCTCTATCCGCTGTCATATAATCTGTCAAACCTCTGTAGTTCAGGTTAGTTCAGGTTAGTTCAGGTTAGTTTGACGTATACCTTCATTCCGTGATCTTCTCGGTCTGCCTTGT
Organism: Pachyrhynchus sulphureomaculatus; assembly: GCA_019049505.1. Taxonomy (NCBI): domain Eukaryota; kingdom Metazoa; phylum Arthropoda; class Insecta; order Coleoptera; family Curculionidae; genus Pachyrhynchus; species Pachyrhynchus sulphureomaculatus. The sequence goes on along the minus strand of CM032446.1, from coordinate 258,299,672 downwards.
TTTCTGTTCCGTGGTGCTGTCCATTTTAATAATTTATATGGCTAACTGGTTTCATCCATTCTCATGAGGTGGCCAAACCATTTTAAACCTCTAATCTCTATCCTGTCTGTTATTGTTTCTTGTGCCTCCATTGTTCTTCTTATTTCTTTCCATTTTTGATACCCCCATACTTCTAAGGTAGTCGAGAGCATTCACTCTGCGTTTCATTTCTGCATTTAAACTCCAGATCTCGCATCCACATAATGTAATGGATTCTACGATTGATTTTCCAATGTGTTTTTTTGTATTTTTTGAAATATTTTTAAGGCACTTAAAGCTTCCCTTCCTTGTTCTATTCTATCTTTAATATTAAAATTTTTAACGCAATAAGCGAACACCAAATACCATTCATATCCACAGATGTGTCAACATGTGGGCTAAGTACCTCGATATCCAACAAATAACATATTTGAACATTAATTAGAAGCTTATTATGAAAACTGTCGGAAGGAAATCAATTTTAATGTGATATCGATCCAAGACGAGTGATCCCTATTCAGACCCTATAAAAAAATATAGATAATGTCACATGTTGCTCTAATAATATTCCATTTTTCCTAAAAGAACCAGAAGAAAGTAAAATTTAAGAAGGAAAAATAACTGTTTTTAATAATCTGTTGTTGTTCTCTCAGGTGGAGGTCAACTATCCGACAGAGCTGCAGCTGAAGCTGCAACCGTTGCTGCATCCCAACAAGCTATGGTAGGCGAAGCTAAATCTCGTCTAGCATCCTTGCTCAATCAGCTTCAACAAGCCGTAGCAGAACTCAGCCAAACTGAAGCTGCCTATTATAAGGCGCAACAATCTGCGCAAATTGCTCAATCGCAAACGCAGCTGCAGCTGGTGCAGCTGTTGTAGCAGCCAGCGCGAAATCTGAGGCTCAGGCTGCGAAGAAACAATATTACCATCATTAATTAATATACAAATTATTCTGTGAAAATTGGGCTTAAAATTTGTTTTTTTGTACTGACTAATTTAGAAAAAAATTGTAAAAAAAAATATTTAACCAGATGTGTAAAAATTAATATTAAATAAATAGTTTTACATTTTATGTTGATGTGATAAAAAAGACACTTTTTACGCCCATTAGCCTTATGTCGATCAATATCTTTTAATATTTTTGTAAATAAAAGCAGTTTGACAAGATTTTTTTCGTTTTTACAGTTCCCCTGAAACAAACTGTAGTGCGGTAAGCACACAAAAGGGAAAGTGGTTTATATAAATTAAAAAAAAAAGTAAAATCACTCACGCATTACTTTTCTGACAACATAACAATAGACACTTAGGCTTGATTCATACTATGAGGCCGCTCTCGATACGCTCTCGCAGGTCGATAAGATTTTTTCATATCCACACTGCTGTTCCGATATAGATCTCGCTTCAGTTTGTCTTCGTCAACAATTCAAGTTAGATCGGAGTAGTTAAGAAAAGTGCATATTTTTTTTTTAAGGGCCTAGCACACGTGCTACAGGGAAGTCCCTAAAACGCTACAGGAGCGACACGTGTGCGGAAAAAAGCGATTCACGTTGTTCTTAAATCGCTGTAAATTGTACTCGGTGGGAAACACAGTCCTGGGCAAATTATTCTAAAGGGATGATGTTCTCCACATAAATGACTGCTTGAAAAGCGTTGTACGAGGAGTAACAAGCTGAACCCTCATACTGATGTGAAGTATTAGCGTGACGTGTACTTCTAACATGCACCGCTCTGGGAGGAATTAAAACGGGCCACATCCTTCGAACACTTTCCATGAAAATACTTGTAGAATAGGCTCAAGTCGCCAACCGTTCTTCGATGTTCCAGCGAATCAAGGCCACCTGTCAGTTCCGGGTCTCCAATCAGACGAACAGCTCTTCTCTGAATAGAATCCAACAAATGCAGTGTATGTTTGGGAGCGGAGCCACAAACATGGGAGCAGTATTCCATAGTTGGTCGAATTTGAGCTTTGTAAAGTATTAACAGTTGTTGTGAAGTGTAAAGCAAGCTTTCTGGTTCGAAATAATATTCCCGACTTCTGAGAAGCTCTCCTTGCTATGTCTGCAACATGTTCATGCCAGGACATATTTGCTCCCAAATTAGCGCCCAATAAATTGAGTGACGATGTTAGAGGGATGGAGTGCCCCGACATAACTACGTCGGGTTCAGCAACCTTAACTTTTTTAGAAAAAAACTGCCGCCCTGGGTTTTTGTAGCGTTAAATCCCACTTGGTTACTGTCACCCTAAGATAAAATTTCTTCAGGTCTTTGTTAAGTTGAATGACTTCCTGATGTCTGCGGATATTCGTCTGAGTAGTCGCTGTCCGAGCATTCAAAGTGAATGAAGAGATAAGTGTACTGTCATCTGCAAAGCTGTAGATTGGATTCTCGGTCTTTTCCAGCATATCGTTAATATAAATGAGAAAGAGAGTAGGAGACAGTATGGAGCCTTGGGGTACACCGGCGTTGATAGTGAAGGTGTTAGAAAGAAATCCGTCCACTGCCACTCGCAAAGAACGCTCTGAGGAAACATGATAGCCACAAACAGAACTTTTTAGACATACCATAAGAATGTAGCTTAGCCAACAGCTCATCGTGCCAAAACACGGTCGAATGCCTTGGATATGTCAAGAGCAACCGCTCGAGATTCTCCAAAGTGTTCAATTGCGTTGCGCCATATTGGTGATCGCTAATAATGTTGAATCCTTCAAGATATTTTAGAAGATGCTGATTGATATCCTTTTCCATGACTTTCGATATTATTGAAAGCAGCAGTGCGATTGGTCGGTAGTTATTTGGCAAGGCTTTTTGCCCTTTTTAGGTATTGGTATACATGTTATGATACGCTGCCTGAAAACAATATCGGGCATCCTTCACTGCACTACGGGAATATTAGGTGGTGTTTTTCGTTGGAAATCGACAGTAGAATGTGAAGCAAAGAGTTCAGACAACAAGTTCGCTTTCTCAACAGGTGTTATTACAATTGAATTATCGGGCCGTATGAGTGGTGGAATGGTGGATTTTTTGGTGAAATTCTGACTAACTGCCTTAGCGACTGACCAAAAGGACCTGGATTTGTTGGGACAAGCGAGAAGTTTGTTTCTAATCCGTTGATTGTGTGTCTCCTTGGTTTCGTCGATAATTTCTTTGCATCTGTTCCTAGCACGAACAAAGGTGTTACGATTTATGGTGTTAGGATTTTCACGCCAATGTCGGTATGCAAGAGCTTTAGAAGCAACAGCTTCTTTGCATTTTCGGTCAAACCAAGGCTTCCCGCTGGAAGGGCATTTTTTCGAAAAAGGGATGTGAGCCTCCATACCGGCCAAAATAACATCAGAAACCTCCTTGGCGCAGTCAGATGGGTAATTCGATCGAAAACAAACGTCTAACCAAGGGAAAGTTCTAAAATATTCTATGAGATCTTCCCATTTAGCAGATTGGTAGTGCCAAATCTTGCGCGGTTTAGGCGCCTCTGATTGGTAGGATACTCGATGTCGATAATAGTTTATGGTCGGAAGAACCTAATGGCGGATTTAGGCTGACCGTGTAAATATTACATTATATATAAGTTTGGACTCGTGTTTTTACAATTTTTCATTTGACACCACACTCGACGAACTTAAAAAAAAAAAAAAAAATTTTCACTTTCGATTTCAATTCACCCCCCAAAACTAACCCCATAAGTCAAAATTTAACTTTCAAAACTACACGGTGTTGATGTGGTCATCAATTCCTATATTAGTACTAAATTTAAACTTTCTATGTCAAATAATTTCGGAGAAAATCGGGTGTGACAAACGGACAAACACCGAAGTGATCTTATAAGTGTTCCGTACGAAACACTAAAAATACCCCACATGGTCTGTTTTATGAAAAAATTTAGTTTCAAAATATGAAAATTTGCCTGCTGTAGTGCGCCGCCGGCAACCTTACGTTCAAAGCATGCGAAATGGTCAAAAAAAGTTGGTTAATTTTTTTTTAGTTACATTTAAAAGTATACTTGATATTAAAAAATCATTAAAAACTTAAAAACTACTTCCCTTTTTTTTTTGTAATTTTGCTCTTAAAAAAGTATTCATGATAAAACGTATATAATATGCTTATTATTAACCATACTACTTAAACTTAAAATAAAATAACCGGTCAAGTGCAAGTTGAACTTGCGCAATTAGTGTTCTATTTTCAAAAGACGTACAAAAATTATATCTTACCCATATTACTCTACCAAGAAAAAACTGAGCTAGTGTATGTTTAATTTCTTTAGTTCTTTTAATAATAATATCAACTCAATCCATTCTCAGAAATTATAAGAAAAAAATAACTGGTCAAGTGCAAGTTGAACTTGCACAATTAGTGTTCCGTACGTTGATTGTTTTTAAAATAAAAAATTTTGTTAGGGTGGTATAAAATGATCAGTGACTTCACAAAACACACACCCCAAATGAGTTTTCAACAAAGTTTGTTTTCAATCTTTACTGAAAACTGGTGATCTTGAAATTTTGGTTTTTTCTATAAATATAAATTATTAAAGGTAATGATAATTTTAGTTCAATCTATACCCCGTGGAGAATATTCCAGGATTTTTTCAAAATTTTTTGATCAGTACTTTTCGAAATAAGGTAGGGGACAGCGATTTTTCACGATTTTTTAAAAGTAATACGAAGAAAAGTGTGCGCAAATATTACATTATATATATATGTATTTTTTACTCGTGTTTTCACAAGCTTTCATTTGACACCACACTCGATGACCTAATAAAAATTTTTTTTTCACTTCCGATTTCACCCCTCAAAACGAATCCTTTAAGTCAAAATTTATGTTACGGTGATATAAAATGATCAGTGACTTTACGAAACATACCCCGAATAAGTTTTCAACAAAGTTTATTCCAATCTTTACTGAAAATTGATGACCTTGAAATATCTGTTTTTTTTATATAACAGATAAATTATTACAGGTAATGCACTCGTGATAATTTTCGTTCAATCTACACCCCGTGAAGAATATTCCAGAATTTTTTCAAAATTTTTTGATAAATACTTTTCGAGATAAGGCGATTTTTCGCGATTTTTTAAAAATAATACAAAGAAAAGTGAGCCCAAGTATTACATTATATATATATTTTTTACTCGTGTTGCACAAGCTTTCATTTGACACCACACTCGATTACGTAGTAAAAATTTTTTTTTTTCATTTCCGATTTCACCCCCCAAAACTAACCCCTTAAGTCAAAATTTAATTTTCAAAACTACATGGCTCTGATGAGGCCATCAATTCCTATATTGCTACCAAATTTCAACTTTCTATGACAAGTAGTTTCGGAGGAGAAAATCGGGGTGTGACAGACGGACAGACGGACAGACAGACGGACAGACACCGAAAGTGATCTTATAAGTGTTTCGTACGGAACACTAAAAAAAAAAAAAAAAGGTACAGCCACAAAAAAATTGCGCCTCAACGTACTGGCGTTATTAAAAGGATACATTATTATAACTTAAGTTACAATATAAGAATAATTTAAAACCGGTCAAGTGGAAGTTGAACTTGCGCAGTTAGTATTCCGTACGTTGATTGTTTCTAAAATAAAAAAAAAAAATTGTAACGCATGTATAAAATGATCAGTGACTTCAGAAAGCACACCCCAAATGTGTTTTCAACAAAGTTTGTTCCCGATCTTTAATGGAAACTGATGACCTTGAAATTTTTGTTTTTTTTATATACCAGAATAAAATTATTAAAAGTAAGGAACTAGTGATAATTTTTGTTCAATCCAGACTCCGTGGAGAATATTCCAGAATTTTTTCAAAATTTTTTGTACTGTACTTTTCGGGATAAAGGAGAGAGAGTGATTTTTCGCGATTTTTTAAAAATATTACAAAGAAAAATGCGCGCAAGTATTACATTATATATACGAGGCTGTTTTGAAAAGTCCGTGCAAAGTCCGAGAGATGGCACCACCGGCGCGTATCGAGGTCATGTTTAGTTAGTAGCATCTCTTGAATGAACGCACACCAAGTTTCAGCCATATTCGTCTATTTCTTTGTGTTTTGGCATTCGTGTGAATCAAGGAAGTCGAGTGATTTTCAAGAAATGGACGAAAAAGAATTTCGTGTGGTGATTAAACATTACTTTATGAAAGGCAAAACGCCTCAGGAGACTAAAGAGAAGCTTGATAAACATTATGGTGACTCTGCACCTTCGATTAGAACAGTTTATAAGTGGTTTCAAAATTTTCGGACTGGCCATATGGGCACAAGTGACGCTGAACGTTCTGGACGGCCTGTGGAGGTTACGACTCCAGAAATCATTGATCAAATCCATGATGTGGTGATGGATGACAGAAGAGTTAAGGTGCGTGAGATTGCTAGTGCTGTGAGCATCTCGACTGAACGGGGTACATAATATTTTGCATAAACATTTGGACATGAGAACGCTATCCGCAAGATGGGTGCCGCGATTGCTCACGCTTGACCAAAAACGGAATCGTGTGAAGTGTTGCAAGGATGGTTTGCAGCTGTTCCAGAAGAATCCGGAGGACTTTAAGCGTCGTTTCGTCATTGTGGATGAAACATGGATACATTACTATACTCCTGAGACCAAACAACAATCTAAACAATGGGTTACCAAGGGAGAATCTGCACCAAAAAAGGCGAAGACCGTTCCTTCGGCCGGAAAGGTTATGGCGACTGTCTTTTGGGATTCACAAGGGATAATCCTCATCGACTATCTGAAAAAGGGTAAAACTATTACAGGTGAATATTTATTCATCGTTATTGGACCGTTTTGAAAACCGAGCTGCAAGAAAAACGCCCGCGATTGGCCCACAAGAAAGTCCTTTTCCATCACTACAACGCACCAGCACACACCTCAGGAGTTGTGGTCGCAAAATTAATGGAAATAGGATTCCAACTCATTTCACATCCCCCCTATTCCCAGACTTGGCTCCCTCGGACTACTATTTGTTCCCCAATTTGAAGAAATGGCTGGCGGGACAAAGATTTTATTCAAACGAGGACGTGATTGCAGACACTAATGGATATTTTGCAGACTTGGACAAATCCTATTATTCGGAAGGGATCAACAAACTAGAACATCGTTGGGCGACGAAGTGTATAAGCCTAAAAGGAGACTATGTCGAAAAATAAAAAAGGTTTACCCCAAACACATAAGTAGTTTTTATTTTTGCACGGACTTTTCAAACCAGCCTCGTATGTTTGGACTCGTGTTTTTACAATTTTTCATTTGACACCTCACTCGACGACCTCCGACGATTTTTTCACTTTCGATTTCACCCCCCCCCCCAAACTAACCCCATAAGTCAAAATTTAACTTTCAAAACTACACAGATCTGATGAGGCCGTCAATTCCTATATTAGTACTAAGATTCAATTTTTTATGTCAAATAATTTCGGAGAAAATCGGGTGTGACAGACAGACAAACACCGAAGTGATCTTATAAGTGATCCGTACGAAACACTAAAAATACCCCATATGGTCTGTTTTATTAAAAATTTAGTTTCAAAATATGAAAATTTGCCTGCTGTAGTGCGCCGCCGGCAACCTTACGTTCAAAGCAGGCGAAATGGTCAAAAAAAAAGTTGGATAACTGTTTTTTAGTTACATTTAAAAGTATACTTGATATTAAGAAATCATTAAAAACTTAAAAAATACTCTCCTTTTTTTTTGTAATTTTGCTCTTAAAAAAGTATTCATGATAAACGTATTTTTTGCTTATTATTAATCATACTACTTAAACTTAAAATAAAAAACTAGACCAAGTCTAAGTTTTAAACCTTTTTGGCGAATCTGAATATAAACAATTTTAGAGAGTGATCAAATGGATCAAATTCCTAATACGTGCGTGAAAAGTCTCAAGAATTTTGAAGAAAAAGCAATGTTCTTACCGAAAATCGATTTTATTCTTCAACATAGTTTCCTTCAGAAGCGTTACATTTATTCTAGCGATCCTCCAACGTTTGGATAGCTTTCATATAGTGCGATTTGTCGAACTTTCTAAAGTAAGTCTCAGTGTCACATCCGACTTTTTCATTTGAGCCAAATATCTTTCCCCGGGGCCACCTTTTCCCCCTTGGCAATCTTCGAGCCCTCATATAAACCTTTCTATGTGCAAACTTGATAGATAGATAACTCCGAATAAAATTATTAACTCCATATTCAATGATAAATTAAATAATAACCGGTCAAGTGCAAGTTGAACTTGCGCAATTAGTGTTCCGTACGTTGATTGGTTTTAAAATAAAAAAAATTTTGTTACCGAGGTATAAAATGATCAGTGACTTCACAAAACACACCCCAAATGAGTTTTCAACAAAGTTTGTTACCAATCTTTACTAAAATCTGATGATCTTGAAATTTTTGTTTTTTTTTATATACCAGATAAATTATGAACAGTAATGCACTCGTGATAATTTTCGTTCAATCTACACCCGTGGAGAATATTCCAGAATTTTTTCAAAATTTATTGATAAGTACTTTTCGAGATAAGGCGGGTGGACAGCGATTTTTCGCGATTTTTTAAAAATAATACAAAGAAAAGTGCGCGCAAGTATTAGATTATATACGTATTTTTTACTCGTGTTTCCACAAGCTTTCATTTGACACCACACTCGATGACCTAGTAAAAAATTTTTTTTTTTCACTTCCGATTTCACCCCCAAAACTAACCCCTTATGTTAAAATTTGACTTTCAAAACTACATGGCTCTGATGAGGCCATCAATTCCTATATTATTACCAAATTTGAACTTTCTATGTCAAATAGTTTCGGAGGAAAATCGGATGTGACAGACAGACACCGAAGTGATCTTATAAGTGTTCCGTACGCAACACTAAAAATATGTATTTGAAGGTGGGAAATGAAAGATAAAAGTCTAAGTTTTAAGGAGGTTGAGGTAGGATAGTCTCAGTCAAAAGTTTTGAATGTTATCATTTAGAAATGCTTTGTATTAAATAATTAAAATTTTTTATGAGACTAACAATGGTTATTATTATGATAATAAATTCATTATCGAAAGATTTTAAGTGTTATATATTGTTTATTTAATTTTATTAAATAATTTAACATGAATGGATTACCTTTGATATGTTTTGTATACACTTATAAAAAAAAATATAGAAAATAAAAATTAGTTTTATTTTATAATTTTTAAAAAATTATCAAAGCAAATAATATGAAAAAAATAAAAGAATAAAAAAAAAATTTTAATAGTTAAAAAAAATAGGTAATTAATAAAAAATGATAATTAAAAATCTTAAAATTCCGCTGTCTCGAAGGGAAACGCTGTAACGTAATTTACTGTTGGCCCTCCTGATATGCTTGCATATAGATATATCGAATTTTGGTGTTTATTTTGATCAGCTGCTGAAAACAAGTAAAAAAAATGGATAATAATAAAAAATACTTCCCTTTTTTTTGTAATTTTACTCTTAAAAAAGTATTCATGATAAACGTATTTTTTGCTTATTATTACGATACTACTTAAACTCCGAATAAAATTATCAACTCCATATTCAATGATAAATTAAATAATAACCGGTCAAGTGCAAGTTGAACTTGGGCAATTAGTGTTCCGTACGTTGATTGCTTTTAAAATAAAAAATTTTGTTACCGAGGTATAAAATGATCAGTAACTTCACAAAACACCCCAAATGAGTTTCCAACAAAGTTTGTTTCCAATCTTTACTGAAATCTAATGACCTTGAATTTTTTTTTTTTTTTAAATATCAGATAAATTATTAAAGGTAATGCACTCGTGATAATTTTTGTACAATCTACACCTCGTGGAAAATATTCAAGAAATTTTTCAAAATTTTTTGATAAGTACAGTTCAAAATAAGGCGGAGAGACAGCGATTTTTCTCGATTTTTTAAAAATAATACAAAGAAAAGTGCGCGCAAGTATTACATATATATATATATATATATATATATATATATATATATATATATATATATTTTACTCCATTTTAAAAGTTTTTGAAATTAACTCCGCGAATTATCCGTATAGAGTAGCCGATGGAAATGCACTTGTGGACAGGAAGTGAGATTTTTTAGACTGGTGTGCTTATGACTTACAATTGGTCTCTCCTCGTGGATTTTCCATAAGTTACCTGGCCTTTCCTGGTGAGATCCTCAAAAAAATATTGTCTCCGCTATTGCCATCCTACTAAGTTGGGAATGTCGAATCTTTGGCACAATGATACTACTCAGTATATATCACCACTACACCAAACACTTTAATTTTGCACTCGACGCGCGTTTCGCTAACCATGTTAGCTTCATGAGGTCATCATCAGTCAATCATCGCTCCTGATGAAGCTAACATGGTTAGCGAAACGCGCGTCGAGTGCAAAAATAAAGTGTTTGGTGTAGTGGTGATATATACCGAGTAGTATTGCCATCCTAGTTTCATTTGGGCTTCTAAGCACTTTTTGACCCGAAATAACTGAGGATGAGCAGGATATTTCAAGAAAGGAAAAGACCTGAAACTTTAGAGCTAGAAACCGTTACTGCACTACTGCATCACAAAAAAACCACTCTGGTGTGCTAGAGAAGAAAGCCACTACGGCCTACTGGCGAAACAAAGCGAAACAAAGCCATTATGGCTTTCTGATGGAAAAAGCCTTTATAATTGCATCTCGTCGACGTCTTTAAAAATGGCTCACTTCCGGGTGAAAAATTAATGCGAACTAAATAAATCAAATCGGCAACATGCTTTACACACTCTGCCGGTTTAAATTAAACTGCTCAAAAATTTAAAACACTATTTTAAGCTACACTGCTCAAGAATTGAAATCACTACAATAAAAAAACTATAACAAATAGATGCTTATACTGCACTCTGTCGGCGACTTACTAAGTCTATTCAAGCAGAGCGGCACAGCACTGCTGGCACTTATTGCAGAAACGCACCTTTCTAGAGCTTACTACTCGAAGGCGTCTTGGGATGGTTCAGCAGATACGAAGAACACTTTTGGTAACTTCTAAAAGTACGATTCTTTTCGTTTCGTCTTTAGTTGTTATACTAATGATGTCACTACAATAAACATAAAAATGTAATAAAATACAAATTATAGGGAGAAGAACTCTGGATTAAAAACTTGTACCAAAACCGAAACCAATACGGTAACAATTTGTTAAAGGAACTAACAATCGACCATTCAGTCTCAAATTTTTCACGCATGTCTGCGGGAGACATTGAATATCTGTGCTCCTTAGTGGCTGTGAAAATACAAAAATGTGACACTAACTACAGAGAGGCAATAACTGTATCAGAAAGAGTGCTGATAACATTGAGATACTTGGCAACAGGAGACTCCTATACCAGCCTTCAATATCTTTTTAGAGTATCAAAACAATGTATATCAACTATAGTTCCAGAAACGTGTGATGCAATTATAGAGGTCCTGAGTGATTACGTTAAGGTAATTAAAAATCATGGTAATTAAGTAATCAAATTATTTATTTATCTGCCTCATATTTATATAACAGAGCTGTCTTCAAAATTAAAGTCGGATGTTTGTGCAGGAGTAGCAGGAGTAAATTGTGTGTTCTGCAGATTTCAAGTTATGGTTGACGTGGTACTAGCGTCTGATCCGGGTTGCTCATACTGTTCTTGTGTACAATATCCTGGTCTATACATCTGATATTTTCCCATGTCAGCTTCGTGAATAATAGTATTAATAGCATTTTTAACACATGATTGAGTGTAAGGATCGTATTTTCTAAGTTCATGTGCGATATGATTACCAAATACTAAACATGAATCACTCATGGAAATTGAGGTTTTCTGAATTATGTCAAAAGTGTCCTTCAATATACTGTCAAGAGAATCATTTTGTGCATTCGTATTCACACGTCTTTTCTTTCGCGATGGTTGTTGTGGCGATGGCGCGGGTTGTTGTGGCGATTGCGCGGGTTGTTGTGGCGATGGCGCGGGTTGTTGTGGCGATGGCTCGGGTTGTGGGGATGGCTCGGGTTGTGGGGATGGCTCGGATTGTTGTGGGGATGGCTCGGGTTGTTGTGGCGATGGCGCAGGTTGTTGTGATGGTCCTGGTTGTTGAGAAGGTTCGCTCTGTAAAAATAATGTTTATTTTTTTATTTGCCGATACCGTCTACAGAAGAAGAATAGCTAGCAGTATCAAATGAATTTGAGATTAATTGGAACTTCCCGCATGTTATAGGGGCTATGGACGGGAAACACGTTACCCTTCAAAGACCCATCAATATAAGTACTGATTACGACAATTATAAGAATTTACCTAGTATAGTGCTCTTCGCCCTAGTAGATGCTAATTACAAATTCTTGTTTGTTAATGTCGGAAGTAAAGGGCGTATTTCCGACGGCGGAGTTTTTACAAATACGAGTTTATGTCGAAAATTAGAAAACTGTCAACTGAACATTCCTGAAGCACAAATACTACAAATACCGTACGTAATGAAAATACCATATTTCATATTGGGTGACAAAGCTTTTATGCTTAATAAATATACTATGAAACCATTTGAAGGTAATCCAGAGGCAGGTTCCAAAGAAAGAGTGTTTAATTACCGACTTAGCAGAGCTCGCAGAGTCGTTGAAAATGCCTTTGGTATTTTAAATTCAGTCTATAGAGTGCTTAGGAAACCTATTCTGCTAGAGCCAGAAAAAGCTACAAAAGTTGTCTTAGCAACTGTGTATTTATATAATTACTTACGAAGAAATAACTATTCTATTCCACCAGAATATTATGATAGAGAAGTGGATGGTTTATTTATCAATCTTCTCGTTTGTTTTTATTTAAATGATCTGGATCTTTCGAATCCCACAACATTTTAAAACTTCCATAAAGTTGTATTAAGCGAATACTGTCTTCTTTATCCATTTTTAATTCACTTGCTCTCGAGCGTCGTTACGTCCGTCCACACCGCGCGATCTGCTCAGACTGAGGCGCCTTTGAACATCGGCAAAAACCGACAAATTATGGCTCGCGGTCGAGCGGTGCTCGGCCGAGGCAACGTGTGCCCGAGGCAGCCCGAGCCGCGTCCAGACCGACCGAGCACGACAGGAATTGGCACGCGAGGCAGCCTCGCGAGCCAATGCCTCGGCCTGTGTGGACGCGGCTAATGCCGGATCACTGATCTGCTGAAATAAGTGTCTCGCTCTTGAAAGAAACTATGTTGAAGAATAAGATCGATTTTTCGATTTTTGGTAAAAAAATTTTTTTTTCTTCAAGTCTCGAAACGTCTTACCCTACGTAGTACTGCTACAGCTCGAAGTGCTGCTTAAGTTTAAGTCACCCTTAATGTTGTTAGTACCGGGATTTATTTTTTTATTTTCATTAATTTGCCCTTTATTAACGACATAACAAATTAAAATGTAACAGGTCATAAAAATACTATATAACATTTTAAAGAAAATTGTTCAATATTTTTTGGTCCATTTTCCTCTTTAGTGAGAAACATTGTTACTGTGTAGTACTCCAAATTATATTCGCTCGTTTCTTGGAAGATAAAAAAATCGTAACAATTGCAAAACACAAACAAAATTTTATCAAAGTACTTAAAATAGCAACAGTAATTTAACAACCAAGCAATTTTTTTGTATGGCCTCAATTTTATGGCGAAATAGATAGCTTCAAAGAATACTTTCGTATCAGTAAAAAAAAAACAAATTATCTTAAAAACGTAACTTGCAACAACTTAATGAGAATACTTGTGTTAAATAAATATTTAATCTTATCTTGAACAACTCAAAAATTGATTTCGGATTAACTACTTATATTTTGGACAGGATTGTTTTTCGCTTTAAAAATATAAGGAGATTTAGAACAATAGAAACAAAAGGAGATAAAAATGAGTGATTAATTTAAAAGGGGTAACTGATTTAAAAGGAATGTTAAGTTTTATATATATATATATATATATATATATATATATATATATATATATATATATATATATATCTTATACAGGGCACATCATAAAATACGGCATATGAACTCGGTTCACCTCCTAAGGACAACCTAAATTTAACACAAGTATCCGTATATTTTCATAAGAACGTGATTAAACAACTAATGTGCTATCAAAACTGCTTGATTGGTAGTGTTGTCAGACATCAAAAATGTAAGAGATTTCTTGGTTCAGCGGCTTTCATCATATTATTAAACGTCTAACCTATTGAAGTATATAATTCTAGCTAATAGAAGAGAAAGTAGATAATATTATGTCATCAACGGCCAGTCAGGGGCCGACCGTTGTAAATAAAAGAGCGCAAAAAAGATATTTATAGCCAAACAGGATGTGGCAGGATTAATTAACTGTTTTGATTGGTTCGGGTAATCCCCCAAATTCTTGTTTCGTAACATACGAATATTTTCTAAATTTGCATTATAATAAATTATTTTATATATATATATATATATATATATAAAGGGTGTTTTTTATAGAGGTATAAAACTTTAAGTTGGCAACACTTTTTTAACTGGCGGCCATTTTGTCAGCTGTCAAGTGATTTATGTTTAGTTTGGTTTGGCATTTCAACATGAATAGACTGACGCCTGAACAACGCTTCCAAATTGTGCAAATTTATTTTGAAAATCATGGTTCTGTTCGAAATACGTATCGCGCACTACGTCCATTTTACGGTCAACATAATCGTCCATAATTCGATTAACTATGGAACGTTTTCGCACCACGTTTACTCTAAATGATAATACGCATCCACAGAGACGTCGTACAGTGCGTAGAGAAGAAGTCATTACTGCTGTAGAGCGTAGCGTAGAGGAAGACCCGAATCAGTCTATCCGCCATCGTGCACAGGAATTGGATATGTGTCCATCCACTTTATGGAAGATTTTGCGGAAAGATCTTGGTTTGCGTGCTTCCAAAATCCAACTCGTGCAACAATTGAAGCCACACGATCACCTAGCAAGGCGTAGATTCGGTGAATGGGCCCAAAACAAGATTGCCGTTGATACCGATTTTCATAAGCGAATTTTGTTTAGCGATGAAGCTCACTTTTGTTTGAATGGATACGTCAATAAACAAAACTGCGGTATTTGGAGTGATGATAATCCTCAAGTGTATGTTGAGACACCGTTACATCCAGAAAAACTGACTGTTTGGTGTGCTTTATGGGTTGGTGGAATCATTGGTCCGTACTTCTTTAAAAACGATGCTGGTCAGAACGTTACAGTCAATGGTGACCGCTATAGAGCCATGATTACTGACTTTTTCGTTCATCAATTGAACAACCATGATGTGCAGGAGCTGTGGTTTCAATAAGACGGCGCAACATGTCACACAGCTCGTGCCACAATTAATTTATTGAAGGAAACGTTTGGTAACCGCATAGTTTTCACGTTTCGGACCAGTGAATTGGCCTCCAAGATCGTGCGATTTAACGCCGTTAGACTATTTTCTGTGGGGATATGTGAAGTCGCTAGTCTACGCCGATAAGCCCGAAACGATTGACCACTTGGAGGACAACATTCGCCGCGTTATTGCCGATATACGGCCACAAATTTGGAAAAAGTCATCGAAAATTGGACCTCCAGAATAGACTACGTCCGAGCCAGCCGTGGCGATCATATGCCAGAAGTCATATTTAAATTATAATGCCAGAAGATTATCTTTCGAATAAAGTAAATTTCATGTCAATTTAAAAAATTCATCTTTGTTTTATTCCATTTCAAAGTTCTATACCTCTATATATATATATATATATATATATATATATATATATATATATATATATATATATATATATATATATATATATAGCAAAAAAGGGGGGAGTTTTTTTCAGGTTTGCGGTCTGTGAAAATTAAAACTCAATTGATATTAAACTCTCTATATTTCGTTATACTTCACAACTTTATCGCGAGAAACTATAATTTTTAGAAAAAAACAGTGTGCCAGGAAATTTTTTTATATAAATAATTATTTTAAAACTTACCAACTAAGAGATGATCACAACATTTGAAAAAACAGAAGAACATCGACTACATTAGACACATAACATGAGCAGAAACAAGCAAAATACTTATGTACAGTGACAAACAGTTAAAAATGAACTATTCTAGGCTATAAAGCCGAAATCGGGCCAAAAAACGAAAAAGCTATTTAATAAATACAGTGGTTTAGTTATTTACAAGGTGGTTCAGTTATTAACTGGTATTTTTTTTTAAATTTTTTATTTAAGTTTAAAATATTACAATTTATTACACTTAATTTACTGGTATCTGCCTTATAATTAACACAGTCCTTATGTTTGTTTATGTAACACTTTTCAAGAAAAAGCCGATCCTTGTAATCATTTACTCTCTTCAAAACTTCGACATGGGTAAAATCGAACTGATGCACAGTGATTCGGCAAGAACATGCTAGCGGGACAATATTCATGACGTAATTTCCAAGAAACCACTGATAACGACTTGTAAACAACCCCCCCCCCATTTAACGAATTCCAAGAATTAATTTGTTTATCACCTCATAAAGGTCAAAGTAACCCTTATAAGAGAGGTCATTTTCATTTACAAATCAGTTGCATTTTATGCACACTTGTGATAACATATTTTAAAATTGGTAGCAAAGTGAAACGAGTTTTTGTGATGGAATATTCTGTTGAAGGTATGTACTCTATTATGACTTATATTTTTTATAAAAAATATGTATACTTTTGGTGTAATATCAATTTGTAAATGTATAGATAAATCCAGCAAATTTTACATTAATTGTAAACTTTAAAAGTAGCAACTTTTTTTATCCACATATATCCACTTAGATTTTTCTATATGTAATACCTACAACATTCAGGCACAGATTCATATAACATATATTATAGACCCCGAAAAGGCCCGAAAGTAAAATTATTTTATTTTTTTCAGAACGAGTCGTGACTATGACGAAAATGGAGTTTTTTGAAGAATGGCTAAAACATGACAAAACTGTTATTATATAAGTGAAAAATTCAATATGTCTGATGTTTCTGACGATTCTGTAAAACGACTCAAAATGAAAATATCAAGCCTTTCAGCAAAATTCAATCAAAAGTGGACTTCTTTAAAGTGTAACAAAGAAATGTTTCTAATCAAACATAAAGATTGGTTAGAGGGATCCGGAATCGAAATAAAGATGTGTGTTAACCAGCCGTGCACTTCAACATCATCAGCGGCTTTTTCCGTAGGGCGACCCAGAAAATCATCAACGAAAACCTTTTGGAATCGCGAAGTGCAAGTGAGCTTATTACAGCAGCTGAGTTAGCTACTCGAAAAGAAAGGCATCGAAGTGTTGCTAAACAGATCCATAACGTCGCGGTCAGTGAAACTAGAGAAAAGAATAAGTGTTCTGAACAAAGTCGGCAGTTAACACCAGACGAAGCTTTAGCTTATTATGTGGACTCGAAATCGACTTCTCACTCATATAAATAAACAAGAAAAAGGTCAATGAAAGCGGGACATCAAGTGTATCCATCGTTTTATAGTTTAGGTAAGTCTAAAGCTTCTTGTTGTCCTTCTGACGAATATATTTCTGTGACTGAATCTCGAGCTGAAATTAAACTTCACGCGATTTTGGATAAAACGTCTGAACGATTAGTTAAAGCTCAGACGGAAGTCATTAGAAGTGTGTTACCCCTCGTTCATATTATACGTTGGTAAGCAAATGGGGCTATGATGGGAGTTCGGGGCATAGCACGTATAAGCAGAAAAATTTGAGAACACTAACGCTACAGACGAATTTTTGTTCGTATACTCATTTGTCCCTTTGAGACTGCTTGATGGCGAAACTGTGATCTGGCAAAATCCAAGACCTTCCTCTACTTTATATTGCCGTCCTATTAATTTTATTTTTGCCAAGGAGACAAAAGAGTTTACGAAAGAAGAAACTTCTAAAATTTTAGATGAAGTAAGTCAGCTTCTTCCAACATTATGTAACGTTGCTGGATCTCAAATCTCTGTTAAACACGATTTGTTGTTGACAATGACTGATGGCAAGGGGGGAATGCCTTATCAGACACAAGTTCAACACAAAAGTGTTATATTTGCGGTGCCACCCCGTCTACTATGAACGAGGAGTCAAAGAAATATCCCAGCAACGAAGAACGCCTTGCATTTGGTTTATCTACTTTACATGCATGGATCCGCACGTTTGAATGTTTGCTTCACATCAGCTATCGTTTAGAAATAAAAAAGTGGCAAGTCAGGGGAGATAACGACAAAGCTATTGTGAAGCAACGCTCACAAGAGATACAAAAAGTGTTTAAAGATCGTATGGGTCTCATTGTAGATAAACCAAAACCTGGGTATGGTAAACACAAACGATGGAAACACAGCACGTAGATTTTTTTTCCAAAGCTGAATTGAGCAGCGAAATTACAGGATTAGACGTAAACCTTATTCGTAGATTTCATGTAATTTTAAGAACTTTGTCATCGGGATATGACATAAAATATATAGAATTCGAAAAGTTTTGTCTTGATACTAGAAAATTATACCTTGATCTGTATTCGTGGTATTCCATGCCCGTTACTGTGCATAAAAGTCTTTTTCTTCTTCCCATTGGACAACTCTCCGAAGAAGCCCAGGAGGCAAGAAATAAAGACTGTCGTAGATTCTGTGAACGGCACACCAGGAAGCGGTCACGTATTGCCACAAATACAGATCTTTTGAGAATGCTTTTAATTACGTCTGATCCTGTTATCAACTCGTATAGAGAATTACCGCGAAGAAAATTTACTTCTTTGCCATCGGAGGTTCTGCAGTTGATTATCCCACCTTCATTGCCATCCGAAACACCATCAGTAAGTCATCATCACGAATTAAATGAGGATGATTATTTACTCTCTGAATATTCTACTGAATGGGGGAGAGCGGTGATGACGACTCATCTGATGGTGATTAGTAGGTTTAAGTATTTTTTTATTGTAATTATTATTCTTATTTTATTGTGTGTTGTAGTTGCTTATAATTCATGCCTTAGTATATAAGTTATTTAATATTATATTTCTTTTACTTATACACCTTGTTATTGTAAATAATTGATATATAGATACTGTTATTGTACTAGTTTATTTTAAGAGGAATAATATTTTGTAAATTAATAAATGTGGGTACTATCATTATGATTTTTATTTTTTTCCTAGAAATTTCTTTGTAATCAAACATGATTGTGATTTTCACACATAATGAGTAGGTAGACGTATGTAGCTAATTAAAGAACAATTAGCGACAATAGTGAACAAATGAGACACATTAGTAAACCACTTCCGTCTTGCAGCTACATATTTCGATTAATACACATACAGTACAAATTTTTCAACTTTTTTTTTTCTTAAAATAGCTTAAGATACCTGGAATATACATAAACAATTGAAATAAGTGAAGAAATAATATTGTCCCGCTAGCTTGTACTAGTCGAGACACTGTGCAACGTAATAAAATATATCCTATAATCTGGCCAGAGAACATATGTATGTTTAACAAAAAAAGTATGTAAATCGGATAAGTGGTTCTCGTGAAAAGCGCACTAATGGACAGACAGACAGAGACGTTGCATTTTATATATATTATAGATATTCTTTGCTATATGATATTGTTCCATATTTAATGGTTTAGCATGTTTAAAAAAAAGCACGTAAATCGGATAAGTGGTTCTCCAGTGATAAGCGCACAAACGGACAAACAGACAGAGATACGTTGCATTCTATATATATTATAGATGTAATAAAATATATATCTATAACCTGGTCAGAGAACATATGTATGAATTTAAAAATCACGTAAATCGGATAAGTGGATCTCGAGGGATAAGCGCACTAACGGACAGACAGACAGACAGAGAGGCGTTGCATTTTATATATAATATAGATTATTATTATTATTATATAACCTGGCCAAAGAATATATGTATGAATTTAATAAAAAGACACATAAATCGGATAAGTGGTTTTCGTGTGATCAACGCACTAATGGACAGACAGACAGAGAGACATGGCATTTTTATACATATTTAATAGATTATAGACTATAGATATTCATAATATTGTTCCATATTTAATGGTTTAGGCTGTGTATTGCAAAGGAACTCGGCAAACTTTTTTCCGACTTCATTCACTATTTTACGTCACTACTCATTCCCTATGCTACCTATCGTAATAAAATATAGCCTAAAACCTGACCAGAGAACATATGTATGTTCTAAAAAAAAAAGTATGTAAATCGGATAAGTGGTTCTCCAGTGATAAGCGCATTAACGGACAGACAGACCGACAGACACAGACAGACAGACAGATAGATATAGAGACGTTGCATTTTATATATATTATATATATATATATATATATATATATATATATATATATATATATATATATATATATATATATATTTATATATATACATATATATATAATATATATATATATATATATATATATATATATATATATATATATATATATATATATATATATATATATATATATTGATGATTGATGAATATATATATATATATATATATATATATATATATATAATATATATAAAATGCAACGTCTCTTTGTCTGTCTGTCCGTTAGTGCGCTTATCACTGGAAAACCATTTATCCGATTTACGTGCTTTTTTTTTAAAAACTGCATTTGTTCTCTGGCCAGGTTATCTATAACATATATAAAATGCAACGTCTCTCTGTCTGTCGGTCTGTCCGTCAGTGCGCTTATCACTGGAGAACCAGTTATCCGATTTATGTGCTTTTTTTCTTAAAAACATACAAATGTTCTCTGGCCAGGTTATAGGTTATATTTTATTACGTTAGGTAATATAAGAAATAAGCAGTGACGATAATAGTGAATCAAGTCGGAAAAAGGTTTGTCACTGGCGCGTTCCCTTGCAATACACTGCCTAAACCATTAAATATGGAACAATAGCATGTATCAAAGAACAATATATATTCAACATCTCACTGTTTGTCTGTCTGTCCGTTGGTGCGCTTATGACTTGAGAACCACTTATCCAACTTACATGTTTTTTTTTAATTCATACATTTGTTCGTGTATATAAATATATATATATATATATATATATATATATATATATATATATATATATATATATATATAATGTAACGTCTCTCTGTCTGTCCGTTAGTGTGCTTAACATTCGAGAATCACTTAGCCAATTTATGTGTTTCTCTTCAATTCTTAACTTAATATTTATCAAAAAAAAAAAAAATTATAATATATAAAACGCAACGTCTTTCTGTCTGTCTGTCTGTTAGTGCGCTTAGCACTCAAGAACCACTTATCCGATTTAATTGTTTTTTTTTATAAAATACATATATTCTCTGGCCAGGTTATAGGATATATTTTATTACGTTAGGTAACATAAGAAATAGGCAGTGGCGATAATACCATAGTGAATCAAGTCCACGCGAGCGGAGCCGTAGGCGCGGCTAGTATATACATATATGTATATATATATATATATATATATATATATATATATATATATATATATATACATATATATATATATATATATATATATATATATATATATATATATATATATTATATATATATATATATATATCTTGTCAAGAAAAATTAATATATCTATTTTTACTTTTTGGGCATAGCGGGTATAAGAGTAACGGTCAAGATAGGAAGACAAATACTTATTTTAGTTTTCTAACGAGGTAAAAGAAAATCTTTTTAAAATGATTTTTAACCTCCTTTTTGCCTTTTGTGCATGTATATGTAAATATTATAATTATGTATATACTATAATATTGTACAAATTAGAAAATCAAATACCATTATTATTAGGTATAAGTGGTAAAATTTCTACGCTCTTTTGGCAATTTGTGTGTATAGTAATAACGTGAAACTTCATTAATAACAACTCCACATGAATTAAAAATTCCCGGAGGACGTAGGGAAATTAAAAATCCCTATTATGTTAGCAGAGCTGCATATTAATTTCCGGGTTCTTTCCAGCAAATTGTTAATATAAATAAGAAAAATAGTAGGAGACAGTTTAGAGTGTTGGGATACATCGGCGTGAATCGTGAAGACATTAAAGAGAAATTCGTCGATTGTCACTGGTGCAGAACGGTCTCTGAGAAATTAATAGTGTGAGTGTGAAGTACAGACTTTAGTTAAGAAATTGGCTTTCTCAACATGTCCTGTAATAATATTATCGGGCTGTATAAGTGGTGGCACTCTAGATTTAGTGATATTTGACTAATAGCTTTAACGACTGACCAAAAAGATCTGGAATTATTGGTACAGGCAAAAAATGTAAACTTTCATACCAGCCAAAACTACATCAGAGTCTTTCTTAGCACTGTCCGGTGGATAGTCAGATCTGAAACAAACGTCTAACTCGGGACAAATTCGAAAATATTACACGGGTTCTTCCCATTTAGCAGATTTGTAGTGCCAAATCTGCAAATCTTATATGGCACACCTCGTATATTTTTGAAAACACTTGAGAATTAGATAACAGCCACTTTTATACCATATGCAGTATAAATAAGTGTGTTTTTAAAAACAATGAAAAATAGTTTTGTTATGAGAATTACGAATATCATTATTCTAAAGTATAATGTTTAAAAAAATATTACTTCTAAGTTTATGTTCCATATTAAGGTGAGTTTTCATAATTTTTACAGTTACTAGATATATTTCGGATAAAATGGGGTTATGTACACCTCAAATTTTTTTTGAGATTTTTATTCTCTATACTTCGAACAATTCAGAAAAAAATTGCAGAAAATTTCATTCCATTACAAAGTTATAGTATCAAATGTGACCTGGCGTCGGATTGGGACCGCTACCTGTTTCCTGTTTTCAGACGCTGTCTGCAATTTTTAAAACTTTTTAACTTTTTTTTTAAATCTTAATAATTACTTTTTCTACAAAATGTCGAGAGGTTTTTTTTAATTTTCCTTATAGACAATTTATTATAAATAATAGGACATACATTTTTTTGGTCAAAAATTGCATACCAAAGTTTGAATCACAGTAATTTTTTTTATTTTTGAAAAAAACCCTTTCGATAATTAATGTTCCGTACGGAACACTTATAAGATCACTTCGGTGTCTGTCCGTCTGTCACACCCGATTTTCTCCGAAACTATTTGTCATAGAAAGTTGAAATTTGGTAATAATACAGCAATTGATGGCCTCATCAGAGCCATGTAGTTTTGAAAGTTAAATTTTGACTTAAGGGGTTAGTTTTGGGGGATGAAATCGGAAGTGAAAAAAAAATTTCTTTAGTAGGTAATCGAGTGTAGTGTCAAATGAAAGCTTGTGAAAACACGAGTAAAAAATATATATATAATGTAATACTTGCGCGCACTTTTCTTTGTATTATTTTTAAAAAATCGCGAAAAATCGCTGTCCACTCGCCTTATCTCGAAAAATACTTATCAAAAAATTTTGAAAAAATTCTGGAATATTCTCCACGGGGTTTAGATTGAACGAAAATTATCACGAGTGCAATACCTGTAATAATTTATCTGGTATATAAAAAAACAGAAATTTCAAGGTCATCGAATTTCAAAGATTGAAAATAAACTTTGTTAAAACCTCATTTGGGGTGTGTTTCGTGAAGTCACTGATCATTTTATACTTCCGTTACAACATTTTTTATTTTAAAAGCAATCAACGTACGGAACACTAATTGCGCAAGTTCAACTTGCACTTGACCGGTTATTTTAAATATACATGCTTTTTGCAGAGCCCAGATGTATGTAACCCTTTACAACAGCACTACTTGAAAACTGTAAAAATATTCTCAAAAACAAATATCTACAGAGTTATTGTTTTTAAATGGACTATCTCTATCTTACTTATTTAATGAGTAGTGTTTTTACAGAATTTTTTTACGAAGTTAAAATAAAAATAACCGGTCAAGTGCAAGTTGAACTTGCACAATTAGTGTTCCGTACGTTGATTGCTTTTAAAATAATAAAAAAAAATGTTACGGTGGTATGACTTCACACAACACACCCGAAAGGAGTTTTCAACAAAGTTTGTTTCCAATCTTTACTGAATGCTGATGACCTTGAAATTTTTGTGTTTTTTATATACCAGATAAATTATTAAAGGTAATGCACTCGTGATAATTTTCGTTCAGTCTACACCCCGTGGAGAATATTCCAGAATTTTTTTCAAAATTTTTGGATCAGTACTTTTCGAAATATGGTGGGGGGACAGCGATTTTTCGCTTTTTTTAAAATAATACAAGGAAAAGTGAGCCCAAGTACTACACTATATATATATATATATATATATATATATATATATATATATATATATATATATATATATATATATATATATAAATATATATAACTATATATATATATATATATATATATATATAATATATATATATATATATATATATATATATATATATCTATAATATAATATAAAATGCAACGTCTCTCTGTCTGTCTGTCTGTCTGTCTGTCTGTCTGTCCGTCTGTCTGTCCGTTAGTGTGCTTATCACTGGAGAATCACTTATCCGATTTATGTACTTTTTTTTTTAAAACATACATATGTTCTCTGGCCAGGTTATAGGCTATATTTTACTACGATAGGTAGCATAAGGAATGAGCAGTGACGTAAAATAGGGAATGAAGTCGGAGAAAAGTTTGCCGCTAATGCGTTCCATTGTAAGCACAGCCTAAACCATTAAATATGGAACAATATTATGTAGCAGAGAATATCTATAATCTATAATATATATAAAATGGAATGTCTCTCTGTCTGTCCATTAGTGCGATTATCACGCGAGAATCACTTATCCGATTTACGTGTTTTTTTTTTTAAATTCATACATACGAGTATATTCTTTGGCCAGGTTATATAATAATAATAATCTATATCTATAATATGTATAAATGCAACGTACCTCTGTCTGTCTGTCCGTTAGTGCGCTTATCCCTCGAGAACCACTTATCCGATTTACGTGATTTTTTTTAATTCATACATATGTTCTCTGACCAGGTTGTAGATATATATTTTATTACTTCTATAATATATATAAAATGAAACATATTTCTGTCTGTCTGTCCGTTAGTGCGCTTCTCACCTTATCCAAGTGTCCCTGCAGTCTCATAGCATCGTCAACAGAATGAATTGCCGTAGACAATTTCAAGTCATCTGCAAAAAACAAGGGCCTTGAAAATAGAATCACCTTTCGCAGGTCGTTAATAAATATATTAAACAGCAACGGGCCCAGGTGGCTACCCTGCGGCACACCCGATGCAACACAAAGCCCTTTACTTTAACAAACTGTTTTCTGTATGTAAGGTAGCAGGTCAACCAATTCAGTAGTGCTCCCACAAAACCCATAACCTCTTAACTTAAAACTTACTTACTTACTTAAAAACACATTATTCATCAACATGCTCTCCTTCAAGTGCGGGTACAATCAGTCTAACGCTTTTCTATCATTTCTATACCTTTCTTGTAGAAGGATTTATGTTTGCCTTCGAAATAGGCCTCAGTTTCGGCGATAACTTCTCCATCGGAGCAAAATCTCTTTTCCGCGATCATTTTTTTGAGACCTGCGAATAGATAATAGTCGTTGAGGGCCAAATCTGGAGAATACGGTGGACCAGGAAGCAATTCGAACTTCAATTCATGCAATTTTACCATCGTAACGATTGACTTGTGACACGGTGCATTGTCTTGATGAAAGATCACTTTTTTCTTGTTGATTTGGGGGACTTCTTTGCAATTTCTGCCTTCAAACGCACCAATAACTTTATATAATATTCGTTATTGATGATCTTTTCCCTTCTCAGCATAATCGATGAAAATTATTTCATGCGCATCCCAAAATACAGAGGCCAACACCTTCCCATTCGACTTTTGTGTCTTTGGTAGCTTCGGGCGGCTTTCATCGGCTGCTGTCCACTCAGCTGACTGCCGATTTGATCCTGGTGTGTAGTGGTGGATCCACGTTTCATCCATTGTCACATATCGCATAAAAAAATCTTTTTATTACGCTTAAACAGGTCCAAACAGCGTTCAGAATCATTAGCACGTTTTTGTTGTACCCATTTAGAACAGAGCTTTCTCATGTCCAAATGTTCATGCAAAATATGACCAATAAGTTCTTCTGATATCTTTAAGGTGTCAGCTATCTCACGCAGTTTCACTTTACGGTTATTCAAAACAATTTTGTGGATTTTGTTCATGTTTTCCGGTATAAATACCTCATTTGGGCGTTCAGAGCGTTCAGCATCATTTATGTCTGTACGACCGCGTTTAAATTCAGCATACCAGTAAATGATGAGTAATTTTCTAGACGCAGAGTGCCCGTAACACTTATCAAGCCAATTGCTTTGCTAGAACGGTATTTTTCCCATCAAAAAACGGTTTTAATCAAAACACGATCCTTTCTATTGTTTTGAAAATATGAAATGTAGCGTCACTAAAACCACAGTAACTTGTAAACTAATCGTCGAAATGTCATGACATTTTGGCACGTATCGTTTGAAGGTTGGTACTTCCGAAAAGTTGTACGGATTTTTTGAAAAGGGCGACATCTATGTGTCAGACCAACGACTTTTCAGCCTACGTGTTACTTTCCAAATTTCAAGCTAGTAGTAGGGTAGTACAATAATTTATTTTCCTAACAGTTGTAATAAGTTTTATTGAAGTAATTTACCGAAGATGAACACATGAGTTTTAACGTGATTACAAGGGGCAGACGATAAAGTTAAACAATTTTGGATCATTTCGTGGATTCACCTGTTTAGAGTATACTTTAAAACCTTAATGGTAGTTTTTACATTCATTAATGTTTCTAAAAATAATGAACTAATTCTGCTAAGAAAGTCTCATTCCATGCATTTAAACATCCAGAAGAAGTGTGAAAAATATCAACGGAATTCAAAGAATTTTAAAAGAGAAACTACTTATATCGGGAATAAAATAAAGAAAGTTTTTGGTAATGATTTACCTGACTCAGAAACATCAACACTGGACTTTTCTCCTTGTGCCATGTCCTTGCTTTCCTTTAGCTAGTTTCTACAATCTGAATTCATCAAGTCGAGTAGTAAAAAGAGGGATAAGGAACAAGAGTCTCTTGAGGTACGCTATCAGCATTCACATCTTTACGAGTCAAAGACGTCATTTTTAGTGTTCCGTACGGAACATTTATAAGATCGCTTCGTTGTCTGTCTGTCCGTCTGTCTGTCCGATTTTCTCCGACACTATTTGTTATAGAAAGTTGAAATTTAGTAATAATATAGGAATTGATGGCCTCATCAGAGCCATGTAGTTTTGAGAGTTAAATTTTGACCTAAGGGGTTAGTTTTAGGGGGTGAAATCGGAAGTGAAAAAAAATATTTTTATTAGGGCATCGAGTGTGGTGTCAAATGAAAGCTTATCTCGCCTTATCTCGAAAAGTACTTATCGAAAAATTTTGAAAAAATTCTGGAATATTCTGCACGGGGTGTAGATTGAACGAAAATTATCACGTGGGCATTACCTGTAATAATTTATCTGGTATATAAAAAAAACAGAAATTTCAAGGTCATCAATTTTCAGTAAATATTGGAAATAAACTTTGTTGAAAACTCATTTGGGGTGTGTTTTGTGAAGTCACTGATCATTTTATACTTCCGTTACAACATTTTTTATTTTAAAAGCAATTAGCGTACGGAACACTAATTGCGCAAGTTCAACTTGCACTTGACCGGTTATTAAAATACATAGTGAACAGATAATGGGGTTCAACTTGCACTTGACCGGTTTTTTGAATTTTGAACTATCATCAGTCCGTGGACAGCACACAACTAACAAGAACATAGGCCACTAAAACGACGATCAAGGAGATGGAGCCAATTATGACCAATCAGATTTTAAGCACTAGGCATCAACTTAAGTTCTTAGTAAGCCATGTAACTCTGACAAGTCTATCTTTAAAATGCCATGTGTGACTTTAGTTACAGATCTCCAAAATTATGCTCAGAATGAAATAAGTTTTTTTGTATTTTTTTTTTTGGCATTTTTTTCTCTCTTTCTTTATATTTTTTATTGTTTTTCTCACTACTATCATTATTACAACCTATTTATGTATGTCCCTTTAAATAGTTTAATTATTTAACCTAAAATTTCTATAAAAGCTTTAATTTCGCTTGTGTTTTGAACATACAAAAAAATATTACACTCTAAATTTATTTAGTTCTACTGTTTTCTATTAAAATATTTTTCATATTTATTTTTCTATAATTATGGCAAATAGATGCTTATACTGCACTCTGTCGGTGACTTACAAAGTCTTTTCAAGCAGAGCGGCACAGCACGGCTGGCACTTATGCGAGTCTTTCGATTCGTCCTTAGTTGTTATACCAATGCCATCTATGCCTTCGAGCGGTAAACGCGAGAAAGGTGCGTTTCTGCAATAAGTGCCAGCCGTGCTGTACCGCTTTGCTTGAAAAGACTTTGTAAGTCACCGACAGAGTGCAGTATAAGCATCATTTGTCATAGTTTCCCGTTAGTACCTATATAAGGACTAAAAATGGTGTTCTCGTATTTGCTGGACCTAGCCCAACTGAGGAGCCGTGATACGGCGAAACGCGTCTTGGGATGGGACAGCAAAAGGACATTTTTGGTGAATTCTAAAAAATGCGAGTCTTTCGATTCGTCTTTAGTTGTTTATACCAATGCTGTTTTCTATAATTCTTAATATTTCTATCAATATGCATATATTTAATTGCCACATTCCACATTCACAGAAGACTCTACTTTCAAAAATCGACTAGTACAGACGCCCGTTTATTTCTTTCTTTTTTTTTTTTTTTTTTTTTTTTTTTTATTGGTCTAGCACACGTGCTGCAGGGAAGTCCCTAAAGCGCTCCAGGAGCGGCACGAGTGCGGAAAAAGCGATTCACGTTGTTCTTGAATCGCTGTAAATTGTACTCGGTGGGAAACACAGCGCTGGGCAAATTATTCCAAAGGGATGACGTTCTCCATATAAAAGATTGCTTGAAAAGCGCGATGTGTATTTCTAACATGCACCGCTTTGGGAGGAATTAAGCGGGCTACATCCTTCGAACACCTTCCATGAAAATACTTGTAGAACAGACTCAAGTCGCCAACCGTTCTTCTATGTTCCAGCGAATCAAGGCCGCCGGTCAATTCCGGGTCCCCAATCAGACGGACCGCTCTTCTCTGAACAGAATCCAACAAATGCAGTGTATGTTTGGGTGCGGAGCCCCAAACGTGAGAGCAGTATTCCATGGTTGGTCGAATTTGGGCTTTGTAAAGAATTAACAGTTGCTGTGGGGTGTAAAGCTTTCTGGTTCTAAATAATATTCCCAATTTTTGAGAAGCTCTCCTTGCTATGCCTGCAACATGTTCATGCCAAGACATATTTGCTCCCAAACTAACGCCCAACAAATTGAGCGACGATGCTAGGGGAATGGAGTGCCCCGACATAACTATGTCGGGTTCAGCAACGTTAACTTTTTTAGAAAAAACTGCCGCTTGGGTTTTTGTAGCGTTAAATTCCACTTGGTTACTGTCACCCCAAGATAGAATTTCTTCCAGGTCTTTGTTAAGTTGAACGACCTCTTGCTGTCTGCGGATATTCGCCTGAGCAGCCGATGTCCGAGCGTTCAAGGTGAATGAAGAGACAAGCGTACTGTCATCTGCTTTCAAAATAATTTTTAACCAAAGAAATAAAATCAGAGTTCTTATAATTTTCCTACATCTCCATATTCTTTCTTTTCTCCGTGTGACCATCTTGTGTAATTGTTGCTCCTAGAAAACTATATACCTTGTTGATCTTTCTCTTTCGTTAATTCTAATGGTTCTCCTTTTCTGTACACGTAGACCTTATTTACGGCATATTTACAGCAAGTCATATTTTCCTCTTTGCTCAATTGTTCATTAATTTGGGGTCTTCATTAGCATGGTCATTACTATTTGATCGTCGAATAAATTGATTATAGAAAAGGTTGAATTATCAGTTTAATTACTCAAGTTTAAATTACTTATTTTTTATACATTTAGGTTCATGCACACATATCCAGAAAAGATTGAAGATGGTTCTAATGGTGATATATCCTGCGATTCTTACCACAAATGGAGGGAAGATGTTCAGCTTTTAAAAGATTTGGGTGTAGATCACTATAGAATGTCAATTATGTGGACTAGGATTTTACCGGATGGAATTGTTAGTAATTACTCGATCAATCAGGCTGGAATTGATTATTATAGGAATATATTTCAGGTAATAATACCGTATTACAGAAATAGTCTGGCCTCATATATATATATATATATATATATATATATATATATATATATATATATATATATATATATATCAAGAAAGAGGAAGGACAGTAACAGGGCACTGGCAACAAACAATCCTAAGTTTAACTACTGGGAAACGCCCTTATAAGGAGAAGAGATGAGCAATCAAAGATCTAAAGGCTCTAGTATCTGCTTTTTATTTTTATTATCGAGCTTTCGCTGCCTAATGGTAGCTTCTTCTGGATTCTAAAAATGCAAACCATTTACAGAAAATAAACCAAAACGTTCGTTTTTTAAAATGTGATTAAATGAATTGTACGACTGTATGTGAAATTACTTACAAAAATGTCAGCAGTTAGTTCATCTCTGGTGAAGACAATGAAATTTGCATTTTTGTTGGCCAGGTAGTATGAATGATTACACAAACATGATTAAAAGACATTTAGAGAGTTACACAAATATTAAAAATAAAACTTTGTCAATAAACATTAGTTAAAAACACTTTTTGAAGACCGAAACATAACTGCAAGAAACACCATGATGTTGAAAAGGTACTCCATTTTAAAATTTTTGACGTCGAGTTTAGTAACTATTTAGTGATATTTTAGTCCGAACCGGATATTGTTGGTAGTCTATGTCGTCATCAGGTCGACAAAAAACCATAAAAAGCATTGAAGTTAGGGATGTGGTAAATTTTTTAGGTGGATGCTAATTTTAGATAAATTATTAATGATATCTATTTTTTAGTTTTAATTTTATAAAAAAGGGGGGACTTAAATTTGATGAATGTTACTCTTCGGCGAGTTATTTATTATTAATTATATTAATTCTTTAATTTTATAATCAAGAGATTCATAGACTAATTTAAAAATTTTGAAAGAGAAAATTAATACTGGACATTATTTATTGTGTGTCATATTTAATTTTTTAATTATTTAATTTTAACAAGACATAGAAAAGTAACTGATAATAAATAGCAAAAATGACAGAAGGAAAAAAGAAACGTCAACTTTACTAGAAACTAATTTTTTCATAAAGATCGTTCTTTTTTATTGGTTTGGTATAGTTTTGTGTTAGTAAATAAGTATACATGGAGCTCAATCCTTCTATGTCTTTTTTGTGATTGAGATTATTTTTACAGGTTTTTATGTAACACATTTCCAAGAAACTTCTTCTGAAATAATTAGTCTCAACATCTAGAATGAAGCTGTTGTTATATTGTACTCTGTGATCTGTATTATTTACGTGTAAGCTCAAGCTCGTCGCGTTAGGTTTGTGTTTACTATCACTTTTGTGTAGCGCTAATCTTTTAGAGAGCTTATGTGAAGTTTGTCCAACGTAGACCAAACCACATTGACAGGGAATGCCATAGATTATATTAGATCTTTGTAAAGTATCGGTTTTATCTTTTAAATTGGTATAAAAACAATTCATTCTTTTTATGTTGTAATTAGCAATTTTAATGTTTGTATTTTTAAAAAGAGAAGACAAGGACTGGGAAAGGCCTTCAATGTATTAAAATAGGAAAGCCCCTGGTTTTGGGCGAGTTTTCAACAAAGTCTGTTTCCAATCTTTACAGAAATCTGATGACCTTGAAATTTTTTTTTTTTTTAAAAACCAGAAAAATTATTAAAGGTAATGCACTCGTGATAATTTTCGTTCAATCTACACCCCGTGGAGAATATTCCGGAATTTTTTCAAAATTTTTTGATAAGTACTTTTCGAGATAAGGCGCGGGACAGCGATTTTTCGCGATTTTTTAAAAATAATACAAAGAAAAGTGCGCGCAAATATTACATTGTATATACATTTTTTACTCGTGTTTTCACAAGCTTTCATTTGACACCACACTCGATGACCTAGCAAAAAATTTTTTTTTTCACTTCCGATTTCACCCCCCAAAACTAACCTCTTAAGTCAAAATTTAACTCTTAAAACTACATGGCTCTGATGAGGCCATCAATTCCTATATTATTACCAAATTTGAACTTTCTATGTCAAATAGTTTCAGAGAAAATCAGGTGTGACAGACAGACAGACAGACAGACAGACAGACAGACAGACAGACAGACAGACATACACCGAAGTGATCTTATAAGTGTTCCGTACGGAACACTAAAAATCATGCGAAATAAAAAATATCGCCTGCTTTAACTTATCGTACAAGGAAAAATAGAGGGTCAAATGTTATGGCTGCAAAACTTAGGGATATAGACGGGAATGACATCAGCGGCATTATCCAGGTCAGTGGTGAACAAAGTAATATGAACCAACCTGAAGGCCAACATCCATGGAGGATAGGCACTTGAAGAAAAAAAAGGAGAAGATAGTGAAAAAGAAAATGCTTTACATACTAAGTCTAATCGATCAAGCAGTTAGCATTACTTTATTAATAAATATAAAATTATATAATTGTAGGCATTAAAGGAAGCTAATATCGCTCCACTTGTAACTCTTTACCATTGGGATTTGCCGATTCATTTTCATCAAATAGGGGGATGGATGAACCCAGCTATAGCTGATTACTTTGCTGAATATTCAAGAATTTGCTTCAAATATTTCGGAGATCTTGTTCAGGAATGGGTGACGATAAATGAACCTTCTTCCACCTGTATATATGGGTAAGAATTTTTTAGTTAGAGGCCTGAAAGGGTTAAAAACGATGTATGGAAGCCTAATATTGCTAGAATATAAAATATTCTAATAGCACTAGATTTGATCGTGTCAGCTTCTAGATTGAATGATCAATTAGTTACAAAACTAAGAAAACTGTCAAACTTTTTTGTATTAATTTGATCAGACAAATCGTGAACCGTGAAAATAATACAAAGTTGTTAAAAGGGTATCGGGCCTTATTAAATCAAAATTCAAAAATATATTTTTTCACTTTTTAAATGGAGTTTATTAAATTATGTCCTGTTTCGATCGATAACACTGGTAAACAAAGTTGTAACTTTGTCGTGCGACATGGACTTTTATGATATTTTTTACTTTAATAGGTGGTCGGCAGTAAAAACAAACATTAAAAAAAATCTGTTAGCCAAGAATTTTATTGTTTTAAATAATTTAAAATATTTCAAAAAACAATGACCTCCTAAACCAAAAATGTAAAAAAGTTTTATTATGAAGTTACGATCTAAGATTTTCTAGCAAATTTAGATCCTGGTTGGTCCCTTTTGATTGTCCAGCAGTAATCTGCCAACATATTTGGGTTCCATTTGCCCTGATAACGTTTTTCCATCTTAGAAATCTCCTGATGGAACCTTTCTCCGTGCTCATCGCTCCCAGCACCCAAATTCTGAGGAAAAAAATCCAGGTGTGAGTCCAAAAAATGAACCTTGAGTGACATGTTGCAACCCAATGCTTGATAAGCCAACAATAGCTCGCTAACCAACTCTCTGTAGCTCTCATTCTTATGGTTACCCAAAAAATTTGCAACAACATTCTTAAAAGATTTCCATGCTGGTTTTTCTAAATCGCTCAATTTTTCTTCGAATACCGGATCTTTTATTAACTCCCTGATTTGAGGTCCTACGAAAATACCCTCTTTTATCTTTGCATCACTTGTTTTGGGGAATTTTTCTTTTAGATACGAAAATCCACTCCCATTGCGATCCCTTGTCTTTACAAAATTTTTGATCAAGCCTAATTTGATATGTAATGGTGGAAGAAGTACTTCAGATGGCACAAGGTCCAGAAATTAAGGATGCACGCGTAGGCCATATTTTTTCATGATAGTGGTTTGTTGTGTCTCGACTGTCCCATTCACATAAAAAGCAGCAGAATTTAGTATAACCCAGCTGAAGTCCGAGTAATAGGGCAACAACTTTTAAATCGCCACAGATTTTGAAAGAATATGTACTGTACTTGATTTTTTCAAGTAATAACTTCATGTTTTCATAAGTTTCTTTCATATTAGCAGCATGGGCCAGAGGTATACAAGGAAGTATATTTCCATTATGCAGTAACACTGCTTTTAGACTTGTTTTAGAAGAGTCAATGAATAAACGCCACTGAGAGGGATCAAAATCGATTTCCAAAATCTTCATAATCCCATTTATATCATTACAATACAATATAATTCTTGAGAAAAGTATGTTGATCATGATTTCGAAAATAGCTGATTTCAGTTTCATGATGTAGCAAATTTCATCCATTTAATCGAGATCCTAACAGTTCTGATTGCTTTTTTGTCAAATATAAATCGCGTACCAAATCGTTTAGGTCTCCTTGAGTTATCAAGTGAGGCTTGGTTAGAATTTCTTCAAACTCAGAGTCATCGTCCTCATCACCACATTGGTTTGAAGTGGAGGATTGTGTATCGTCAATCTCAATGGACGCAGATGCAACTGGTATAGGCAAATTTTCACTATGAGGGACTGATCTCATGGCTGAAGGTAAATTAGGGTTAATAACTGTGTGTTTTTTCTTGAAATTTATACCATTTACGTCAGTAAGACAAAAAGCAGTGCGAAATGTGATCTCTTGGTTCGGTCCAAATCATGGTACAGCAAATGGCATATGACAGGACCCTTTCTTCCAATCGGTTAAATTCTTCACACACGTTATGTAACAAATATGAAGGCCCAAGATTTGTCTTGATCGGCCACAGCGAAACCAACATACCGGTGATAACTCTCCAAGACTAGTTTTGTGAAATTTCGTCTTTGTTTTTTGAAAGTCAGTTTACCACAAACATAACAAAACTACACTTTCTCGACATGTTAACGCAGTTAATAAATCACAATATTTTGACGAAATCATGGACAAATAGTTGTATGACTATTTCTTCGCCAACGTTCCTTTGCTTTTATTGCCGTAGTACTAGTTATAAGTATTACCGTATCACAAGAAAACTGAGGCTAATTGAAACAAAACAACTGCAACTGCAGTCAATCATCGCTCCTGATGAAGCTAATATAGTTAGCGAAACGCGCGTCGAGTGCAAAAATAAAGTGTTTGGTGTAGTGGTGATATATACTGATTAGTATCATTGTGCCAAAGATTCCACATTCCCAACTTAACTGCAGTTTAATGATGAGGGTAGTTAGCTAAAACAGTATTAGCTATCAAAGTTCGTGTGGCATGACTAGACTTGACCAGTGTAACTTTTGTTAGTTTTCAAGTAGAACCATTGTACCGTCACTGCAGAGCTTCTGGGTTTTTTATACTGAGAACTGAACAAAATGTTTTCACATGCTTCGTTCGGAAGTTAGCGTGCCAACAGACCGACCGGCAGACAGATATATCGACGGAAATGAATGACTATGTTTTTCGTGGTGTAAGAATCTAGAACAACAAGAAAGCAAAAATCTCGTATTAGTTGCATTCTGACAATATGCTTAAAATGCATAAAATATACTGATGTAGATTTCCTTTATCTAAGAACGCCGTTCTGCATAATAGACATAAAAAGTTTATAAATATAAGTCGCAAACCAGTGCAAGACGAGTGTGTCTGTTGTATCAGAGTCAAAATAAAGTTTTCCGTAACCTACAAAAATAAAAGTTTTTGAAAAGCAAAAGAATTGTTTTTTAAAAACGTTGCAAGCGGCCTCATGATTATAACCTATTGCTATTTTTTTACGAATACAAAAAAAAATCGTTATGTTTCTTTTAGGAATGACAGGGGCTAAATAATCAATGTATTCTTAAAATTTATTGAAAAGTAACAAGATTATTAGGCTTGATGAGTCCTAATAAAACATATCCTACAATTATTTAGACCACAGTGTAGAACGATTTTACTTTAGTAGTGGCCTGTCCCGAAACATAAACTTTTTTAATAATGAAGTATTTGTATTGGTTGACTTTAGGTATACTGCTGGATATCTGGCACCTGCTTACATCTTACCTGATGGAGTTTACGGATGTGCATACACTACTCTTCTAGCTCATGCTAAGGCCTATAGAATTTATGAAAAAGAATTTAAGTCAACACAAGGCGGTAAGATATATAATTTTTCTAAGAGTGTTCTTCGATTACATCACAGTACTAACATTATGTTGATTAAATAAAAACAAAAAAAGGCAGGTTCATTGATTCATCGAGGTAAAAAAAGGATTTCTAGGATGTACTTACCGATCACTTTCAAAAATTTTCATTCCATGTACTATTTTTGCATTCTGATGGTTCTATCTCACAGCTTTATTTATTTTCAAATCTATGAATAACGCCTTAATTTTAATGAGATAGTAACACACAGCATAAATTGAGAAGCTAATTTGTTTATTTAGTATTTTCATCTCGAGGAGCCCGAGTTCTTGTGCAATCCTAGGCAAAACATCGGTAGTTACTCCAATTCGGCAGGGTTTAATTCTAAGAGTTATGATTTGCCAAGATAACTTTCTATCATCCCATCACCTACTTTCTTCTTCTTCATCTTCTTCTTACCTTGTATATGACCGATTACCTAGTTATTGCTATCTTCACTGATCTTTCATTAGGAACAATTTCGGGATCTACCAATGTTTTTTTTTTCGTAATGGTGACGTGTCTCTTATATTTCTAAATATTCTCTATATATTTGTTGTTCTATCTACATGCTTGTTCCATCTTATCTTTCTCTTCAAAACACAATCGTTTATATTATATATTTTTCTTAAGTGTTTAAAAATTTAGTTTACCTTTACGTGGTAATGTTTCGAATTTCTGTTCCTGCATAATTTTCGCAAAATGTGGCAACATCAGTTCGAAGTAGGCCCCTCTCATGATTATTAAAAGCAGTTGCCTGGTAATATAAATCTCGGTAACCCAAATTTGCCTAACGTGAAAGGATGTTTTTCTGCGTCTGTTATATATATATGACGCTCTACTAAACTTATGTTTCGTACAGCAAGGATTGTTTTATTTGACAATTCAGCTGCAACATTCTTATCATTTTCTTTAATTTTTTTTTAACCGGCTTTTAAAAGCAGTTTTTTTTTTAGTAGTATTATTGTAAGGTGGCATCTATGATAATTATTTAGGAAAAAATTAAAAGAGGCAAACCAAAATTATTACTTTCTATTATAAAAAATTCTGATGACCACCGTTGATTTTAAGGCAACTATCATTTGCATGTCCAGAGGACATAAAAATTACATTTTTATTTAACAATTTCTAAGCAAAAGAAAAATTCAAAATTTTGGTTCACATCAATTTTTGGCACTTATAGTTTAAAATCATAAATAACAATTTTTTTGTTAAAAACTATAATTTATGGTTTTAATCTGTTCGACTGGTTGATACTACGGTTGAATTTATTTATTAGACAGTTTGTAATAATTTTGGTAAAATGCTTGTACAAATGCCATAACAAGCTGATGGGGCGTGATCCTCTTTCTTAAAGAAAAACATGACTTCGTTGTATCGCCAATGTACAGGGTGAGTCAGGTATACAGGGTATTTCAAAAAAGTGTGGCCGATATAACATATGTTTGTTTAAAAGGAACATCCTATTTTCTAATTTATTTTTAAATTCTGCGTAAAATTTTATAACTTTTTTATTAATAATGTTATATACCTAAACCTAGTAATTTTTCTAATATTTCAATTTTTAAAAAAAAATACTAGTTTTCAGTTTTGTAAAAAATTGTCAGTAGCGCCATTGTTTCTGAAGGTGGAATACTCATAATTGGTACGAGCGTTCTATAAAGACGAAAAAAAGACATATATAAAGAAATTTGAGTTAAATACTACAGGGTGTTTAAAATAAATTTATAATTTTCGCCTATTTTAAATTGAAAAATCTCAAATTTTTTAAATGGCACGACCTGTACATTATTATATTTTCTGATAGATTTTACAAAACCCTCCAACTTTTATTAAGTTTGTCATATACCTATTTCTAAT
Organism: Pachyrhynchus sulphureomaculatus; assembly: GCA_019049505.1. Classification (NCBI taxonomy): domain Eukaryota; kingdom Metazoa; phylum Arthropoda; class Insecta; order Coleoptera; family Curculionidae; genus Pachyrhynchus; species Pachyrhynchus sulphureomaculatus. The sequence continues at coordinate 258,261,532 of CM032446.1, read as the reverse complement.
AGTTTTTTCGATTTATTTTGGTTTTTTTCAATTTTTACCCTTGTTTTCAATACATTTACGCTATAACATCAATGTAGGCATCGTCATATTTTGACATGTCTATTATCAAGTAAAAAATAGTTTAATTTGTTGTAGTAAGTGACGTATAAAGGTAATAGTTATGGATTTACTTAAAAATAAATTAACTGATATGGTTTATATACTGGGCGAGGCGGAAAAAAATTGTCTTTTGGCAGTAAGGCTTTACGGAGCGAAGTGAACTAATAGAGGTATACCATCTAGAAAATCTTTTCAGTGCTTAATGTAATGGTTTGATGGTAGTGGTAGCGTTGAGTATACGAAACGGAAAGTAGTAAACTAGAATGCTACCAATGAGGAAGAAGAAATGGAGAATTTACTTCATGTTGAAGATAATCCTCAGGTCAGCAGCCGTCAACTAGCTAACTTATCTGACTCATCCCAATCTATCGCTAATCGCACCACATACAAGTATCATCCCTTTCATATGGAACTACACTAAGAACTTCAAGACCGTGATTTTGAACGATGAGTAAACTTTTGTACTACCATGAATGGAGCAATAGAGGCCGATCCAAATTTTTATCCAAAATAATATTTTCTGATGAAGGTGTTTTTCGAAGTAATGGAGCAGTTAACAGCCATAACATGCATTATTATTCAACAGTTAATCCATTTTGGGTCAAGGATGTTTAAAACCAAAACCATCGGTCACTTAATATATGGCGTGGAATATTAAATTATCGAATTATTGGTCCATATTTTTTCGGCGAACCACTTGACGGGCCTAGATATCTAAATTTTTTGCAAAACGAATTACTCCAGCTTCTTAAAGAAGTTGATAAGTTTGAAAAAGAACAAATGTGGATTCAACAAGGCGGAGCTCCAGCTCATTACCACAGGGAAATTCGAGAATTTTTAAACGATCGTAAGCCACAAAAATGGATCAAATGAATCAAAATAAATCGAAAACTATTAGAAATACTTAATAAAAGTTGGAGGGTTTTGTAAAATCTATCAGAAAAAATAATAATATACAGGGTGTGCCATTTGAAAAATTTGAGATTTTTTTATTTAAAATAAATTTATTTTGAACACCCTATAGCATCTAACTCAAATTTCTTTATATATATCTTTTTTTCCACCTCTATAGAACGCTCGTACCAATTATAAATATTCCACCTTCAGAAACAATGGCGGTACTGGCAATTTTTTACAAAACTGAAAACTAGTATTTTTTTAAAAAAAATTGAAATATTAGAAAAACTACTATGTTTAGGTATATAACATTATTAATAAAAAAGTTATAAAATTTTACGCTGAAATTTAAAAATAAATTAGAAAATAGGATGTTCTATTTAAAAAAACATACGTTACATCGGCCACACTTTTTTGAAGTGCCCTGTATACTCAAACTGTGCACCTTAACATTCTCTAAAATTATTGTAATTAACATTTTTTCGTCATTCCTGAACCAAATGAGATAATGAACTTTACTTTATAGTTGACTCACCCTGTACAGGTATTCGTTGTTCTTCTATCTGTTATAAAAAATCCCCATTTTAGAAATACTTTCAACTCTACAGGTTATAAAAGTAGAAAAACATCTATACATTAATTTTCTTGCCTTTTTATTTCTGGCCAAACTTATTATTTCCAGTTGAACATAAACATTTTGGTAATAGAATGAATACTGAGATATGAATATACAAGCCCTATTTAGATATACCGAATATTAAAAACATTTTCGGATTTTGAAAATTATTTATTTTAGGTATATCATATGTTATATAAAAATGTTGGGAATCGAACATGGAACTAAATTGGTAATATTAATAAAATTGTATTCTTAAAATAAAAGACTCCAAAAGATGAGACGAGATATTTAACAAAGTATATATTATTTTTTTTTAGGTCGAGTTTCAATCGTTATTGAAACTGAATATAACACACCACAAACAAACAGTACTGAGGATCAAGAAGCTGCTAAAAGAGAGATGGCGTTTGGCGTAAGTAAAGTTTTTTCGAAAAACCATATTATTATTTGTTGAATTATAGAATTTTTATTTTAACATATTCAACTTAGCCTGGTAGAGTCGTTGATACGTAAAATATACTTCTCGTGCACATTCTGCTACCTATTCTATTTCATGCAATATGGACTTTCCTTCCGAAGCTAGAGGTGCCAGCCACAAATAAGAGGGGCAATAGGTTCGGATCTGATTTTCTAAAGACGATGTATTATTTAGTTTTTAAACAGGAGATAGAGGAAATTACTTTAAAGGATAATTTAACCATATTGTCTTGTTAAAGGGAAGTAATTTATTAATCAAATCACATTTGGAAATTTTAGCATTTTTTCAGGTTTCAGGGTCTCTAAATCACAAAAATCATAATTTCCCGTTTTCGTAGATCCGTCCATCGGTTAGCAATATAACTCTGAAATGAAAAAAGACGTCCATTTCAGATTTGATACAAATGTAACACTAGAAGTAGGAATGGTGCCCATAGTTTTTAAACCGATACCGGTAAACAAGAAGAGAATGAAAAAGTTTTATGACAATTTTTCTTGGTTTTTGATTGAACTAATGGTCAACTTTTAAGTAGACACCTCTTTAACTCTTTATATCTTTGACTATAATTAATTATAATTAAAATATTACAGTAAAAAATCAGGAATGATGCTCACAATAACAATGAATACTTACTTACTTAGACCAAAGCCTTTCTACCGTTAAGTGTAAGGCTGGGGGAGTTGAGTTTTTGCATTTTTGTCTCCATTGTTATCTGGCTTGGGTTAAAGTTCGTATTTCGCCCCATGCCATTCCTCTCCCCTCTATTTCTTCTTTGATTTTGTCTATCCATCTTGCTCTTGGTCTTCCTCTCCTATTTCTTCCTGGCACTCGTGGTTCGAACACTGTTTTAGTGAGTCTATTATCCGGCATTCGACACACATGTCCAAATCATCTGAGCTGTCCCTCTATAATTTTCTCGTTGATGGGTTCGATTTGTAAGTTTGGCCTGAATGTTTCTTTTCTTATTTTGTCTCTTCTGTTTTTGTCAGGAATCTCATTTCCACTGCGTTGGTGCGGGATTCTCATCTTTTAGTTAGTGTCCATGACTCACTACTGTACAGGGTGAGTCAACGATAGAGTAAAGTTCATTATCTCATTTGTTTCGGGAATGATGAAAAAATACAATAGTTATAGGGCATGTTAAGATGCATAGTTTAAAATTATTCTTGAGTATGCAGGGTACTTCAAAAAAGTGTGGCTGAGATAACATATGTTTTTTTTTTAAATGGAACATTCTCTTTTCTAATTTATTTTTGAATTGTGCGTAAAATTTTATAACTTTTTTATTAATAATGTTATAAACCTAAACCTAGTAGTTTTTTTCTATTTCATTTTTTTTTTTTAAAATAGTAGATTTCAGTTTTGTAAAAAATTGCCAGTAACGCCATTGTTTTTGAAGGTGGAATGCTCATAATTGGTACGAGCGTTCTATAGAGATGAGAAAAGATATATGTAAAGAAATTTGAGTTAGATGCTACAGGGTGTTCAAAATAAATTTATGCATTTCGACTATTTTAAATTGAAAAATCTCAAATATTTTAAATGGCACACCCTGTATATTAATATTTTTTTTCTGATAGATTTTATAAAACCCTCCAACTTTTATTAAGTATGTCATATACCTATTTATAGGTATTTATAGTTTTCGATTTATTTTGAATTTTTCAATTTTTACCCTTGTGTTAATACACTTACGCTATTGTGAAAACATAAACAAATAGTTAATAATAATTTTAATATAGTTTTAACTTATCTAATGATTAATTATTAAGACGTAATAAATGTTCAAAAATATACCCTTCTACTTGAATACATATGTTTAGTCGTTTTACTATATTTTCCTTCACTTTCCTTAGCATAAATGGCGTTATTGTCCTGCACGCATCCCGTATCCTATTTTCCATATCTACTGGTGTTTTAGGGGGATTCACATAAACACGATCTTTAATGTAGCCCCACAAAAAGAAGTCTAAAGGTGTTAAGTCACATGATCGAGGGGGCCACTGAATGAATCCATCCCTACCGATCCATTTTTGTGGGTAACGATCGTTTAAAAATTCCCTAACTTCCCGGTGATAATGAGCAGGAGCTCCATCTTATTGAATCCACATTTGTTCCCTTTCAAAGTTATCAACTTCTTCAAGAAGGTGGGGTAAATCGTTTTTCAAAAAATTTAGATATCTAGGCCCGTTAAGCAGTTCACGGAAAAAATATGGACCAATAATTCGAAAATTTAATATTCCACACCATACATTAACCGACTAGTGGTTTTGGTTTTGAACTTCCCGGGCCCAAAATGGATTAACTGTTGAATAATAATCCATGTTATGGCTGTTAACTACTCCATTACTGCTAAAAGTAGCTTCATTAGAAAACATTATTTTGGATAAAAAATTTGGATCGGCCTCTGTTGCTCCATTCATGGTGGTACAAAAGTTTACTCGTCGTTCAAAATTACGGTCTTGAAGTTCTTGGTGTAGTTCCATAGTTTCATACTTGTATTTTTTTCGTGGTGGGATTAGCCGTAGATTGGGATGTGTCAGATAAAATCTCCATTTCTTTTTCCTCATTAGTAGCATTCTGGTTTACTACTTTCCGTTTCGTATACTCAACGCTACCATTACCATTAAACCGTTCTATTAAGCACTAAAAAGATTTTCTAGATGGTATACGTCTATTGGGGTACTTCGCTCCGTAAAGCCTTACTGCCAAAAGACAAATTTTTTTTCTGCCTCTTCCAATATATACACCATATCAATTAATTCATTTTTAGGAAAATCCATAACTATTACTTTTATACGTCACTTACTACAACAAATTAAACTATTTTGACTTGCTTAATAGACGTGTCAAAATTTGATAATGCATACATTTTTGTTTTGTCTTGACAACTATGATGTTATAGCGTAAGAAAAAAATAATAATTACAGGGTCTGCCATTTTAAAAAATTTGAGATTTTTCAATTTAAAATAGTTGAAATGCATAAATTTATTTTTAACACCCTGTAGCATATAACTCAAATTTCTTTACAAATATCTTTTTTTTTCATCTTTATAGAACGCTCGTACCAATTATGAGTATTCCACCTTCAGAAACAATGGCGCTACTGGAAGTTTTTTACAAAACTGAAAACTAGTATTTTTTTTTAAAAAAATTGAAATATTAGAAAAACTACTAGGTTTAGGTATATAAATTTATTAATAAAAAAGTTAAAAAATCTTAAAAATAAAATAGAAAATAGGATGTTCGATTTAAAAAAAAAAACATATGTTATATCGGCCACACTTTTTTTTAGAATTTGGTATACTCAAAAATAATTTTAAACTGTGCACCCTAATATTCCCTAAAACTATTGTTTATAACATTTTTTCGTCATTCCCGAAAAAAATGAGATAATGAACTTTACTCTATCATTGACTGACCCTGTACATAAGTATTGGTCTTACCACTTTTTTCACAATCTCCGTTTTGACATTTTTCGGTATTTCCCTTTTTCCTAGAAATATTGTCTTCATTGCATTGAATATTACTCCTACTCTTTCCACTCTTTCGTTTATTTCCCTGTCCATTTTCTCGTTTTCTTCTATAATCGTACCCAGGTACTTAAAATGATCTGCTTGCTTAATTAATATTCCGTCCAGCTTTATTTCATGTGTTTCTCTGGTGTTTGATATTATCATGGTTTTTGTTTTTATGTACTGATTTTTATGTTTATCCTCTCCAGCTCTTCTTTTATTACTTCAAGGTTGTATTGTAGATTTTCCCCGCTATCTGCATCAAGGCGATGGCATCCGCAAATATCAGTTCATTCAGTTGTGTGGGTCTCATTCGTCGGGAATGATGCTGATAATAATAATGAATAAATAATTAAAATTAAGTAACCATTATCTCTCTGGCCACCTCCCTCCCAAAGCGATACCGCCTAAACACTATAAGTTATATTTTTTAAGCATTATTTGTATATCAAATTTAAAATCAATATATTTTTCCGTTCGAGAGTTATTGTGTCGATCGATAGACAGAGAGACTGATGAAAATGGGAGAGTGGTTTTCGTGACCTAGTGTCCTAGTAACATAAAAAAATGTCGAAACCTCTGAAGGTAATTTTTTATGAGCACAATACTTAACAAGGGAAGTGAAAATTATCAAGAACATTTTTAACTACCAATTATTGATTAATTACTACTAATAGCCTGGCACGTTAAGACGCCAGTTTTTATATAGCGTCCGCTGCGGCGTCATTTTATAACGTCTCTTTTGCGGCGCTATTTTGCCCACTCTGGCGTGCTGGGGAAAAAAGCTACTACGGCCTTCTGGCGGAAAGAAGCCACTACGGCATGGCCGACGAAAAAGTTTACTACGGCATGGCCGTGGAAAAAAGCCCCTAAAAATTCCATCTGGCCGTTTATATATCGTTTCCCTTTTTTCAAAGTGAAATGTTTAAAATGGCTTACTTCCGGGATGTAAAATTAACGTAAACAAAACAAGTCAGGTCAGCAACACTTTATACACGGCCTAGCCACACACAAATTTAAGCTACACTGCTCCAAAATTGAAATCATTGCAATAAATATAAACATGTAATAAAATATAAATTATGGGAAGGAAAACAGTGTCGTAACATGATCTTAAAATCTAAGCAAAAATGAATGTTACAACATGTACCTAAAAAGAAGATAATGTTGGTTTGAACTTTTTCCTAGTATATATAGGTACTTGCAACATCAGCGCTTGTAGTTGTTTTGACATCTACTGGGTTGAATTTAATATATATTTTCTATCTGCAGAGCATTTTCACGTCATCCCGTAGGCCTTTTAATTTTGATACCTATTAAGACCACACTTAATACATACTATATATATTAAATATCAAATTAAAAGATAGTTTTAAAATAACCCTCTGTTAAAAAACTATGTTTTTCATTCTTAGGCTTCCCTTAAACCTAAACATTTTGTTGCTGTGAAAGTAAAATTAATTAAATATTGATTGTCCTAACCATTTTTTCATGACTAAAAGTACCGTGTATTAGCTTATATGCTTCACAATAGAATAAAAACTTTAAAACTCCTCCACATTTGATCGTCCATACCCATTTAATCGTAAGACGTTATTATATTACAATGTTGCCAGATTGCATACGCCTTACAATAGAACGTGCTGGGAATGTACGTTTTATGTGTGCATGACTGTACATTATGAAGGATAATTATGTTATATTTTTTTAGTTTGATTTATATGCTCATCCAATCTACATTGGAAACTGGCCTCAAATCGTCATTGATATTGTTGATGAAAGAAGCAAGTTGCAGGGGTTGTCCACCTCTAGATTACCCAAATTTACTGATGAAGAACTAGAACTTATAAAAGGATCCGCAGACTATTTTGCTTTAAACTCGTTAGTATTTTCTAAAATATTCCTGTATCAATATTTTTCGTACGCCAACAACAAGATATTGCAACTTATAATATCACTGGATTGAAAATAGCGCTTTTTATTGAGATTCTATGGTATTATAAGTCAGGAAGTAATTTTTTAGATGTGTAAGGTTAAGTTTTACGTAGGCGACTACCCCAGGTGAGGCGAACGAAACGACAAAGTCAACATGACAAATTTTTTTTTTTTTATGTTTATATTACTTTTACGGGATCTCACGGTTAATACTAGTGTTGGGCTACATTTAGCTAATAAGATTCAACTAGATTGGCACGTGGCTAATAAGCGAGACCAGGGAAAGTCTATTCATTTTGCAGCCCCCGTTGTTAATTTAGTGTAAACTGTTATCCACAGTCGTTATGGACTAGCCACCGCGTAGTTTTTAGAATCTTTTTATCAGTTTGACTAGAAGTCAGAATACCTTCTCTGGTCTGCAGTATGTTATTAGCCAGATTTATTAAAATGGTGTGAAAGTCTGTCTAAATACCCTAGAATCTAAGACATTTAGCTACACAGTTGACTTTTGTTTTTTTTGGCAATGTAACATTTGGTATCACTGATTTAAAAATACCTTGATTCCTTAATTGCTTCGAAATTTTCCTTTTAAGATCTACTATTCTATAATTTTGTTACAAGTAAAATATTTTGTAGAACGTTTAATAACTCAGTAGAATGTAATTTTAACTAAAATAGGATTTAGTTTCACAAGTTGCACATCATGTGTTTGATGATCTTTTGGTTGTTCTAGTACCATTATAGATTTGAATATTTCTTTTTGATTTTCAGTATTACCAGGTTAAAGTTTTTATAAGTAGATTTAGTAAAAAAATCAAGGATTAAGTCCTTGAGAAGGTAAACAGAATAATATTTTTTAGAAAGTATATACATAACTTAATTTTTACCGGTTTAGTCATAAATAAGTCTTGAACTGTTCAGCATCATACCTTTAGTAAACTTAGTAGTGCCTTTATCTATTTAAATCTCTAACTACCAAATTGGACAAGTTTTAAAGTTAGGCTATCTTAATGAATCCAATAGTGTTACTTACGGCAGTGGCATAGCCGGTTATAGGGGTGGGACAGATGAATCGGAAGGACGTTTTTCAGGAAAAAGAAATAACAATAAAACCGGATCGTTTCTAGGGAAGCGCCACTTTTACATCCATAGAATCAGTAACTAAAGGGTGATTGGAACTTCCAAATGGAAAAAAATCTCTTAGAATGAAAGTAAATCAGCGACGACTGGGAAGGGAGATTTTTTAAAAATTATTATTTTTCTTTCTTTCAATGCTCAATCATTTCCAATCTAGTAAACCAAATTCGACGACCAGATTTCTCAAAGGAAAAGTCATGAGGTCACTTTTTTCAATTCACATGTGCTGCTGGCCTCCCTAGACTACGCCACTGCTTATTAATGGTCCTTTAGTAACGTCTTATGTCAGTTTTATTTTAAAAACTGCTTCACAGAACTACTTGTTTTCTGTTTTAGGTATGCTGTAAATCATGTACAACATCAAAACAATGTAAATGAGTCATTAGACAACATTGGATACTATACCGATAAAGGTAATGTTATTTATGTCGTCGGGTAATACAAAAAAGGTACACACTGTTTACAGTGTGTACCTTTTTTGTATATATATATATATATATATATATATATATATATATATATATATATATATACATATATATATATATATATATATATATATATATATATATATATATATATATATATATATATATACATATACATATATATATATATATATATATATATATATATATATATATATATATATATATATATATATATCATATCCATTAGTTTATTCCATCCATAGTAGGATGTAAGCCTCCCTAAGTTGTGTCCCATTAGCTCTATTGTTTGCTTTTTGTATCCAATCATGTACCGCTAATCTTTTTATGTCGTTCGTCCAACTTGTCTATCGTCAACCTCTGCTTGTTTGTGTTCTTTAGGCCTCCCTAATTAGTTCTCTGGAATAAAACCACAGATTTGCATCTTTAAAATAACTTTATTAGTAAATAATATAATAAAACGATTAACATAATCTTATGTAATTAAGGATAGTTTTAAGCACTATATAACCAGTATTATTACCAAACATTTTTCTTTCTAATTCACTTCTGAAGAAGCCATTATATGGTGAAACAATTGTCAAGTCATTTTAAATATACTAGAAATTAAAACATAGTGTTGTTTTTATATAATTTTATATATACATATATATATATATATATATATATATATATATATATATATATATATATATATATATATATATATATATATTCTTCTTCTTCTCTTAGTTCCTATCCGTTCCGGATGTTGGCAACCATATTAGCTATCATTACTTTATTGACTGCAGCTCTCAACAGCTACGTTGTGGTCATTGAAAACCAAGTGCGAAGATTTTTGAGCCATGAAATTCTCCTTCTTCCAACACTCCTCCTTCCACACACCTTGCCCTGAAGTATATTTTGTAATAGACAAAATCTGTCCTCATTCCTCATAATGTGGCCGAGATATTGTAGTTTACGTTGCTTGATGGTAACTAGAACTTCTTTTTCTTTATTCATTCTTTGAAGAATTCTTTCGTTTGTGACCCGATCCGTCCATGACACTCCCAACATCCTTCGATACAGCCACATTTCAAAGGCTTCCAGCCTTTTACTTACTGCCTCTGTCAGAGTCCATGCCTCCACTCCATAAAATAAAATGGAGAACACATAGCAGCGTAGAAACCTTACTTTTGTTTCCATTGTCAAGTTATGATTTCTAAATATAGAGCTCATTTTGGTGAATACTGCTCTAGTCTTTTCGATACGGCTTCTTATTTCTTGCGAGTGGTCCCACTGGTCATTGATGTTGGTGCCCAAGTATGTGTACTTATTTACTCTTTCAATGTTTATCTGATTGACTTTTAGTTGGCAATTAGGTAACTTGTTCTTACTAATCGCCATTAGTTTTGTTTTACTTATATTAATATCAAGACCGTATCTCTGACTGCAGTTCGTTACTCTGTTCATTAATAAATTTAGGTCGTCTAGGTTATCGGTGAATATGACAGTGTCATCAGCGTATCGAATATTATTCATTCTCTCACCATTCAGTAGAATTCCGACATCAAGATCTGCCAGAGCCTCTTCAAATATCTGTTGGGAATAAATATTAAATAATAGTGGAGATAATATGCATCCTTGTCTGACACCTCGACGGATTTTTATATCATCCGTATGGTCTTCTCCTATTCTCACATACGCCGATTGATTCCAATACAGGTTTTCAATGATTCTTATATCTTTATCATCCAGTCCCATGTTCTTCAGGATGTTTATCATCTTGTGGTATTGTACTCTGTCAAACGCCTTTTGGTAATCCACAAAGCATGCATAGATGTCAACGTTCACGTCTCTACAGCGTTGAAATAATACTTGTACACTAAATAAAGCTTCACGTGTACCAACAGCGTTCCTAAAACCGAACTGTGTAGGAGATATCGGATCTTCACATAGTCACATTCTTCTCTGAATTACTTCAAGGAACACTTTCAAAAGGTGGCTCATCAAACTAATTGTCCTATACTCTCCACATGTTTTAGCCCCAGGTTTTTTTGGTAGAGTTATGAATTCGGCCTTTATCCATTGAGAGGGAATGATTCCAGAATTGTAGACAAGGTTGAACACTGATGTCAGCCATTTCACGTTCTCGTCATTTAAAAGCTTAAGAAATTCTATTTCTGTGTTGTCTGGGCCTGGTGTCTTGCCCTCTTTCACTATTCTTATTGCACTCTTGACCTCTTCTTCGATAATGATCGGACCCGTATTCCCATCTATCATGCTAGGTTCTGGTCGATTGTCATAGAACAGTTGCTCAATGTATCTTTTCCACGCGTTCATAATTTCGTCCCTATCCACTATGACCGATCCTTCCTCATCTACCAGCTTATTTGTTCTATTAGCATTATTTTGTCTTGTTATTTCTCTCACTTTACGATAAACATTCAGATGGTCGTGTTTTCTCTGAAGAGTTTCTATTTCAACGCACTGTTCTTTTAGTTTGTTCTCCTTTGCAATTCTGATCTTCCTGAGGATTTCTTTGTTAATCCTCCCATATTCTCCTGGATTACTTTTATAAAGCCGTCTTTTTTTCCATCAGTTGGAGAATTTCATCTGTCATCCACGAGTTTTTCTTTATTGTTTCAGGTTTTAATAGATCATCCTTGATGTCTTGAACTGTTATATTTAATTTTTCGATCTGCTCTTCCACAGTGGAGGAGTCCGTCATTCTAGTTAATTCGTTATTGATACTCTGTTCTACTTGTTCTCTTATCGTTGATATTTTTAACTTCCCCAGGTCCTATTTCTTTTTTGATTGCTTTCTGATTCTCTTTAGTTTTACTCTAAATGAGCCCACTAAGGGAACATGATCCGACTGCAAGTCAGCTCCTGGATATGTTTTTATGGCCGTACAGCTATTCCTGTATCTTTTATTTATAAGGATGTAGTCAATTTGATTCCTTACTATGTTATCAACAGAATCCATAGGCGACTTCCATGTATACAGCCTACGTGGAGGAAGAGTGAAGAATGTGTTCAGCACTACCAATCCTTGCTCGTTTGCAAAGGTGCTGAGTTGTTCACCTCTATCGTCTCTTTCGCCTAGTCCACAGGGACCGACAAAGTCATCTTCTCGTCCCCTTCCTATTTTCGCATTGAAATCTCCCATTACTATTGTTACGTCCTTTTTTGGTAGTTGTTTCTTTACTCCAATTACCTGAGCGTAGAATTCTTTAATTACGTTGTCATCATAATCCGTTGTTGGGGCGTAAATCTGTATGATGTTCAATCGAGCAGGACTAACATTAATCTGAAGAAGTAGAATTCTCTCTGAAACTGGTATGAAGTTGATAACTGATTCTGCGACAGATCTACACAGTATAATCCCCACACCATGCTTATGCTCGTTATTTAATGTTCCAGAGTAGTATACACGATGTTCATTGATATCTACATAATTCGCTCCTGGCCAACGCATTTCGCTTATTTCCCATAATCTTGATATTCAGACGTTTCATCTCCTGGATAACATTAAATATCTTTCCAGCCTGTGACATTGTTTTTGCATTCCATGTGCAAATCTTAATCTGAAATCTCATATCATTTTTTGTTTTCCTGGCGACATTCATAACTGCCCCCCCCGGAGATCCGATCGGGGGACTTACTCCGGAATTTTGTTTAGCAATGAACATAGCCATGATTGTACTAGAGCGCATCCATATGGATCTTTAATGCGGTGGTTGCTCTCAGCCTTCCACATCCTTATGCCGTTGACAATTGCTTGTTCATCCGCCTTCGGGGCCAGTTTCTTGACCTCAGGACAAAAGAGTGCCCCTTTACTCTAACTAGCTCATCCACCCGTAGCTGTTGGTTAATTAGAGGTACACCGCTTATTCCGACGGATATTCGGTCCCTACCATGAATATTAAGCAGCCGCCCACTCTGGGTCAGACGCTACCTTGATCTGGAGGATTGACTCCCTCTCGTGTCAGCTCGGTTTCGTGTTTCCGCCACCGGGATTGGGTACCCGATCTTGGTTACACTACATCGATTACCAGGGTTCACCATCGTGGAGGTACGAGTAGGAATTGATAGGAGAGGCTATTTGAGACGCATCACTACCCCTTAATATATATATATATATATATATATATATATATATATATATATATATATATATATATTTGTATATATATATATATATATATATATATATATATATATATATATATATACATATATATATATATATATATATATATATATATATATATATATATATATATATATATTTGTATATATATATATATATATATATATATATATATATATATACGGGGTGAAAATTTCAAAGACTTAAGAAAAAACAATTTTTTTGCCAAAAATCGATTTTATTCTTCAACACAATTTAAAACACTTATTCCAGAGATCTTCCAACATTTCGATTTGTTGACCTATCTAAAATAACCCTCAGTTTCTCACTCGACTTTTCCATTTGAGCCAAATCTCTTTTTCAGGAACCACCTCTTCAAATCTGAGATGAGGTAATAATCGCTAGGTGCTAGATCTGGTGAATACGGTGGATGAGAAAGCAATTCATAGCCCAGTTGGTCAAATTTTACCATCGATTTTATGGACTTATGAGCTGGTGCATTATCTTTTTTCTTCGCTAAATGCAGCCTTTTTTCTTGATTTCGCCATTCGAATGGTTCAATAAATGAACGCTTCCGCTTTTCAAGATAGTTCATCAATATTATTTCATGCGCAGCCCAGAAAATACTTACCAAAACCTTTCCAGCTGATGTTTGTGTTTTTGGATGCTTCGGTCATTCATGTGATTCCAGCCATTCCGCAGACTGCCTCTTGGACTCAGGAATGTAGTGATGGATCCATGTTTCGCCCATTGACAAATAAGACATCGACATTCGACTAGTCTTCGACAATATCCTTATTCTCCGTGGTGCAATAAAGTTATTATGTTTATTTAAATATATGACCTTTAGAAAATATAACAGATTACCGAGTTTGTTTTAACATTATCAATACACTTAATAATAATAATAATAAAACTGTAAAATGTTCTCCTTAATATTGATTATTTTTCAAAGAAATGAATATATTACTTAATCTATACAAGGATGGCAGTAACTACTTGGAAACTTGTATGTTTCCTCCCATTAGTATTACATCTATAATATATATAAAATGCAACGTCTCTCTGTTTGTCTGTCTGTCTGTCTGTCCGTTAGTGCGCTTATCACTGGAGAACCATTTATCCGATTTACGTACTTTTTTTTTTTAAACATACATATGTTCTCTGGCCAGGTTATAGGGTATATTTTATTACGATAGGTAGCATAACGAATGAGCAGTGACGTAAAATAGTGAGTGAAGTCGGAAAAGAGTTTGCCGCTAGCGCGTTCCTTTGCAATACACAGCCTAAACCATTAATTATGGAACAATATTATGTAGCAGAGATTATCTATAATCTATAATATTTATAAAATGCAATATCTCTCTGTCTGTCTGTCCATTAGTGCGTTTATCACGCGAGAACCACTTATCCGATTTACGTGTCTTTTTTTAAATTCATACATATATTCTTTGGCCAGGTTATATAATACTAATAATAGTCTATATCTATAATATATATAAAATGTAACGTCTCTCCGTCTGTCTGTTCGTCCGTTAGTGCGCTTATGACTGGAGAACCACTCATCCGATTTACGTGCTTTTTTTTTTCAAATATACGTACGAGTATGTACTCTGGCCAGGGTATAGACTATATTTTATTAAGTTAGGTAACATGAGGAATAAGCAGTGACGATAATAGTGAATCAAATCGGAAAAAAGTTTGCCTCTAGCGCGTTCTCTTGCAATACACTGCCTAAACCACTAAATATGGAACAATATCATGTAGCAAAGGATATCTATAATATATATAAAATGCAACGTCTCTCTGTCTGTTTGTCCGTTTGTTCGCTTATCACTGGAGAACCACTTATCCGATTTACGTGCTTTTTTTTTAAACATACGTATGTTCTCTGGCCGGGTTATAGGATATATTTTATTACGTTAGGTGACATAAGGAATAAGCAGCGACGATAATAGTGAATCAAGTTGGAGAAAAGTTTGCCGCTAACGCATTCTCTTGCAATACACTGCCCAAAGCATTAAATATGGAACAATATCATGTAGCAAAGAATATAATATATATAAAATGCAACATCTCTCTGTCTGTCCGTTAGTGCGCTTATCACTCGAGAACCACTTATCCGATTTACGTGTTTTTATAAATTTATACATATGTTCTATATAATTCGATATAAGCCTAGATAATGGGAGATAAGGTGAGATAATGGGAGATAAGGAGAAATAATGGGAGATAAGCAGAGATAAGTCTAGATAATGGGAGTTATGGTGAGATAATGGGAGATAAGGAGAAATAATGGGAGATAAGGAGAAATATTGCGAAATAAGTCGAGATAAGCGTAGATAATGGGAAATAAGGTGAGATAATGGGAGATAAGGAGAAATAATGGGAGATAAGGAGAAATAATGGGAGATAAGGAGAAATAATGGGAGATGAACAGAGATAAGCCTAGATAGTGGAAATTATGTAGAGATAATGGGAGATAAGGAGAAATATCGGGAGATAAGGGGAAATAATGGGAGATATTTTATTACGTTGGGTAACATAAGGAATAAGCAGTGACGATAGTAGTGACTCAAGTCCACGCGAGCGGAGCCGCGGGCACAGCTAGTAATTAATAAATAAGGCTGTTTAATGTTAAAATGACTTTGATAATCGTTTTTTAGTATTCTGTACGAAACACTTATAAAATCACGTCGGTGTCCGTCCGTCAGTCTGTCACACCCGATTTTTCCCGAAACTATTTGACATAGAAATTTGAAATTTGGTACTAATATAGGAATTGATTGCCTCATTAGAGCCGTGTAGTTTTAAAAGTTAAATTTTGACTTAAGGGGTTAATTTTGAGAGGTGAAGTCGGAAGTAAAAAAAAAAAATTTGCTAGGTCATCGAGTTCAAAAATTTATATAATGTAAAGCTTGCACACACTTTTCTTTGTATTATTTTCAGAAAATCGCAAAAAATGGCTGTCCCCCCTTATCTCGAAAAGTACTGATCAAAATTTTGACAAAATTCTGGAATATTCTCCACATGGTGTGTGTACCTTTAGTAATTTATCTAGTATTTAAAAAAAAAAAAACAAAAATTTCAAAATCATCAGTTTTCAAAAAAGATCGGAAACAAATTTTGTTGAAAATTCATTTGGGGTGTGTTTTGTGAATTTTATAACTCCGTAACAAAAATTTTTATTTCAAAAGCAAACAACGTACGGAACACTAATTGCGCAAGTTCAACTTGCCCTTGACCGGTTATTTTGAAATAATGATACATGTTTGACTGTTTGCAGTCAAAATCAAACCTAATTTTTATTCTATTTTTTTTAGGAACAAGTTGGGTCTATGATCAGTCACCCGATATATTACCATGGGGATTTAGGAAACTTTTAAATTATGTTCATAATAAATATGGTAAACCGGAAATTATCATTACGGAGAACGGACTTCGAACTACAGAAGGAGGTTTTTAAATGACACTGACAGAATTGCCTTTCTCAAGGTAGCGAATTATTTAGTAATATCACCATCCATTTAGCGTGTTGGTCATAAATTTTGGTCTTATCTAACGTATGTACTTGAAAGGGTGTTGAAAATGTAGATAAGATTCTTTTTAGAGCATCATGATATTTTGCCAACAGGGCAGACTTTTTGACCTCAGAGCCAATTTTAGTTCTACAAGTTGCTTTAACTTGCTTAACTGATGATATTGCTAAAGCAGGTGAAAGAATAATAGAATAAATGCTTTATTCTATTTCATTCTATAGGTTCCACTGATAATAATTAATATTTTATACTTTTATAGGGTGCTTAGTCCGAAGATGCTTTAATATTCCATGTCAAAGTGCCACAAGGGGCACACTAGTATTTTGTGCTTCCACTGTTTTTTTTTTGAACAGCAAGTAGGAAATACACAGAACTTAAAAAACTTTGACTTACCGCAATAGCTCCAGATGATTTATTTAAACTTAATTCCAATAAATGATCTGTTATTGTTCTTAGAAATAAGGCTCCAGTTTACTTTGTCAAAAATAATTTTACTTTTTTTTATTACTGTACTGGTGACCTGTCTCTTGTATTTCTAAGCATTTTTTCTTGTGTCATTCTCTCTATATGTTGGATCTATTCTACATTTTAGTTCAACACAATTTTATATATTATACATGTCTCTCTAATGTCATTTTTCTTTCTGTGCAATAGAATTTGCGTCGGTATTCAGCGCACTATTTCGAATTATTATTTAATCCTATTTCTAATAATTCGCATGGATTCCTTAGCGGGCGCAGCACAATGAGTAGCTCAACAGTTATTACTTTCCTTGCTACAGAAAAGTAGATTATATTGGGGTAAAAAACTCAGATTTTTGTTTCTCTTCACGTTTTAGGGTTCTTAGATGACGAAAAATATAGTTACACATTTCGCTGTGTCTGTCAGTCAGTTGACGATAACTTTCGAATGAAAACAGATATCAATTTCGAATTTATACATATATACATATATATCTTCTGAAGTCTGGATTTTTGAATAGGCGTTTAGTTGCTTCACCAACGTCAACTATGCCTTCGAGCGGGAAGCTCGAGAAGGTGCGCTTCTGCAATTAAATGTCAGCCGTGTTGGCCGCTTTGTCTGGAAAGACTTTAAATAAATTACCGACAGAGTGCAATATAAGTATCTAATTTGTCTTTGTTTTCCGTTAGTACCTGGATAAGGACTGAAAATTGGGTTCTTGTATTTGCGGAACCTAGTCCAACTGATGAGCCGTGATACGTTTCGCGTATTGGGACAGTCCGGCAAATACGAAGAACACTTTGGGGAACTTCTGAAGTGTAGATCTTTCGATTCGCCTTTAGTCGTTTCACCAACGCTATCTGTGCCTTCGAGCGATATATATATGTATATATATATATATATATATATATATATATATATATACATATATATATATATATATATATAATAAGGAAATTTTGTATGGTTTGTATAGTAATACGTGAATTTTTCCTAGTTTATTGTTCAGATAATAAAGAAATATTATGCATAAATATTTAGAATAAAACAGAAAAAGGGGCAAGAGTAGTGGCAAAGGAGATTAAAGAGGTCGTTTCCTTGTCTATAGTGTTAAATGTGCTTTTTAAGGTTTTTGAAGTCAAGGAATTAAAAAAAAAAAGTCAGGTTATTTTTTCGTTAATTTTAATTTTAACCCCAAAAAGGGGTGAAAGAGGTAGGGTCTTTAAATATTGTATAGTTTTAATAGTATTTTAGGATTTTTTTCAAGTTTTTTGGTTGACGTAATTGACAATTTTTAAGCATATTATTTATAGTAAAATAAATGAAGTGTTAATAGGAAGGGGAAGGGAGTTAGAGGGGTGACTTATATATATATATATATATATATATATATATATATATATATATATATATAATACATGCCCTTCTTAGGATTCTTGGACTGTAATGAACAAATAATTGAATTTTCATTCGATTATTTGTTCATTACTGTCAAATTTAATAGGAAAAGAGGTGGGAGAATTTTGTATAATTTTAGTAGTATTCTGAGAATGTTTCAGGTTTTTAGATGAAAAAATGGGAAATTTTAAGCATAATCATTTATATATATATATTTTAGAACTGATATTTACAACATAAAGAAGGAGAGTCCCTAAGGCCGATTTTCGGCCCCCTTCAGTTTTTGACGTAAATTAGTGAAACTAATTTTGCTTGACTTCGTGAGCAAAAACAGGTCATTTTCAGGTGACACGAAAATTTTTCACCCCCTTCACCCTTTTCCTTTACCCTATTCCCCGCCCTCTATTATAATTCGATTAAGTAGTAATTATTAAGCATAAATGGAGGGAAATGTGATCAAATAAAGCCTACTTATGCGGAGACCAAGAAAAAAGAAAAAGTCACTCCTGGTATATATTTAAAATATGCGTTAACTAATGTAAGTTAGGCAAATAAATACGTGTAAAATATGTACATCAGATGGTCTTTTTCTTAACTTTAAGGTAGAGGTGGGTTTTATACGAGAAGGGGAGGATGATTCTATTAATATATATGAAGCAGTATCTTGGAATAATTCATCAACCTGAAAACTCAAAACACCATTTTAATTATTTTGTACAGTTCTGTTAACGCCTATGTATACGTTATTTTAAGGCAGAGGGTAGGAGTATAAAGAAAGGGAGGTAATTATATTATTATATATGGTACACTATCCTGGAAACATCAACCAGTAAACTCTAGAGACGATATTATCTTCTTGGGTATATTCCTTTAAATGCCAGGTTTACGTTATTTAAGGTGGAGAGAGGCAGTATAAGAGAGGAAGAGAGGGTGATTTTTTCTTTTTTTCTTGGTCTCCGTATTTACGAGGTCTATACGTCCATTCGATCACATTTCCCTATATTTATGCTTACTAATTACTACTTAATCGAATTATAACAGAGGGCGGAGAATAAGGTGAAGGAAAAAGGGGGAAATTTCATCTGGAAACGACCTATTTTTGCTCACGATGTCAAAAAAAAAAAAAACTTTCATTTATTTCCGCCAAAAATTGAAGGCCGAAAATCGGCCTAAGGGACCCTCCTCCTTTTCGTAAAAGTTTTATTACCATAGATTCTCAATATAGAAAGGAGTTTTCAAAAAATAATATTTTCGTATAATAGAGCTCTTTTCGTTTTCAATAGCTAGTATTGATTATCGTACATCTGACTTAGCGCCTAAAGAATCATAAAGGTAAAATCTACTTGTTTAAACTACAATTCCTAACATTTTGTTCCTGTTTCTCCAGTCTATATTGGTTTGTTTAACATTTGAATGGGAGTTTTCACGATCTCCATATCTAGCTCTAGTAAAAATACTTTGCGTCCTCCAAATATTTTCAGCCAAATCATTCTTATTGAAAATCGTTAATAAAGTGGTAATTAGTTAGGTAGATTGGTAAACAAAAAATTAATTGTTAATAATTTTGATTATTTTCTTACCTTACAAAAAAAAAACAAATCCAATATCTTCATCGAGCCAAAGTCCAGATAGTTCAAAACAAAACCCTACGTATCATAGTAGGAGCTCCCTGGTTTGTCCGTAACAACCAGTTGCACAGGGAGTTTCAAATACCTGCAATAAGAGAAATCGGTAATATTACAGTTTTAGCGGGCCTCACCTCAAATGTTGATAAATTTATGATGAATCGGCGCGTTTTTGAAAGAGAAATAACTTTTTCCTATGCAAAAATCGTCGCTCTGTCACGCGAAGCGAGTTATTCAACGTTAAAAAACACCACTTTAGAGGTTATAAGACACTGTCGTAAGTTACTTTAAGACACAGGCCGTAGCGACATACGGATACTGCATGCGCATGCTATGAAACGACCGCGGGTTGTAACGTGACTACGAAGCGAAAATGCGCCAATTTCAAACAGAGTTTTGTAGAAATTGTAAAATCTCGGTTTAAATTTTAGCGCGTTTCAGTGTAGCGCTGCAAACGTGAGTGAAAAATGCGCCAATTTCCAACAGTGTTTTGTAGAAATTTTAAATCCCGGTTTAAAATTTAGCGCCTTCCAGTGTGGAGCTGCAGGAGTGAAAAATGCGGCAATTTCAAACAGTTTTGTAAATATTGTAAAATTCTGGTTTAAATTTTAGCGCGTTTTAGTGTATCGCTGCACACGCTTCAGACACTATGACTACTTTGTATTTTTTTTTTTTAACAAAAGGTCGTTTTGGGAATCGTACCCCTCCTGACCGGAGGCTTCGCCCCCTGGACCCCCACTAGGGGGGCTTAGCCCCCCTAGAACCCCCCAGGTACCAGCAGGGCTTTGTTGCTCCTACGCGTAAGTTACAGGAGCGTTTTGCACGGCGCGCTACGCGCGCCATTCACCCCCCCTCTGCGGGGGGCAGGGGTCACACCCCCCTGCTGCTGACGTTCAATTTAAATTATAAAAAGCCACATGTAATCGAAAAAAGTTGATAAATTTTTTATTTCCACAAGTTTGACATACTCAATCAAATGCAACAAGTATAATATTAACATCAAACAAAAAACATTATACTAATGTAAAAAACGTAACGCATGCGAGTAACTAAACAGTGCCGCCGCTGGTACTCGGTTCCCCGGCTTCTGGCTCAGGATGCTCTTCTGCCGTTGGATTTGGAGGATACATTTGTCCTATGAGATCAAAGAAGGATCCGATACGCTTCGTAACACTATAGGCACGTTTGAAGAGATATTCGCATAAATATCCGTGGAGATGATCTTCTCGAACACCATACCTCGGGATATTTCCTCGAACCTCTCTCCAAACGCGCTCTATATGTTGCGTATGTGCCCCAGTAAATTAAACAAAATTACAACTTCATATTCATACAGCAGGCAATTGCAACATAGATACGTTTACTTACTAGTGTCAGGATCGACGAAGTTATAGAAGTGATTTACCGTCAGATGCTGGAAGCCTTCATTGCCTAAGCAATTGTAGGCTTTCCAGCAATCTGACATGATGATGGTACCCGGTAATATCCACTCCTTTATTAACGCTAGAAGCGTATTTTCCGTCCTATCCTCCACTGGGACTATGAAAATCTTCTTTGATTCACGGTCATATCCTCCAAATATCCATTTACCTTTAATCAGCCGACCACGATTATACTTTCTTTTGCCAATTTTTGCTTCGTCAATTTCTACTATGTGCCCTGGGCCACCAAGTTTTTCACTGTACTTTTCACACAGACCTGTAACAATAAATAATATTAATATTTCATTATTTATATATCTTTGTAATACATGTAAGACCATTAGTAAAAATATACCTACTTCTCGGCAAAAACTAAACCAATCCACGATCGTCGTCGGCGACGAAATACCGGTCTGAACCATTGTATCACCTTGACGTGGGTGTCTAAGTACTAAGAAACATACTACAATTTCACATACTTTACCCACGTCAAGATGACTCTTGTGGAACCAAGTAACAGCCGTGGCACTCTTCTTGAATGTGCACTGTTTTGCCACTCGCTTTTTGTGAACATTCAGCTCACTGTATCGTTTTCTACATCTGTATAATAATGTTTTTTTGTCGATTTCCACATTATTATTACAATTATCGCACTTGATTGAAGATTAAGTTGGGAATGTGGAATCTTTGGCACAATGACACTACTCAGTATATATCACCACTACACCAAACACTTTATTTTTGCACTCGACGCGCGTTTCGCTAACCATGTTAGCTTCATCAGGAGCGATGATTGACTAAAGGTAAACTACATATCTACCCTATTTATACTTAGCCTAACCCTAGAATTACTCAAGCGGAACTAATGACATAGGCACGGCCATCAGTTCCGGTCTAGTAACCAGTAGAGGGGACTATAAGGAATAGGCCCTCTGTCTTTATTTAAACTACTTTTACATTTTATGATTTCCATACTTTCGTATGCGTTCAACAATCTCCTATCAGATACATTTTTTATTAATCTTAGATTATCTAATGTTACAGTATGATCAGCTTCAAGGGCATGTTCGGCAATGCTAGACTTTTCTGTTCTATTGTATCTTAAGTGTGCTAAATGTTCTTTAAATCGTGTTTTAATTGACCTTTTAGTTTGCCCAACATACTTTTTGTCACAATCATTACAACTAATTTCATAAATTCCACTTTTTCTCACAATTGGGAATCTTATCTTTGGGATTTCCTAAGATATTCCTCAGATTGTCTGATGACTTATAGACTAAGGTGAGGCCTACATTATTAAATACCTTATTGAGTCCCTTGCTATATTTCGGATTATATGGTATGGAGACATACTTGGTGTTATTTTCTTCGCGTGTAAAAAAGGTGGAATTCTGAATATTAGAGCTAAATTTATGTCTATTTATTAGCGTACGAAATTGAGAACAAAGGACAATTGCCTTTTCTAGATATTTTAATTATTAAAAATAAAAATAGATTAGAATTTGATATCTATAGGAAGGACACAATAACAGATAGATATATTCCTAATGATTCATTTCATTGCAGACAACATAAATTAGCCTCAATACATTTTTTAGTTCATCGTTTGGTCACTTTCCCTCTGAATAGAGTAAACTTTAATAAAGAAAGGAATCGTATTAGAAATATAACTAGAGTTAATGGTTATGACGATAACTTAGTAAATAAGCTAATAAATAGACATAAATTTAGCTCTAATATTCAGAATTCCACCTTTTTTACACGCGAAGAAAATAACACCAAGTATGTCTCCATACCATATAATCCGAAATATAGCAAGGGACTCAATAAGGTATTTAATAAGGTAGGCCTCACCTTAGTCTATAAGTCATCAGACAATCTGAGGAATATCTTAGGAAATCCCAAAGATAAGATTCCCAATTGTGAGAAAAGTGGAATTTATGAAATTTAGTTGTAATGATTGTGACAAAAAGTATGTTGGGCAAACTAAAAGGTCAATTAAAACACGATTTAAAGAACATTTAGCACACTTAAGATACAATAGAACAGAAAAGTCTAGCATTGCCGAACATGCCCTTGAAGCTGATCATACTGTAACATTAGATAATCTAAGATTAATAAAAAATGTATCTGATAGGAGATTGTTGAACGCATACGAAAGTATGGAAATCATAAAATGTAAAAGTAGTTTAAATAAAGACAGAGGGCCTATTCCTTATAGTCCCCTCTACTGGTTACTAGACCGGAAACTGATGGCCGTGCCTATGTCATTAGTTCCGCTTGAGTAATTCTAGGGTTAGGCTAAGTATAAATAGGGTAGATATGTAGTTTACCTTTAGTCAATCATCGCTCCTGATGAAGCTAACATGGTTAGCGAAACGCGCGTCGAGTGCAAAAATAAAGTGTTTGGTGTAGTGGTGATATATACTGAGTAGTTGATTGAAGATGCCAAAACAGCATGTTCAATTAAAAAATCCACCAACTTCTCTCGATTTCCGCTTATCCGACCGAACTCGAATAAGGACATTGTGCCTTTGTTATACAGCGGACGGCAAACAAACTCCTTGGT
The DNA here is from genome assembly GCA_019049505.1 of Pachyrhynchus sulphureomaculatus. Taxonomy (NCBI): domain Eukaryota; kingdom Metazoa; phylum Arthropoda; class Insecta; order Coleoptera; family Curculionidae; genus Pachyrhynchus; species Pachyrhynchus sulphureomaculatus. The sequence continues at coordinate 258,237,253 of CM032446.1, read as the reverse complement.
AGTATATAAATTCGAATCGGCGCATTTGTATCTGAGCATGCGCAGATGTACACACAAAGCACGCATAAGCATCTTACGGAATGTGCCCTTGTCGCTACGGGCGGCGGTACTTAGTATCTTAAGTGACATACGACAGTGGCGTGTAACCTCAAAAATCTTGTTTTTAACGTTCAATAACTCGCTTCGCGTGTGAGAGCGACGATTTTTTCGCAGAGGAAAAAGTTGTTTTATTTTCGATAGCGCGTCGAATAAGCCTGATGTGATCAAGATCGGAGGTGAGGCCTGCTAAACTGTATAATTACCGAGAATTCACCCAAAATACCAGCTTCACTTTCTTGAGAAAGCTACAGCTCACCCTAACCCTAAAATAGCTAACGCCTTCAAACACAACGCAAACGTCACTAACGACCTTCAGACATATTAGAAATAGACTAACAATAGACATAACTAAAACTCGGCTTCCAAAACGGACTATATTACATACGTAGTATACAGGGATAGGGTCGTAGTATAGTTGAGCTACTCCCCTCCAAAAAATAAGCTAAACATGTAAACATCACAAACCACTAACACTATTGTAACACAACACTCCCAAAATCGCTGGGAACTTAGCTTTTAGTTTTTAATTAGACTTAGGTTAAAGTAGCATAGATCTATACATTAGAAACTAAAGCACAAGTTTTTAAAACTCAGACCCCTTATATCAAGTATAATCGTCACATTGTAACAGCAGTACTAATAAGACTAAGCTCACAAGGAGGTTTAGTGGGTATGCTAGCCATTCCGGCTCGAAAACCACCACACGACTGGGGCACCCTTAAGGTTACGCAGAATTAAAAAAAAAACAAATCCTATATCTTCTAAGTATTTTGTGTTTTATATCTCCGTGTTTCTCTAAATAAATTGAGACTTAACCTTTCAGTGGTCGCGCTAAAATTCTTAACGCCAGTGGTCGCTGCGGACTCTCAGTCCATACTTAGAAAATATACGTGTTTTTAATATAAATTTATTAAAATTATAAGGTTGCTGTAATAAAACACGTTGTAGATAGAAATCAGTATATTATGTAGTAATAATATTATAAAATATTCATAGTAACAGCTAAAGTTCCAACACATTCTACTAACTTAGGAACTACAGTAGGAACCATATTATAAAGCCTAACTACAAAAAAATATAATGAAAAAAAATCAAGATTATTAAATCTTATAATATTAGTTGCCCCAATTCGCCATTTCTAAACATTCTGGGCAAATTAGTAGAGCATGTTCCAAACATAGATATGTGTGACACTTCCTACATAAATATCGGGTGGGACGATTTTTTTTTCTGTCACACATAGCACATCGCCCTCTTTGATTTGCCGGCGGTTCTGCTTGCTGAGCTACCGGTTCTAATCCAAGAATCTCGCCAATCCTTATCTTCATCGATCTTGGTATATTTGTTAAAGAAGAGCGAATTCTTAACTGGTCACTTATTAACTCAAAAGATAGTTTTCGCAAAAATTCTCTCCTTAAAATGTTTTTGTCTATATCATTGGCCTTGTAAATAACTACAGAATTTATTCCTGCAACGTTTAACATTGAATAAAAAATTACCATTCGGGTACCACGTGCACAATTATAAGCAGCGCAAAGTTTGTCCACCGTATCCACTCCTCCCTTTGTTTGATTGTAGGTAGTTATTATGTCTGGTTTACCTGTTTCAGTGTCAATAATGTCATCATGGTGTAAGCTTGACGCGAGCAAAACATTTTTCTTCTTTTTTGGAATGTAGGATAAGATAGTGCAGTTATCATGGAATGCAAACATTGACGACTTTTCAGGACGATTTACTGGGCTGCAAAATTCAATGGGAAGTTCCCTTTTATTCTTTCTAATCGTTCCTACAAGAGTCATTCTAAAATTCTTTTTTAGGTTTTCTATCAACTTAAAACTAGTGAAAAAATTATCAGTAGTTACATTCCGTCCAGTTCCCCTTATAGATTCACACATTCTTTCCACAACAGCATCTGGAGAATTATTTATTTCCCAAGGACCAGCTGGTTGTTTACCAACATATACTTCCATGTTGCAAGTATAAAAAACCTTTGAATCGCAGAGGGCATAAATCTTAATGCCATATTTGCTCGGTTTATTGGGAATATATTGACGAAATATACATCTACCTATAAAAGCCTCCAGTTTCTCGTCAACTGTTACGTAATGGAAAGGTGTGAATGCAGTTTTACATTTCTCTACGAAAATGTCAAAAATATCTCGAATCGCCGCCAACCTGTCTAGAGACTTCCTAGCTTCACGGGTTTCAAGATCATCAAATCTTATATGTCGCATTAGAAAACGAAATCTTTGTAACGACATCGTAAGTCTAAATATCTCAATCCCAGTGCCATCAACTCTCCAAAGATCTTCAGCATTGAGGTGATTACTCTTCATAACTCCCGCCAAATATAAGAGACCTATCAGTGCTTGTAGTTCAAGAATATTTGTTGTTTTTGCATCACGTTCACGGGAATATTTATCTTGAACAGCCTGAATATGCTTGTTTGTATTATCTACAATAACCTGAAGAACATTCTCAGGAAAAAAGTACTGCCATATCGCCAATGGTGTTCTTAGATTTTTTTACAGTTTCTTTTGGACCAGGTAGGTGGGTGATCAAATTTTCCGATCGGGTTCTTACATTTCTTGGGTTGCAATGTTTTCTCCATTTCGTCGATTGATCCTTTCCGATAAAAAATGGACCGTCAATTTGCAGAATTTCCTCTTCATTGTCTGAAATATCCTGCTCGCTATCTGTTTCGTGTTCTTCGCACTCCACAGCATCCACTTCATCTTCATCGGAATCATCTAAGGGTGCTTCTTCTTCGTCAGATGATTCTAAACATGATTTCATTAGTTCATGCAGCCGTTCTTGCTCTTTTTCATAGGATGCCATACTAAAAACATATTTTTAATATTAAACAATTACAAAAAAGTATCAAATGAAACATACCTTGGCAAAAGTAGCGCAGCTAATTTGTCAATATATTTGTCACCTCACTGGTCGCTGCGGATTCTCAGTCCGCAAGCACGAATTATTGGAGAAAATACAAAACTATATGCCTGCTTACTCGACCGTCGACTGAAATACGCTGTTAGGGAAAGGTACTGAGAAGCGCGACACTTAGAGGGGGGTATCCTTGAAATTATCGTCGATCACAAACCGGTGCGGAGCGACAGTCCGCGCGCGACCACTGAAAGGTTAACAAAAATAATATTTCAGGACAATCTAAGCAGTCTTTTAGATGCTCGTTTGACTGATGGGATAAATATCACTGGATATACTTTTTGGAGCTTAATGGATAACCTAGAATGGACATCTGGCTACACGTAAGTTCAGTAATTACCAACAAAGCCAGTTAGCATAAAGAATTCTAGAGAAATATTAATAAATACTACAGGCAGAAAATTTAACCCAAAAAAATCGTATACTTTTAAACTAACATTATTATTAAGAAACTATTTATCGATTTGAGAAATCCATTAGGCTGGTTGATATTTTATCGTTTATTCTTATTTAATATTTGTTCAAAACAAAGCGTGGAGAAACCTTTTTATCAATTATATCCATTAATTTATTGCTAAGCCTCAGGTACATCAGGCACGTGAAGCAAGTATTTTTTTTTAACTAAACGATTTGAAATTCAAATTCACTGAATTCATTTTGCATGAAATCGTTTGACTTCAGTAGTGTACCGTCTTCTTCGCTAAAGTGGAGGTGCGCACTTGCAAGAAGTCGTTATCCTATTTAAAACCATTACTGCAGGGATCATCTGTTTGAAGGTTGTCACTCGAAAATAATGATTTTAAATGGGACTATGATTTTCCTTACCGTCAAGAAATTGTGATGTTAGATATTCCAATATATGGGTCATTTTTTTACAAATCATACACCTATTTTGATTTCACATTTTTGATTTTCCTGAAAAAAATTTTTTTCCTGGGAATATTTTATAAAATATGGATATTATAAATTATCGTAGTCCACTGGTCGGCGACACATTAAAAAAAGCGATATCTCCGGTTCTATTTATTGTATAAACTTCGATTTTCCGCCATTTTATTGCTCTTTGTGTTGCAAAATTTAACCGTGGAATTTTTTAATTGTTGATTTATATAAAACTAGCCGGTCCCGCGGCTCCGCACGCGTGGAATTGATTCACTCCTATCGTATATATCTCTCATTATTTCCCCTTATCTCCCAATATTTTTCCTTATCTCCCATTATCTCTACATAATTTTCATTATCTAGGCTTATCTCTGCTCATCTCCCATTATTTCTCCTTATCTCCCTTTATTCATCCTTATCTCCCATTATCTTACCTTATTTCCCATTATCTAGGCTTATCTCGACTTATCTCGCAATATTTCTCCTTATCTCCCATTATTTCTCCTTATCTCCCATTATCTCACCATAACTCCCATTATCTAGACTTATCACTGCTTATCTCCCATTATTTCTCCTTAGCTTCCATTATTTATACTTATCTACCACTATCTCACCTTATCTCCCATTATCGAGGCTTATTTCGACTTTTCTCCCATGATTTCTGCTTATCTCCCATTATCTCATCTTATCTCCCATTATCTAGGCTTATATCGAATTATGTAGAACATATGTATAAAACACTAACGGACAGACAGACAGACAAAAAGACGTTGCATTTTATATATATTATAGATATTCATTGCTCCATGATATTGTTATGTTATATTTAATGGTTTAGCATGTTAAAAAAAAAAGCACATAAATCGGATAAGTGGTTCTCCAGTGATAAGCGCACAAACGGACAAACAGACAGAGAGACGTTGCATTTTATATATATTATAGATATTCTTTGCTCCATGATATTGTTCCATATTTAATGCTTTAGCATGTTTTAAAAAAAAAGCACGTAAATCGGATAAGTGGTTCTCCAGTGATAAGCGAACTAACGGACGGACAGACAGATAGACGGACAGAGAGACGTTGCATTTTATATATATTATAGATATAGATTATTAATATATATATATATAACCTGGCCAAAGAATATATGTATGAATTTAAAAAAGACACGTAAATCGGATAAGTGGTTCCCGTGTGATAAACGCACTAATGGACAGACAGACAGATAGAGAGACATTGCATCTTATATATATTATAGATTATAGATATTCTCTGCTACACAATATTGTTACATATTTAATGGTTTAGATTGTGTATTGCAAGAGAACGCGCTAGCGGCAAACTTTTTTCCGACTTCACTATTATCGTCACTGCTCATTCCTTATGCTACCTATCGTAATAAAATATAACCTATACCCTGGCCGGAGAACATAAGTATGTTTTAAAAAAAAAAGTAAGAAAATCGGATATGTGGTTCTCCAGTGATAAGCACACTAACGGACAGACAGAGATACGTTGCATTTTATATATATTATAGATGTAATAAAAAATATATCTATAACCTGGTCAGAGAACATATGTATGAATTTAAAAAAATCACTTAAATCAGATAAGTGGTTCTCGAGGGATAAGCGCACTAACTGACAGACAGGCAGACAGAGAGACGTTGCATTTTATATATATATTATAGATATAGATTATTATTATTATATAACCTGGCCAAAGAATATATGTATGAATTAAAAAAAAGTAAATCGGATAAGTGGTTCTCGCGTGATAAACGCACTAATGGACAGACAGAGAGACATTGCATTTTATATATTATAGATTATAGATATTCTCTGCTACATAATATTGTTCCATATTTAATGGTTTAGGCTGTGTATTGCAAAGGAACGCGCTGTCGGCAAAGTTTTTTTCCGACTTCATTCACTATTTTACGTCACTGCTCATTCCTTATGCTACCTATTGTAATAAAATATAGCCTATAACCTGGCCAGAGCACATATGTATGTTTAAAAAAAAAAGTACGTAAATCGGATAAGTGGTTCTCCAGTGATAAGCGCACTAACGGACAGACAGACAGACAGAGAGACGTTGCATTTTATATATATTATAGATAATACGAGTACCATTGAAATTGTTTAAATAATTTGTTCATACTTGCCTCTACAACTTATAAAATCGAAAAAAAATAACCTTATATTTACTATGTTTGAATTTAAAAACTCTCGTTCACATTTGCGCCTATTTCTTGCTTTTGAAATGGTATCCTTTTATACCAGTACTTCTACATGAAAATTATATATCACTACCCAGAAAACAAACAAGCAGAAAGTGATTTTTATTATTAGACTAAATTTCAAGTGCACTCTCATCAAAACTTAGAAACGTAATTATTGAATACTGGAACCAAGACAAACTCAGCTGAAATGGAAATTAAAATAATTACATGTTTTTCTGATGGACCAAAAAAAAAATCAATCTCACCCATCATCTAAAAAATTTTAGTTTAGCTGCAGAGTGGCACTTTTTTCCAACGTCCCATGGCAAGGGTGCGTGCGATGGCTTAAGTGGAACTTTCTAAAGGTTGAATGCTAGAACCAGCCTTCAAAGGGTAACCAATTCAATGCAAACGCCAAAAGACTTATTCGAATGGGCAACTGAGTCTCTTCCTAATATGTCATTGAAATTTGTAGAGAATAAAGAACATACCTATTGAGAAAGCAAAAAAAATAGAGGCAAGATTAAAAATGATTCTAACTATAAAAGAAAATTACGAAAAAAAGCACAAGCGAAGCATTTTTATTTGCAAGAACATTCAACTGAAGTTGAAGTTGTGAAATAATTACTTACTTTGTAACATATCGTCGAAAATTATGATATATGTATTATTATATCATTGCAACTAAATGTGCTTATGATAATATTTTATAGTCTATTGATTTATTTTAATACTCTGATAATTTTTTATCATAAAAAATCATAATAATTGAAACCCCACTTTTCCAAAATATGGGTTTTTTAGATTAAACCATAGCGATTATAATGGCGTTTGTTTCGATTTTATGAGTTGTGGAGACAAGCAGGAAAAAAATTATTTAAACAATTTCATTGTTACTATTTTTTTTATAAACGAACAATTAAAAAATTTCAGGGTAATATGTCAGAAGAACGAAATTTATACAATAAACAGAACCGGAGACAATGTTTTTTAATGTGCCGCCGATTAGTGGATTACGATAATTTGTAACATCTATATTTTGCAAAATATACATTTGAAAAGAAAATTCCGATACACGTGTCGACTAATTTCATATATAAAAGCCATAAAAAATTTTTCAGACAAATCGAAAATATGAAGACTTTTTAGTGTTCCGTACGGAACACTTATAAGATCACTTCGGTGTCTGTCCATCTGTCACAACCGATTTTCTCCGAAACTATTTGTCATAGAAAGTTGAAATTTGGCACTAATATAGGAATTGATGGCCTCATTAGAGCCGTGTAGTTTTGAAAGTTAAGTTTTGACTTAAAGGGTTACTTTTGGGGAGTGAAATCGGAAGTGAAAAAAAAAAATTACTTGGTCATCGAGTGTGGTGCCTTGTGAAAACACGAATAAAATATATTTATATATATATATATATATATATATATATATATATATATATATATATATATATATATATATATATATATATATATACAGGGTTACAGGGAAAGTCGTCCTAGATAATTAAGGACGTTATAGTTTAGGTCGTTTCTGGCCGATTTGACTCTATGACATGATGTCCTAAACTTAACCGTTTTCGAGATATTGCAGTTTAAAGATTTTCTAAAAAAAAAACATGTTTTTTTTGCTTTTATATCGATTTTTTTTTTATTAGATGTTCTCGAGTGCGATTTTTTGGTTATTTTTAGTTAGTCTGTATGTCAAGTATCAAAAATCATCAAAAAAATTTGAACTAGTTACTAACAGTTTCAAATGGCGGCTTGTTAATGTTTCTAAATTACGAATTTTTACCAAGTGTTTCCTAGTTTAAATCAATAAAGAGAAAAAAAAAAATGTATGGAAGTTATTCTGCAAATTATTTTAAAAAAACTTTTACGTCTTTTTAGCTATCTAAAACGGTATAATATCTACTTGATCTATTGAAAATTCTAAGAAAATGAGATTTCAAAAGGCCCAAATGTAGAGTAACATAATAATAGAATTTAGATACTACCAATTACCGGTTTACTACCTGCACATTCAAACAATAAAAATGGTTGGGTAAGCATTTTTTCCGGTCGGGGTACTCTCTGTGCGAGTGACATTTTCTGTTCACTAAACATTATTGAATGATTTTTTAGTCTGCTCATGTGATTCGTCCGTGGTAGATGTGCTATACCGTGCTTTTCAAAAATATCTGTGTTTCATCTTCTGACTGTGTGAATTGGCTCGTAACTGGATTTTGATCTCTGCTTGTGAATGTGGCAACGTATACCAACGAGGAATATGCTGACATCCTAATGTGTTACGGATTTTGCGAAGGAGTGTCGTCGCGTGCACGTGATGAATACATACTGCGATATCCTACTCGTCGTGTACCTGATGTTAGCGTATTTGATGGAACTTATCGAAGACTACGAGAAACTGGTTCCGTACAAAGACGGCGGACTGACATGGGACGACCACGTATCTTTGACGAAGACGAAGAAAACGAAATACGACGTCTCTTTGAGGTGGACCCCAACCACATCTACAAATGTTGTCGCACAACAGCTTGGTATTTCGCAGTGGAAGGTATGGTTTGTAATGCATACTGTTGGGCAACACCCTTACCACTATACGCCCGTGCAAGTCATTGAAGAAGGGGATCCGTTGCAACGATTAGAATTCTGCAGATTTATGCTCAATACCGATGTCGAAGATGAATCTTTTTTTAAGAAAATACTATGGACTGACGAGTTGAAATTCGACAAAGACGGTCTTACAAACTACCACAATGCCCACTATTGGGCTTCTAAAGAGGAAGGCAACCCAAACAAAAAAAGAACGAAAGGATCACAAACAAGATTCAGCTAAAATGTGTGGATGGGTATAATTTCAAATTATTTGGTTGGGCCATTCTTCCTGCCAGATAATTTGAATGGCGAGGAATACGACAATTTTTTGCGGAACGATTTACCTAATTTGATGGAAGACCTACCTATTGGTTTGAGACAAAATATGTACTTTCAACACGATGGCTGCCCAGCTCAGTAGAGAGAAAGTGTTCGTGCATGGCTCAATGACAATTATCCCAACAAATGGATCGGAAGAGGCGGACCCATACCTTGTCCGGCGAGAAGCTCAGACCTAACACCGATGGATTTTTATGTGTGGGGTCACATGAAAACTCTCGTATACGACCAGATGACTCCTATCGAAAACGTGGATGTCCTAAGACAAAAAATAATTGATGCGGCTGACGAAATGAGGCGGCACCTCACAACCAGCGTTGTGAAAAGTAATTTAAGAAAAAGAATGAGAATTTGTGTTAGAAATAGGGGCGACCATATAGAACATGAATTATAATTAATAAAAAATATTAAATTGCAAGGTTCTTTGTTTTATTTGTGTATTTTTCGTATTTTCACCTAGAACTAAAAATTTACCTTTTACTACCCGAGCCCGCTTTAGGTGTCATTCTGTGTACAGTTTTCCTATTAAACTTCTAGTATTATACCTTTTTTGATAGCTAAAAAGACGTAAAAGTTTTTAAAATAATTTGCAGAATAACTTTCATACATTTTTTTTTTTCTCTTTATTGAATTAAAGTAGGAAACACTTGGTAAAAATTCGTAATTTAGAAACATTAACAAGCCGCCATTTGAAACTGTTAGTAACTAGTTCAAATTTTTTTGATGATTTTTGATACTTGACATACAGACTAACTAAAAATAACCAAAAAATCTCACTCGAGAACCTCTAATAAAAAAAAATCGATATAAAAGCAAAAAAAAACATGTTTTTTTTAGAAAATCTTTAAACTTCAATATCTCGAAAACGGTTAAGTTTAGGACATCATGTCATAGACTCAAATCGGTCAGAAACGACCTAAACTATAACGTCCTTAATTATCTAGGGCGACTTTCCCTGTAACCCTGTATATATATATATATATATATATATATATATATATATATATATATATATATATATATATATATATAATATAATACTTGGGCACGCTTTTCTTTGTATTATTTTTAAAAAATCGCGAAAAATCTGTCCCCACCTTATCTCGAAAAGTACTGATCAAAAATATTTTGAAAAATTCTGGAATATTCTCCACGAGGTGTAGATTGAACGAAAATTATCATGAGTGCATTACCTTTAATAATAAATCGTATATAAAAAAAAATCAAAAAATTCAAAGTCATCATTTTTCAGTAAAGATTGGAAACAAACTTTGTTAAAACTCATTTGGGGTGTGTGTTTTGTGAAGTCACTGATCATTTTATACCTCCGCAATAAAATTTTTTGTTTCAAAAGCAATCAACGTACGGAAGACTAACTGCGCAAGTTCAACTTGCACTTGACCGGTTTTTTTTTTCTCCAAAATCAGTACGGTCTTTAAAAGAATGACCTATATAGCTTGAATTAGGTTCTTAGTAGAAGTATATATATAAGATTTCGTATTTACTTTACAATTATCATTTCTTCGGGAATTACTGGGTAAATAAATAACTTTAGATTTTTTTTGATGGTTTTTACAGGATTAAATTTGGACTAGTCAATGTGGATTTTACTGCTCCTAATAGGACCAGGACACCTAAAAATTCATACAAATGGTACCAGAATGTTATCTCAACTAGATGTTTATTGGATGATGCTTCACAGTGTGTGCCGAGTTAAATTTTAAATAATGAAAGCAAATGGCTTTGGTATAAAAATATTAATAAATTTTTAAGAAAAATATACATTTTTCTTTTTTTCCTATGAGTAAGATTCTTCTTAAATTATATATGTATATATATATATATATATATATATATATATATATATATATATATATACACAGGGTGTCCCATATATATGGAATAATGATTCCACGGCATTTATTAATCAATGTATCAAAAAAATGTTTAAAAGTTATAGGGTATTATACGACGCATATGCTGACGCTGACAATAAAATGTTTTGAACTGTCAGTTCGAAGAAATTACGCCATCCTGATTTTTTTTTAAATAGAAAGTCCTATATATTATTTTACTTTTAAGTCCTACTAAAAATTCTAAATATTATTTGTCTAACATACTATATGTATAAATTGAACTGTTTTGAAATTATTATCATTTGAAATTTAAAATAAAATAAAGACAAAAAACTATTAATAAATACTCTAGGTTTATTTTTAAGGTAACAGTTGCTCAGAATGACTACTGTTAACAGACAGGCAATAACCCAATCTGTCATAAACAGCCTGAACAGAGTTTTGCAGAGAATCCGAGGTGATCTGTGCTATTTCATATTGAATTCTTTGTTGTAAATCCTTTACAGTGTCAGGACGACTTCGGTAAACTTTGGTTTTCAAATGTCCTCATAAAAAAATCGAGTGACGTAAGGTCGGGACTCCTTGCAGGCCTTCTACAGCTCCTCTTCTGCCTACCCAACGATTAGGAAAAATCGTATCCAAATATCTACCAACGTTGATTTTATAATGAGGAGGTGCTCCGTCCTGTTGATACCACAGATTCTTGTTAGGGGTATCCAAATTATTTTCATCGGGAAAAAGACCTTCATAAGTTCGAATAACTTGCTCTTGGTGTAACTGTAAATACCGGTGTCCTGTAAGATTTCCATCGATAAAAAAGGGACCAATGATATGACGTCCACAAATCCTTGCCCACACGTTTATCTTTTGTGGTCTTTGAGAATGACTGTCGATTATACAGTGGAGATTCTCAGTAGACCAGTACCGGCAGTTATGCCTGTTAACTCTTACGATTATGATGTTTGAAAAAAAAAGATTCGATGAATAAAATTGCTTGATCTTTAAAAAATAATATTTTATAAGGCCTAAATTTCGATTTAGATCAGCGTTTCTCAACCTGTGGGGCGCACCCCACTAAGGGGGCGGGATTACACTATTGGGGGGGCGCCAGCGTATCGAAAAGAAATTATCATTAAAAACATTCATTAAAAACATTTAATATAATTTATTGAAAGGAAAGCAAAACAAAATACATTCTGACATAATAAAAAATAAAATACACATTTACACTGATATAATACACCTATAAATAGGATTGTATTAGTACTGCACAATGTATTTACCTAATAATTAACATATCAATACTAAATTAAAAACAAGTTTAATAATTATTAGTGACTCCCTTGGGCCTGTTTTGCAGAGCAAAGATTTTCGAAGGATGGTTTAATATTAGAAATAGACACTTTTTCTATATTTAGTTGAAATCTATATTTTGTTTTCAAAGCAGCCACCGCAGAAAATCCGGTTTCGCAAAGGTAAGATGTTGAAAATGAGAATAGTATGCGAAATGCTCCTATTTTCAGTGCATAAAAGTCATCATTCATCCCTACCCAAGATTCAAAGAGTGATTTATTATTAAATTGTTTTTTGATTTCGCCACTTGCCGTGAAGTTTAAAGATTTTTTCTTGGGAAGTTGAGAGCCCTTCGGGAGTATTTTGAAATGGATCCCTAACCCACTCGTAACTTGCTACCAAGTTGTCGTTAGTAAGAAAATACTTTTAAAAATTCTTTGTCAACATGGCTACATGATTTTCAATGGTTACTAAAACAACTTTTACATGTTTTTCTTCAACCTTGCATGTTTTAACACATTTGAAAACATTTCTAGGTTTTTTTGCTTTACATTTCTGCTAAACAATTCTAATTTTCTACAAAAAGCATTAAATACACTTGTATCGAATATATGTGTATTTGTTCCTTGGAGTTGAAGATTTAAGATATTTAGTTTTTCGAATATATCGACCAAGTAGCTCAGTTTCATCACAAATAAACTATCTCGAAACTTCCCGGCTTCCGGTCGGTTTTCCTCTTCTAGAAAAATGGCGATTTCATTTCTAATTCATAAACACGTTGCAAACATTTCCCACTTGATAACCATCTTGCCTCGCAATAAAATATTAATATTTGCCTTGTTTATACAATCATTTAAGATAGCAAATAATGCGAATGATGTTGCTTTGAGTTCTATTGGTTTGCAGAAAAATAGTTCTTCTACTGCTGACATACCATCACAGAATCGAACATAGGCAATGAAATGAACATCTTTATTGCTATCTATTGCCTCATCAAGCTAAATTGCCCCGAAAAGCTGATGCTGTACATCTTCAGCGATATCACCAATTCGACGGGCAATAGTATCATTTGATATAGGTATGGATAGCAATTGTTTGGCAAAATTATCTCTAAAGATAGTTTTACAGTCTCAATTGCTGCTGGCAAAACAAGCTCTTCACCAATGGTGTGAGGCTTTTTACATCTGGCTATTTTATATGAAACTTTGTAAGAGGCAAGTAAAGCTTTTTCATTCACAAAGTTTTTTTAAAAAATGATTTCTGCTTTACATGTGATTTTAATTTTAATTCAAAGAATTCACGGGATTTGTTAAAGTACTCACTACGAAGCGTTTCCAAATGTTGTTTAAGTTTATTTGGTTTCATGCTATTTGCTGCCAAGATTTTTGAGCAAATAACACACAGGGGCCTTTCTTCTTCATTTACTTCAGTACCGGTAAACCCTAAATTTAAGAATTCTTGAGAATATTTTCTTGATTTTATTTTCGGAACCACGCTCGTCTGTGCACTTGTTAATGCTTCACTATCGTCTAAAGCTCGCTTACGCTCACTTAAAAATTTATCCATGATTCTGTATAAATTTACTGCCGTGAATATTTAATACCTTGAATTTCAATTAACACGTAAATTACAACATACACATTCACGATAAATCCGATAACAGTAGAAGGATAAACTCTACTGAGACAGGCTGTAATTGAACGAGGTGCACATTTATACACTTTTGGGCAGACTTTCCGAATGTTCGAGACAACGTGGAACTTCTCACGAAGCCGCTACCGATATGGTGGATGTGACAGAGAGCAATAGAGAGGCATCGATTCTAGTTTTGTCACCGCAGCAGATATGTGTTGCCAAATATGAATAAATTTACTTATTCTTGGTAGTTTGTAAGGTTTGTAATTAAGGTCATAATGTAGCTTTAGCAGCAAAATACTAAAAATACATTATTATTGCATGCATTGTTATTGTATGAGAGGGGGAGGAGAGGCGCGATGAAAATTATGTTTGAAAATTGAGTCGCAAATACTGAAAGGATGAGAAACGCTGACTTAGATGATAAACGTCTTCCTGCAGTAATTTGCACTTCTTGTACGAGGCTGGTTTGAAAAGTCCGTGCAAAGTCTGAGAGATGGCACCACCGGCGCGTATCGAGGTCATGTTTAGTTAGTAGCATCTCTTGAATGAACGCACACCAAGTTTCAGCCATATTGGTCTATTTCTTTGTGTTTGGCATTCGTGTGAATCAAGGAAGTCGAGTGATTTTCAAGAAATGGACGAAAAAGAATTTCGTGTGGTGATTAAACATTACTTTATGAAAAGCAAAACGCCTCAGGAGACTAAAGAGAAGCTTGATAAACATTATGGTGACTCTGCACCTTCGATTGGAACAGTTTTATAAGTGGTTTCAAAATTTTCGGACTGGCCATATGGGCACAAGTGACGCTGAACGTTCTGGACGGCCTGTGGAGGTTACGACTCCAGAAATCATTGATCAAATCCACTCTTCTGTCATCCATCACCATGATGGATGACAGAAGAGTTAAGATGCGTGAGATTGCTAGTGCTGTGGGCATCTCGACTGAACGGGTACATAATATTTTGCATAAACATTTGGACATGAGAAAGCTATCCGCAAGATGGGTGCCGCGATTGCTCACGCTTGACCAAATACGGAATCGTGTGAAGTGTTGCAAGGATGGTTTGCAGCTGTTCCAGAAGAATCCGTCGTTTCGTCACTGTGGAGGAAACATGGATACATTACTATACTCCTGAGACCAAACAACATTCTAAACAATGGGTTACCAAGGGGGAATCTGCACCAAAAAAGGCGAAGACCGTTCCTTCGGCCGGAAAGGTTATGGCGACTGTCTTTTAGGATTCGCAAGGGATAATCCTCATCGACTATCTGGAAAAGGATAAAACTATTATAGGTGAATATTATTCATCGTTATTGGACCGTTTGAAAAAACCGAGCTGCAAGAAAAACGCCCACAAGAACGTCCTTTTCCATCAGGACATCGCACCAGCACACACCTTAGCAGTTGTGGTCGCAAAATTAATGGAAATAGGATTCCAACTCGTTTCACATCCCCTCTATTCTCCAGACTTGGCTCCCTCGGACTACTATTTGTTCGCCAATTTGAAGAAATGGCTGGCGGGACAAAGATTTAATTCAAACGAGGAGGTGATTGCAGACACTAATGGATATTTTGCAGACTTGGACAAATCCTATTATTCGGAAGGGATCAACAAACTAGAACATCGTTGGACGAAGTGTATAAGCCTAAAAGGAGACTATGTGGAAAAAAAAAAAAGGTTTACCCCAAACACATAAGTAGTTTTTATTTTTGCACGGACTTTTCAAACCTTCCTCGTATATATATATATATATATATATATATATATATATATATATATATATATATATATATATATATATATATATATATATCGATCCGATGTTGATGAAACTAGCACTTATTTCCGTTATAGTAGGCATTCTGCCAATATCAATTAGAATGCTCATTCGTTCATGCTTAATCTCGTATCCCTTCCATTCTTTGTCAAATATACTACCACTGCAAACTTTCGTAGACAATAACATACAATAATGGACGAGAATGGATACAAAGGACTTTTTTTTTTGAAGAAAATAAGGAAAAACCGAACACTAAAGGAGGAGATACTTATAGAGGGAAAAGCGTCAATCGTCAAACAGTCGGCGTCAATCCCCTTGAACAAACAGACCCTCTTACATTGGAACCCTAAGAGCTTGGACTCCTCACATCATGGCTAATTAAAAGTTAATAACGGGGGAAAGAAAGATTTTTCACAAAAAGAACCCCTACCTATAGTAAAACTCTAAAAACTTAATTTAAAAATCGATGAGCGAGCCTGTGAACAAACACAAAAGAGAATCCCCCATAAGAAAAGTCACGTTTCTACATTCATAGGTGTAGGGAGGCATATTTTCTTCTGCCCTTGGCTACGCCATAGAATACAAAATACATACATATTCTGATGGGTGGAACCGCAAGCTAGAAATTTCTATAAAAACTTATTAGGGTCAGATGTAAGAAAAAATGATCCACGACTCCAAGAATCCTTAAGACGGATCTAAACTGCGACCTTTGTCAAGAAACTATAATCTTGTTATCAGGAAACACTGTCAATTATCAAAATTCCTATCAGTAAAAAACAATTTCATTTGTAAAAATATTTTAATGTGGTAGTAATGACGTGTAACAATCTCATTGATGCTCACAATTGTATATATTTCCCAAAATATGATTGAGATAATGATTTTTATTTCGCTGGCTTTCTATCTCTTAATACGATATATCTTTATACATTGGCACAGAAATTATAGCTATCGCTACAGAAAGACAAATTTGTAGAACAAAACGTTACCGCAAAACGAAACTGGTCGGCTCCGGCCAGATCATTAAAATGTGTCTGGACGAATTTTTCAGATATATCGCACAAGTAGAAGTTGTAATTTAGATAATAATAATAGGTAAAAATATGCTCCATATTTCTGAGAACGAGGGAAAAGGAAACGAAAATATAGTAATATGGGGATTCCCATTAAATACCTCAGTTATATCATTAAGGTCACCATCTAATGCTATTTTATATTTTTATGCATTCATTTAAGTTACTGTAAGTAAATAATTAATTTTATGTCTAAATAAGCATGTTACTTTCAATTAAAGACTTTGAAATAACTATTAGCTTCACGGTTACAGCACACAAGAAACCTAAGTAGAACGAAATGAAATACCCATTTCAAATTTGGTACACATTCAATATAACAGAATTTTATGATGACTTCAAGAACCGTGAAAATGCCATAAAATACGACATATTCAAAATAATAAATAAATAACTAAATATGGTCTTAATTTCCAATTATGAAAGAGAAAAACAAACATGATAAATTAAATAAACGAAATGCTACATTAAATTGGAAAATGCCGAAGGTCAGCTGGGAATGTAAGACCACGAAGGTACAAACATTCCCCCTGTTCTTTACCTTAAGCATCCTAATACTAAAGTTTATAGAATACAATATTTATCTATTAAACTGTGCTAGTATCCTAATAAAACTGTGTAATATTGTAAGTGTTAAAAAAAAAAAAAAAAGACCAAAAAAAAAGAATGGCTCATGACACAACTAGAGCAAACAATGAATTAAATTGTTAAACACACAGGCGAGTCACTCTAACATATCCGAGATACATAATAGAATTCATACAGAGCACAGATACACTCAAGAGCTAGTGATATTCTTTTCTAAAGGAAAATTTACATAAATAAGTACTATATCTTGATATATTTAACAAAATCCACCTATACGCCGCCTTGAATGACCTAGCATCTAATAGTTTTATATTTTCTGGAATTGAGTTATAAATCTTAGCTATTTGAAAAGAGAAGGATGATCTAAATTTTTCAGTTTTGTGAGCCGGAGACGTAAGGCGACCTCGAAAATGGACATTCAAATTAAGAACATCTGATCTAAAGGTAATTTTTCTATGTAGGTAGGAGGGAACACCCGTTAAGACAATTTTGTAGAATAAACAAGCCGCATGCAACCATCCCAGTTTAAACAATTGTGTGATACGTGATTCCTTTTACGAATACCAAATATCAGGCGCAAACATGAATTTTGAAGAACTTGGATACGTCGTCTATCGGATGAGTCTATTGAAAATCCATAAATAGTATCACAAAAATTTAATCTGGACAATACCAGAGACTCACATAATATAGTTTTCAATTTTTGATTTAAATAGTCCCTAGAATTGTAAATCATCTTCAAATTAAAGTACGCCCGACGTATAACTATGTTCACATGCGATCTGTACCTCAAATTGTAGTCCATAGTAAGGCTTGAATTTCTACATTTGTCATCAATCCGTAACACTTCCCCGTTGATTTTAATATTAATATGTGGTAAGCAACTGCTTCTGAGCCTCTGAGTACCAAAAACCATGTCTGTACTTTTTTTTGTATTAATTGATAGGGAGTGGTCACTGGCAGCAGAAACTAGCCTCACCAGATCATCATTGATTTCCCTAACGCATCTGTAAATCTCGTTAGGACGAGATATGTGATAAAGCTGCGTATCGTCGGCATACAAGTGTACCCTGCAATACCTCACCCGATCTATTAGTTGTGAAGTGTAAATTGGAAATAATAGAGCTCCCAAAATGGAACCTTGTGGGACACCACAGGTGATTGGAAAGGTCTCGTCTCCATACCGGCGACTCGCACTGATTGACTTCGGTTACTTAAAAAACTTTGCAATAATTGCAAACTGTTGTTACTGAGACCAATGTATGTTAGTATAGAACAAAGAAGGCTGTGACTTATTGTATCAAAGGCCTTAGAAAAATCAATGAGAATCAAAACTGCTAAGCACGCTCCATCGATGCCCCTGAGTATGTCATCAATTACTTCCAAAAGGGCTGCCTCACAGCTATGACCTGGTATAAATTCCGATTGAAATTTGGGCACAATGGAGAATTTATCAGTCACCTATTTAATCCTTATATGTTTGGTTATAAATGTTATTACTTAGAGTTGTTCAATTTGTCAAGTAAAAACTATTAATAATTCTCATAATTCTAATAAAAATGTACAAAATGTATCTCGAATATATCTCAGGAGGAATCGTGGAAACGGACAGAAGAGCAGACAGACAGTTCATAGACAAAAAGATATGGAAACAGACAGACAAATATATCAACAAGCCGACAAAAATTAGAGCCTATCTTTTACCCAATTTATTAATCCTGAAAAGTGTAGAAACGAAAAAATCTTGGAATGTGATTTTTTCACGAATATATCTTCTTCTTAAAGTGCCTTTTCGATTCGAATATTGGTAATCATTCTGCTATTATTACTTTATCTACTGCAGCTCTGAAAAGACCGGGAGTATTTGTTGACAACCAATTTCGTAGATTGTTTAGCCAGGAGATACGTCTGCGTCCTGGTTCCCTTTTTCTAAGAACCCTTCCTTGGAGTATTTGCTGCAGTAATCCATATCTGTAAATACTCCAATTTTTCTACTTTATGGTAACAGTTTCTATAATTTCCAGTTTCTTGTACATGTGACATAAGACATCCTTGTTGGTAATCTGGTTAGTATAAGAAATTTCCATAATTCTGCGATATAGCCATAATTCAAATGCCTCAAGTTTCTTAGAAATGGCTTCAGTTAGCGTCCAAAATTTCACCCTGTAAAGAGGAATACTAAAGACATAACATCTTAGGAGTGTTATTTTCGTGTTTAATTTTATTGCTGAGCTTTTAAGAAGTGACGTCATTTTGAAGAATACTGCTCTAGCTTTTCCGATACGGCAACGAATTTCCTCCGAATGATCCCACTGTTCGTTTACTATGTTACCTAGATATATTGTGGAGTTATTTTTATTTGTGGACTGGTACAAGGTAGCAGGAACCGGAGACTTGCCGAGTACCACGTACTTTGTTTTGCTGATAATAAGTTCGAGGCGATATCCATTACTGTCTTCATTTATTTTTGTCATAAGATATTGTGCCTCTCTGGTTCCCATGGCATTACGAAAACCGAATTATGTAGCTGACATGTTTTCTTCACACAACCTGTATATTCTTCTGTGAATGATTTTCATAAGTGTTTTTAAAATATATAGTAAGTAATATTTTCGATCAGATTTAGGGGCTATGTTAACTAAAAATCTGACAATTTGAGTTAAATTGTTTTAAATAAATTTAAAAAAAAATTAAATAAAACATTCGTATTATATTGATAGTCAAAAAATGTCGTCACGTTCATTTTTACCTTGTTGATATCTTAGACTTTTTGTAACTCAGTTTATCAAATACGATTGAATTTAAATTCGGGAATGTGATGCTGCTTCTTCGTACAAAAAAACCCTTACACTATTTTTAATTGTTCAAATAGGGAAAAAACAAACTATATATCGAATACCACGTACATGTTTTCAAAAAACACTTTAGAATTAGATAAGCCCCCTTATGTTTCACGAGTTGTATAAATACGTGTGCATTTTAAAGCGACGAAAAATATTTCTTTTTGTGCCCATGTTCAGTATCAATATTCTAAAGTATAATGTTTAAAAAAAATACTGCTTCTAAACTTATGCTCCATAATTAGGTAAGTTTTTCATATAATTTTTTACAAAACTTAATATATCCCGGCTAAATGTAACCCCATCAAATAACCCGAAACCTGTTAGAATAAAATCTCAGAAAGAAATATTGTTATTGTACAGGAACATTTTTTTAAGTGTTCCACCTAATTCACTATTTTCCTATTCTACAAATCAGGAAAATCTTTTCAATACTAAACTTACTTCTTTATGTGGAAACCAAATATGATAATAAAAATGTTATCTCTTGTCAAATTTGACAGTTTGCAAAGCCAACTAGATTTTTTTTAAATGACACCCTCTACATATGAACACAACATTAAATGCCATTTTTCAGTCCGTTTACAAAAATATATAACACTTGATATATACGAGTATTTTCAATCGAGATCGATATACCGCCATTCAAGTTGTTGATCTGAATTTTAACTTTTAATTGGCTCACTCAATTTACTCTTGTCTTACTTGGCGTATTGAAAAATGTATTTCAATATTAAACTTAGTCTTTTATGGAGAAACCAAATATGATAACACAAAAATTGACAGTTCTCAACTTTGACAGTTTGCAAAGCCAACTAGATTTTTTAGTGTTCCGTACGAAACACTTATAAGATCACTTCGGTGTCTGTATGTCTGTCTGTCTGTCTATCTGTCCGTTTGTCTGTCACACCCGATTTTCTCCGAAACTATTTGACATAGAAAGTTGAAATTTGGTAATAATATAGGAATTAATGGCCTCATCAGAGCCGTGTAGTTTTGAAAGTTAAATTTTGACTTAAGGGATTAGTTTTGAGGGGTGAAATCGGAAGTGAAAAACAAATTTTTTTACTAGGTCATCGAGGGTGGTGTCAAATGAAAGCTTGTGAAAACACGAGTAAAAAAAATATATATATATATATATATATATATTTTTTTTACTCGTGTTTAATGTAATACTTGCGCACACTTTTCTTTGTATTATTTTTAAAAAATCGAGAAAAATCGCTGTCCCCCTACCTTATCTCGAAAAGTACTGATCAAAAAATTTTGAAAAAATTATGGAATATTCTCCACGAGGTATAGATTGAACGAAAATTATAACAAGTGCATTACCTTTAATAATTTATCTGGTATATAAAAAAAAAACAAAAATTTCAAGGTCATCAGTTTTCAGTAAAGACTGGAAACAAACTTTGTTGTTGTGTTTTGTGAAGTCATTGATCATTTTATACCATAGTAACAATTTTTTTGATTTTAAAACAATTAACGTACGGAACACTAATTCTGCAAGTTCAACTTGCACTTGACCGGTTTTTTTTTAAATGGCACAGCCATCATGTCCAGAAACAGGCACTCGTTCTGAACAATATTCTCTTGTCAATCACGGTGTGCCTGAAACAGGTTTTAATGACTTCGGCAATCACTCCAAATTTCCCGACGGTAATCGATTAGTGTAGCAATAGGGTACAGAGCATATGTGAAGAATTTAAAATTTTTTGCTGAGTAGTTTTAAAAAAACTGCATTTAAAAATTAAAAACCGGTCAAGTGCAAGTTGAACTTGCACAATTAGTGTTCCGTACGTTGATTGTTTTTAAAATAAAAATTTTTGTTAGGGTGGTATAAAATGATCAGTGACTTCACGAAACACACCCCAAATGAGTTTTCAACAAAGTTTGTTTCCAATCTTTACTGAAAACTGGTGACCTTGAAATTTTGTTTTTTTTTATATACCAAATAAATTATTAAAGGTAATGCACTCGTGATAATTTTTATTCAATCTACACCCCGTGGAGAATATTCCAGTCAGTACTTTTCGAGATAAGGTAGGGGACAGCGATTTTTTAAAAGTAATACGAAGAAAAGTGTGCGCAAGTATTACATTATATACGAGTATATATATATATATATATATATATATATATATATATATATATATATATATATATATATACATATATATATATATATATATATATATATATATATATATATATATATATATATATATATATATATATATATATATATATATATATATATATATATATATATATATATATATATATATATATATATATATATATATATATATATATATATATATATATATATATATATATATATATATACGTATATATATATATATATATATATATATATATATATATATTTATATATATATATATATATATATATATATATATATATATATATTTTTACTCGTGTTTTCACAAGCTTTCATTTGACACCACACTCGATGACCTAGTAAAAAAAAATTTTTTTCACTTCCGATTTCACCCCTCAATCCGAACCCCTTAAGTCAAAATTTATGTTACGGTGGTACAAAATGATCAGTGACTTCACAAAACACACCCCAAATGAGTTTTCAACAAAGTTTGTTTCTAATCTTTACTGAAATCTGATGACCTTGAAATTTTTGTTTTTTTTATATACCATGTAAATTATTAAAGGTAATGCACTCGTGATAATTTTCGTTCAATCTACACCCGTGGAGAATATTCCAGAATTTTTTCGAAATTTTTTGATAAGTACTTTTCGAGATAAGGCCCGGGACAGCGAAAGTGCGCGCAAGTATAATATTATATATATATTTTTTACTCGTGTTTTCACAAGCTTTCATTTGACACCACACTCGATGACCTAGTAAAAAATTTTTTTTTTCGCTTCCGACTTCACCCCCCAAAACTAACCCCTTAAGTAAAAATTTAATTCTCAAAACTACATGGCTCTGATGAGGCCATCAATTCCTATATTATTACCAAATTTCACCTTTCTATGTCAAATAGTTTCGGAGAAAATCGGGGTGTGACAGACAGACAGACAGACAGACAGACAGATACCGAAGTGATCTTATAAGTGTTCCGTACGGAACACTAAAAATGGTCAATTTCGAAATAAACATTATTTCTTAGAATAATAATCCTCAATGAATTTATTTAAAAGGTATTTACATCATATTTATATGACATTATTGCAACTATCTATAATAGTATACGTGAAAAAACCATTAATTTAAGGCGTGATAGAAGTCTGTTGGTGCTCAGGAACCAAAATTATGGTAATTTTAAGATTTTTTAAAATTTCAGGTTAAAAATCAGAGTTAATTTTCTCGACATTGTATAAATGTGCATGTGATAGATATATGATAGATTTTTAGTTTTAGTGAGGTCAATAATATTATTAGTTGAATTTAAGTTGGCTAGGTATAAAGAAAATAACAAAACAGTTGTCACTTTCTTTGCCTCAGTATATTATTATTTAATTCAACAAAATGTTTAAAAAACGAATAAATAGTGCCCTTACTCATGAAGAACATCAAGAAAAATTCTGTTTATTATGTTTGAAAAAAAAAGATTCGATGAATAAAATTGCTGGATCTTGAAAAGATAATATTTTAAAAGTCATAAATTTCGACTTAGACGCTAAACGTTTTCCCACAGTAGGTTGCACGTCTTGTAAAATCTTAGTTTATGAGGCTGCTAAAGAAAAATAAAACAATTAAATCCATTAAGTTACCTGATTATTCAACAATTAGAGCATAAGATCTCAAGAAAAATTATGTGAACGCAGTTTGTGTGATTTAGGGCGAAAACCAGGGCGTATTAATTTTTTAAATAGTGAATCTAGAGTGGAAACAAAAGAAATAGTTGCAAGGTATTGTCCAAAATATACTATGGAATTGACATCAGAAACGTCTCATTTTGCGCTCAAATAATTTCGGAAATTTAAAAAAAATTGTAAGTGATACTCTGCTTCCGAAAGAAAAAGGACTTTTAGTATGTGATTTATTAAAAAGCATTAAGAAAGAAAATTTTCTGAAGTAGCTATTTCTTTATCTGAAAAAAGAAGGAAGCCATTAAATGTTGTACTAAAGATAAATCATGATTTTGACGTAATTAGCAAAATTATATCTCGATAAGAAAACATATTCATATTACAGTCCCTTGCCAAATTATTAGACGCACTGTATTTTTTTTAGTAATTTTATGTTTCTTAAGAGTTTTTATGCAATAATGGTATATTTAAACTACAATATTATTGATTTTTATTTAAAAGAATTGTTGTAGACTACATATTTGTATTTATTTTTAACATATGGCAACACTGTGTTGACAAAGTGATACATGAACGTAAACAAGTACAAACCTGTATCAGTCGCGATCGGAATCGAGTCAGGTACGGACGTGTTTCTGTGGCTTTATGGACTGTGATTGTTTGTTTAACAGTTTTATACTACTCAGTTATTAGTTTATTTTGTATGCAGTGTTTTAAAAAAGTAATTGGACTATTTTCATTATGGGTAGAAAAGGCGATCTTTCACCACGTAAAAAAGCTGAAGTGAAGGCCCTTGTGATTGTGAAAACATTTACAAACCGAGAAATATCACGAAGATTGGAGGTTTCTGAAGCTAGTGTACGACGCATAAAAAAGAAAATTGAGTCAGGGAAGGAATTAAGCCCGAAAAGAAAGAAAAGATGCGGTAGAAAACCAATTTTCACTCCACGGTCAGAGAGATGTTTGAAGAAAATTTGTGTAAAAAACAGATTTGCTACCACAAAGGTAATAAAATCACAACTCCAGGATGCTAGCGTAAATGCTTCTGAGCGCACTGTTCGAAGAAAATTGAAAGAATTAGATTTTAAGGCCTGTCACCCACCCCGCCAGGAAGCCCAAGTTAACAGCTGCAATGAAAGCAAAGCGCCTGAAGTGGGCCAAACAATGGCAAGACAAAGATGTGGACTTCTGGAGATCGGTAAGATACAGCAATTTAATCAATAATTGATACATTATTATCATTTTCAGTTAAATAAAGCAAATAAACATGGAAGTTTATATATTTTTCCTATTTTTGACAGGTCTGCTTCAGTGACGAAAGCACATTCGAAATTTTGCAGAATAAAGCTCAGTATGTGCGTCGTCGTCATGGAGAAAAGTTTCATCCTGATTGTGTCGTCCCGACGGTTAAACATCCCACCAAAGTGATGATTTGGTCAGTCATCAGCGGCAAGGGCACTGGACGTCTGTACGTCGTCAAAGGAATAATGAGGCAAGATCAGTACAAAGAAGTATTACAAAATCGGTTGATTCCGCAGCTCAGAGAATGGTTTCCAAATGGGGAACCATTCACTTTCATGCAAGATGGAGCTCCCTGCCACACTGCTCGGTCTGTTAAAGCTTTTTTGGCAGAAAAAAAATATCCCTCTGTTGGATTGGCCGGGTAATAGCCCATTGAAAATGTGTGGGAGCTGATGAAAAGAGAAGTGGCTAAAGATGTGATTACCAACAAAACCCAGCTCCTAGAAAAGATTATTCATGTGTGGAATCATCATCCTCAAATGCAGGAGACAGTACAATCTTGCATTGATAGCATGCCGCGCAGAATTAAAGCTTTGATAGCGGCTAAAGGTGGCTCAACTAAATATTGACTTTTATTAACATTAATTTCACTTTTCTTTAAAACTTAATAAACTTATGCTTTTCTAAATTAATGCTGTTTCATTTATGTCAAATAAATAGGTAATTGATTGGATAATATAAAAATAAAAAACAAATCAATTTAAAATAATAAAACGGTACAATATCACTCGGTAATTAATATTTTGCATGAAATCTTGCAGTGCGTCTAATAATTTGGCCAGGGACTGTAGATTATGAAACTAGAAGTTAAACCCTTCAATATAATTTTTTAAAGAAATTTCTAGATGATCTAGAAATATTATGAAAATTTTAAGAAATACGAAAAAATAAGTAAAATATATTTTCACAGTTTTTTGACCTGGAATTTTAGAAAATCTTAAAATTACCATAATTTTGGTTCTAGAGCACCAATAGACTTCTACTACGTCTTGAAATAATGATTTTCACGTATACTATTACAGTTGCAATAACATCACATAAATATGATATAAATATCTTTTAAATAAACTCAATCAGCATTATTAATGTAGAAAATTATTAATTTATTTCGAAATTTTCCATTTTTAATTTTTAAATGCACTTTTTTCAAAACGGCTCGAAAAAAATTTTAAAATTGTTCACACATCACGGTAATCGATGAGTGTATTACTACACCCATCGATTACCGTCGGAAAATTTGGAGTGGTCGCCGAAGTCATTAAAACTTATTTCAGGCACACCATGCCATATTTGATTGATCCACTAGATTCGATCTCGTAAAGAACTAATAATACTTGTGCTACAATGGTTCTTTTGAGAAAATAAAGTTTTCTCTTTATTTTTAGGGAGGCAAAACATATGCTAGGTTACCAGAAATTATGAGAATGTCTTTTTAAGGTGCCTGTCTGGCCATGAAACTGACGGGATACAATAAAAATTGTTTAGTTGTTAAATTACTTGCTCTGTTCTAAGTTTTTCGACAAAATCTTGTACAAATTGTTTTCCAGTTTTTACGATTTTTTTTCTTCCGAAAAATGACTGGAAGCAATTTGGAGTATCCAATATTAATAAAGTTTCTCACTGAAGAGAGAAACTGCACCGAAAGTTATTTTTGAAAGAATATTCCAGATCTACGGCCCTTGGCTTTGAAAAAAAATTTGGTCTAAACAGTTTCGATGGATACGAGACTCTCTCATTCTATGAGCTTCTTTCACTTTTATATTTTGAAGTTCACTTTAATCCTAAAAAATAACTGGCCAAGTGCAAGTGGGACTTGCGCAATTAGTGTTTCGTACGTTGATTGCTTATAAATTAAAAATTTTTGTTACTGAGGTATAAAATGATCGATCACTTCACAAAACACACTAAGTTGGGAATGTGGAATCTTTGGCACAATGATACTACTCAGTATATATCACCACTACACCAAACACTTTATTTTTGCACTCGACGCGCGTTTCGCTAACCATATTAGCTTCATCAGGAGCGATGATTGACTAAAACTAAACTACAAATCTACCCTATTTATACTTAGCCTAACCCTTGAATTACTCAAGCGGAACTAATGACATAGGCAAGGCCATCAGTTCCGGTCAAGTAACCAGTAGAGGGGACTATAAGGAATAGGCCCTCTGTCTTTATTTAAACTACTTTTACATTTTATGATTTCCATACTTTCGTATGCGTTCAACAATCTCCTATCAGATACATTTTTTATTAATCTTAGATTATCTAATGTTACAGTATGATCAGCTTCAAGAGCATGTTCGGCAATGCTAGACTTTTCTGTTCTATTGTATCTTAAGTGTGCTAAATGTTCTTTAAATCGTATTTTAATTGACCTTTTAGTTTGCCCAACATACTTTTTGTCACAATCATTGCAACTAATTTCATAAATTCCACTTTTCTCACAATTAGGAATCTTATCTTTGGGATTTCCTAAGATATTCCTCAGATTGTCTGATGGCTTATAGACTAAGGTGAGGCCTACCTTATTAAATACCTTATTGAGTCCCTTGCTATATTTCGGATTATATGGTATGGAGACATACTTGGTGTTATTTTCTTAGCGTGTAAAAAAGGTGGAATTCTGAATATTAAACCTAAATTTATGTCTATTTATTAGCTTATTTACTAAGTCATCGTCATAACCATTAACTCTAGTTATATTTCTAATACGATTCCTTTCTTTATTAAAGTTTACTCTATTCAGAGGGAAAGTGACCAAACGATGAACTAAAAAATGTAATGAGGCTAATTTATGTTGTTTGCAATGAAATGAATCATTAGGAATATATCTATCTGTTATTGTGTCCTTTCTATAGATATCAAATTCTAATCTATTATTATTTTTAATAATTAAAATATCCAGAAAAGGCAATTGTCCTTTGTTCTCAACTTCGTAAGTGAATTTAATGGAATCATACAGGCTATTTAATTTAGAAAAACAAAATCATCAATATTTGCTTTCTTTGTATCAAAAATCGCGAAAATATCATCCACATACCCTTGGGAAATATTCGAATTCTTGACTGGCTTCGATTTCAAACTTACACATGAATAAATTGGCTATGAAAGGTGACAAGCAATTACCCATAGCCGTTCCTTCTTTCTGAACATAAAATTGATTGTTATATTGGAAAGAATTTTGTTCCATACAAAGTCTGGATAATGTTAAGTATTCACGAATAATTTCGTCTTCAAAGTCATTCATTCTAAGTAATTCTTCGAGATATTGTAAAGTTTGTGGAATTGGCACACTTAGGAACAAAGAACTAACATCAAAAGAAATTAAGACTTCACCTTCATTAAGAACTAGATTTTTTGTTTCATTAATGAATTCTAACGAATTCTTCACTGCGAAAGTATTTAATGGTAACTTCTCAAGTTCTTTTGATAACCATTTGGATATTAAATATGTGGGTGATCCGACCGATGAAACAATGGGTCGCATTGCTTTTCCAGGTTTGTGAATTTTGGGTAAGCAATACAATTTTGGTATGGTCGGATTACTCACATTTAATTTAAATTTTAGCGAATCGGAGACAAGGTTCTTACATTTTTTTTAAAGAATTTTTAACCTCTGATATCATTCTCGGTAATGGATTTCTTATTACCTTTTCATAAGGGCCAGATTCGATAAGATTATCTACTCGTTCAAAGTAATCCTTCTTATCCAATATAACAACCTTATTTCCTTGATCCGCTTTTAAGTAGAAGACATCTTTCTTTTTCAATCCTTTAACTACTTTTATGTTTTTTCGTGAAACACACCCCAAATGAGTTTTCAACAAAGTTTGTTTCCGATCTTTACTGAAAACTGATGACCTTCAAATTTTTATTTTTTTATATACGAGATAAATTATTAAAGGTCTTGTGATAATTTTCGTTCAATCTACACCCTATGGAGAATATTCTAGAACGTATTCAAAATTTTTTGATCACTACTTTTCGAGAGGAACAGTGATTTTTGGAAATTTTTTAAAAATAATACTAAGAAAAATGTGCACAAGTATTACATTATATATATTTTTGAAGTCGTGTTTTCACAAGCTTTCATTTAACATCCCACTCGATAATCTAGTAATTTTTTTTTTCACTTCCCGAAACTAAACCTTTAAGTCAAAATTTAACTTTCAAAACTATCCGGCTCTGATCAGGCCATCAATTCCTATAATAGTACCAAATTTCAACTTTCTGTATTAAATAGTTTCGGACAAAATCGGACAGACACTGAATTGATCTTATAAGTGTTCCATACAGGATACTAAAAAGCAAAAGTTTACTTATTTATTTATTTTATCTTTGAATGGGTCTTTCAATCGCATTAACAGGGATAAAATAATAAAATTTAGAAAAATTACAAAGCGTGTCATACATTAGTTCTCATATTCTGTCTCCTTTACTATTAACTTATTAACTTTTACTTTTTTTAGCATTTGTTATGGAGATGATATCATCATTAATAACCATACTTTTCCAAAGGGTTTTAAATTAGGTACAGCTACAGCGGCGTATCAAATTGAGGGAGCATGGAATGAAAGTGGAAAAGGAGAAAATATGTGGGACTGGTACGTAGATAAGAAGAAAAAAACAAAAAAAAGTGCTTTGATGAAATTTACTTGTACGCTTAAAACTTTTGCAATTTGAATAGTAGCAGTACAATATTATTTTTCAGGAATATCGTGATACTCAGTTCCTAAAATCCAAGCAAATAGCGTCTTAATTCAAGAATTTATTTTTCGGAGATCATAAAACTAAAAAAAAATAAATTATAAAAGCCTAAAAACCTCGGGTAACAAAAAAGGAGTTCCCGACTTTTGCAAGTTTAAACAATTTAACAATATTTTTTTTACAATCGTGTCTCGCTAATCTTTTTATGTCTTCCGCACAACTTGTCTGTGATCTACCTCTGCATCCCTTGTGTTCTCTAGGCCTCCGTTCAACTATACGGCGTGTCCAACTGTTAGCATTCATCCTTACGATGTACCCAGCCCAATTCCACCTTAATGTACATATTTATTGTATTATATCTATCACTTTTATCTTCTTCGTATCTCAATGTTAGGAATACGATCTTGGGATCTAATATCTAGCATTCTCCTCTCCATTGCTCTTTGGGTTACCTGGAGTTTATTTATTATACTTTTATTTACAGCCCACGTTTTAGTGCCATATGTTAGTACCGGCAGTACATATTGACCGAATACTCTGGCTTATATTGTATTAGCGACCCGCCCCGGCCTCGCACGGGTAGTAGAGCATATTATGCCTACATGTTTTGTCTGTCGTAGGATCGCATCAGCTTGATGCGTCGTCTAGTTTAACCTTACCATTGGAACAACATATACCCTTGGACTCATCTTTCCATTTTAGAGCTGAGCAGTATTGACAAACAATAGAAGAAGAGCCTATAGATATCGCCGGATCGTTTCTGTAATCAATTGTCGAATCGTAATTCATTGCGGAATATTCTTTATTGGACCATCTATTAGTATTTTGCGTTCTACTGCTATTATTTTGTATAATATTCCTTAAATTTCTGTGCCGAATACGGTCGCTACGTAAGCGGAGTTGTCTATCTTCAGGCGTTTCTGTTTCTCTTTGAGCATTATGCTTATCACGGTCCAACGATAAACGAACTGTGCGATCCACCGACGATTCTCGTGCTCTTTAGGAAACATGCCCTTCACGGTCCAACGATAAACGAACATCCCTCTCTTGATCATTTTCGTTGCTTCGACTCAAACGAACTCTTTTGGCAGACGACGTACTGCGTCCTATATTAGATCTTCGCCGAGGCATGATTAAATTATAATGTGTAGGTACTTTAACATTTTAGTTAAACCTAAATAATAGGTACCTACCTATCAACCTAAAAAAAATCTCAAAGGTAACATAAATCAGTTTTATGGCTTAATAACCTCCGACAAATTTCACTCAAATACTTACCTATGTACTTACACCAACACGAATGACAACACGAAACAAATAAAAAATGCGACCTTAATATTAATTAACTTTAAAATGATTCACGATGTGAAAAGAAACCGAAACAAATGACTAATAACGTTGACATTTGATAAAATTCAATGAAATAAAAGTATGTTCAGAACTATTAATTTTATTAATAAGTATGTAAGTATCTATCTATCTACCTAAATTTTAATAATAAGTATGTAAGTATCTATCTATCTACCTAAATCTTAATAATAAGTATGTAAGTATCTATCTATCTACCTAAAGACAACAAACACAAATCAAAAATGCGACCTTGAAATTTTACTCTAAAATATCAAAAACCAACACCTTCCAACAACACCCAAAAAGAAACCAAATACCTTCCAGTCGTCACCTCCATTCGCTCCAAAAGTCTAATACAGGAGTACGCGCGCGTTATCACTCGGCTTATATAGAAACAGTGGGCGATAGCGGCGGGCGCGGCGCGGGGGTGATCGCATCAAGCGAGTTCCGTCCTCGGTGTGAGGAACGCGCTTGAATTTATTTTCGCGCGCGTTAATTTTTTGCAATAACTCCTAAGATATTCATTTTAATTATATGGTGTAAAGATTATAATAATGTGCATGAAATGCTTAAGGTAACTAACGTATTTAAGTTGATAAGGATTAATACTGTATCCGTCTAAATAGCTTTCCAATTACTGCATTGTACGTGACTATTTTTTTAGAAGATACGAGTAGAATGGGTATAGTAAGCTATCCTTAAAAGATAGATATATGCCATCGCGGACTTTTTTGTAGATCTATAAAAGAGGAATATCCCACCATGCATTGTTTTGTTATATCTCAAAGCGATTAGGCAGCGTTTTCGATTGTACGTGATCATTTTTTTAGAAGATAGAATGGGTATAGTAAGCTATCCTTAAAAGAGAGATATATGCCATCGCGGACTTTTTTGTAGACCTATAAAAGAGGAATATCCCACCATGCATTGTTTTGTTATATCTCAAAGGGATTAGGCAGCGTTTTCGATTGTACGTGACCATTTTTTTAGAAGATAGAATGCTATCCTTAAAAGAGAGATATATGCCATCGCGGACTTTTTTGTAGACCTATAAAAGAGGAATATCCCACCATGCATTGTTTTGTTATATCTCAAAGGGATTAGGCAGCGTTTTCGATTGTACGTGACCATTTTTTTAGAAGATAGAATGGGTATAGTAAGCTATCCTTAAAAGAGAGATATATGCCATCGCGGACTTTTTTGTAGACCTATAAAAGAGGAATATCCCACCATGCATTGTTTTGTTATATCTCAAAGGGATTAGGCAGCGTTTTCGATTGTACGTGACCATTTTTTTTAGAAGATAGAATGGGTATAGTAAGCTATCCTTAAAAGAGAGATATATGCCATCGCGGACTTTTTTGTAGACCTATAAAAGAGGAATATCCCACCATGCATTTGTTTTGTTATATCTCAAAGGGATTAGGCAGCGTTTTTTCGATTGTACGTGACCATTTTTTTAGAAGATAGAATGGGTATAGTAAGCTATCCTTAAAAGAGAGATATATGCCATCGCGGACTTTTTGTAGACCTTATATCTCAAAGGGATTAGGCAGCGTTTTCGATGAAAGCTCCCAGGCGGCTTGACTTTTTCCGACACTTCCAACAATTATCGTTATATTTTAACCAATTTATACAAAACCTTGACAAATTATATACCTAAACCTTCCTCATGAATCACTCTATCTATTGGTGAAAACTGCATGAAAATCCGTTCAGTAGTTTTTGAGTTTATCGCGAACAGACAGACAGACAGACGCGCCGGAGGACTTTGTTTTATAATATGTAGTGATTTGGGATGTCCAATTTAAATGTAAATTGTAACCTTCCGAATGCAGAGTAAGCTAGCCAGACTCTTCTAACCAAGTCAGCCTTTAAATTATTTTTTAATATTCCAATTTTTTGTCCTAAATATATGAATGTTTGTACCTTTCCTATTCTTTCACCTTCTACCAATAAGTTCCTGGCTGTTATCTTCACTTTCGTTGTTCAAATATTTGATTTTGGTGAAGTTTATTTTTAAACCTATTTCTCGAGACTTGTTATTTAATTCCATCAACATTTCTTCTAATTGTTCTTTTGTGTTGGCGATCAGAGTCACATAATCTGCGAACCTTAAATGATTTAATCGTTCACCATCCATTAATATTCCCACTTTAACGATCTGGACATGTCTTCTAGACTCAACGTGAACAGCTTTGGGAATATCGAGTCGCCCTTTTGAATTCCTCTCTCAATTTTTATTTTACTTCTTTTTTTTTAAGCATTATTTGTGATGTGGCATTTTTAGTGTTCCGTACGGAACACTTATAAGATCACTTCGGTGCCTGTCCGTCTGTCTGTCTGTCACACCCGATTTTCTCCGAAACTATTTGTCGTAGAATGTTGAAATTTGGTAATAATATACGAATTGATGGCCTCATCAGAGCCATGTAGTTTTGAAAGTTAAATTTTGACTTAAAGGTTTAGTTTTGGATGGGTGAAATCGGAAGTGAAAAAAAAAAATTTTTTTCCTTGGTAATCGAGGGTGGTGTCAAATGAAAGCTTGTGAAAACACGAGTAAAATATATATATATTGTAACCTGTGAACTTGCCCGCACTTTTGTACCCTGTGAAAAGTTGTTTTTCCCACGCTTGGGCGCAATTTTCTTGCAACCTCTTTTTAATTTCTGATAATGAATTGAGTGGATCCTGATTTTAAAAGAACTAAAGAAATTAAACACACACTAGCTCAGTTTTCCTTGGTAGAGAGATATGGGTAAGAGATAATTTTTGTACGTCTTTTTGGAATTATTTTTTTTATTTTTAAAAAGCCTCAGCTGTACGACTTTTGGGCACCATTCATTTTAAAATAGAAAGGATCTAACTTCAGCTAAAAAAATGAAAAAATACTGAAAGGGTGTACAGTTGTTAAAAAAAAAAACAGTTTGGTACAGCCGTCATTATCCTGAAAAGTAAGATAGGTATTCAGTGAGACACTAGCTTTAATCAACAAAAAGAAGATTTATTCATGATTTTAAAATAAAAGTTCTAACCTTTGCGGTTGTAAGGATTACAAAAAAATTCTAGCCTAACAGGTAGTTATTATTATTAGAGTCCCTAAATCAGACATTTAAATTCTAAAACCTGACTACCCCCGAAAGCGAAGAATCGTGATTTTCACTTCACCTTTTGTCAGTTCAAATTGCTATTAAGACACTTATTTCGGGAATAGGTCTATTGATGAATGTTCTGGTAACTTACGGTTTTCATTTGGGCTTCTAGGCCTTCGATGGAACACAAAACCGATTTCACACTTTGTAGGAAACACTCAGAGCCCACTACGGCTTTACGTTAAAAAAAAACTCGTGCTTTACTTGGCTCTCGTAAATATTGCTATGAGCCTCTACTGCGGCTCGGTCGAAGTAAGCCTGGCTGCGGCTCGATGGAAATTCGCCTACTTGGCGGCTCGGTGGAAATAAGCCTCGATTCCTGTCCTCCGGACCCTTAAATAAGCCGTGGGCACTCTCTCGGTAATATGGCTACGCCGGAACCAAAACTCCGGATACAAATATTTGACCAATCCCCGCGTATCGATAGATTCGGTCGCAAACCCGCACAGCACCCTAATATACCGAGCGGCTAGCAATTTCTGATTAATATACTGCTCGATACAAAAATGAAAAGAAGTACAATTTAAAATGAAAAATCAGTAACATTACATGGTCTTAAAATCTAAGAAAAAATGAATGTTACAATATATATATATATATATATATATATATATATATATATATATATATATATATATATATATATATATATAATGTAATACTTGCGCGCACTTTTCTCTGTATTATTTTTAAAAAATCGCGAAAAATCGCTGTCCACCCGCCTTATCTTGAAAAGTACTTATCAAAAAATTTTGAAAAAACTCTGGAATATTCTCCACGGGGTGTAGATTGAACGAGAATTATCACGAGTGCATTACCTTTAATAATTTATCTGGTATATAAAAAAAACAAAAATTTCAAGGTCGTCAGATTTCAGTAAAGATTGGAAACAAACTTTGTTGATAACTCATTTGGGGTGTGTTTTGTGTAGTCACTGATCAATTTATACCTCTGTAACAAATTTTTTTTTTTGAAAAGCAATCAACGTACGGAACACTAATTGCACGAGTTCAACTTGCACTTGACCGGTTATTATATATGTATTCAAGAAGAGATGTGTATCTTTCATCGAATCTGCTGTTACTTAAGTCGATAAAGACTGCCCATATGTCTACCGAATCAAATAAACTTTGAATTATTGTGGCTGTTAGTTGATGGAAATTCATAACGAATGTAATGTAATGAAAAACTTGTTATTGTTAAATTTCCACTTTATTTAGTTTCACAGAAACTGTAGGACGCCTTTCGCTATACTATAGCTTCGTCTGATACAAAAATGATATTTGAATATTAGTGTTGTTATATTTATACAAATACCCTAAGGTAGATAGGTAATAAAATTAATACTATATGCTAATGAATATTGCTGGAAAATCCATTCTGAATATTAATTGTATAAATTGAATAAAGATGAATTACCATGGGCCAGACAGGTATCTTTTTGTTCGTTTAAGATGATGTCGGAATTTTTAATTCCATTTGTTTCTAAATTTTCTAATAAGTTTAATTTTACGCCTTTGTTTTGCATGTTTAGAATTTTAAATTTATCTTCAAAAAGATGATTTGATTCTGTTAAATGATTACTGTACGCTGAGTCAGTTTTGTTTTTTAAATAGCTTCTTTTATGTTCTAAAATCCGAGTTTCGACTGAGCGACCTGGCTGACCTATGTAACTTTTATGACAAGAACCATAATTCAACTGATACACTCCAGATTTTTTTGATCTATTTTGTTTTTCCTTTGCGTTTTTAATGAAATTTCCTAACGAGTTGTTTGTTCTAAAAACTATGTTGATATTATATTTGTTTAAGTGGTTTTTAATTTTCTCTGTCGTGTTACCAAAATAGGTTAAAATATTATATTTTTCTCCCTGTGTTTTCTTTCTTGGGGTATACTAAAGAAAAAACTTCATTTTTTAATTTAAACATAAAATCAGCTCACCCCCTACAACACAAATTGGCAGCTTACCACGGTATGTTGCATAGACTTGTAAGTGTCCCCTTATCTGTAGATGATTTTAATAAAGAATTAAATCTAATAAAACAAATTGCTGTTAACAACGGATATTCTCCTGACACCATAGACTCAATTCTAAACAAAAAATTAAAAAATAAAGCTATTTCTTTAGTATACTCCAAGAAAGAAAACACATGGAAAAAATATAATGTTTTGACCTATTTTGGTAACACGTCGGAGAAAATTATAAACCACTTAAACAAATATAATATCAACATAGCTTTTAGAACAAACAACACGTTAGGAAAATTCATTAAAAACCCAAAGGGAAAACAAAACAGATCAAAAAAATCTGGAGTGTATCAGTTGAATTGTGGTTCTTGTCATAAAAGTTACATAGGTCACACAGGTCGCTCTTTCGAAACTCGGATTTCAGAACATAAAAGAAGCTATTTAAAAAAACAAAACAGACTCAGCGTACAGCAATCATTTAACAGAATCAAATCATCTTTTTGACGATAAATTTAAAATTCTACATATACAAAACAAAGGCGTAAAATTAAACCTATTAGAAAATTTAGAAATAAATAGAATTAAAAATTCACACATCATCTTAAACGAACAAAAAGATACCTCTTTGGCCCATGGTAACTTATCTTTACTCAATTTATACAATTAATATTCAGAATGGATTTCCCAGCAATATTCATTAGCATATAGTATTAATTTTATTACCTATCTACCTTAGGGTATTTGTATAAATGTAACAACACTAATATTCAAATATCATTTTTATATCAGACAAAGCTATAGTATAGCGAAACGCGTGATACAGTTTCTGTGAAACTAAATAAAGTGGAAATTTGACAAAAGCAAGTCTTTCATTACATTCGAATTAAATACTTTTTCGTAGTCAACCATTGCTATCCATAAAGTGACCTTATATTCATTTGCTTCTTCCACTAGTAATCTAATTGTTTGAAGATGGTCCAGAGTGCTGTATCCCCGTCTAAATCGCGCTTGAGTATACTCGACAAAAATAAAAAACGTATATTATTGCGGGTTAGTTTAAGAATCCTGCTGCCAAGATTCGAAAAATCGCACATTAACGTATCTCCTCCTTTCTAGGTGGTTTCAGTTATTTTTGTTTTCATGGATTTCTATGTACGTGGGTTTAAAGTTATGATAATGATCGGCCCTTGAGGTGTCCTTGAAGAAATATTTTTAATATAATTCTGACAATTTATATACCGGTGTTCATCAGTATATTACTAGAAATAATAATAGTGATAACATTTTATAACTTCTGGTAATACAAGAAGTGTATGTAGAATGTGTAATAAATTTCTTGAATTTATGTTAGTTAATAATAAATTGAAAAACCGGTCAAGTGCAAGTTGAACTTGCACAATTAGTGTTCCGTACGTTGATTGTTTTTTAAAATAAAAATTTTTGTTAGGGTGGTATAAAATGATCAGTGACTTCACGAAACACACCCCAAATGAGTTTTCAACAAAGTTTGTTTCCAATCTTTACTGAAAACTGGTGACCTTGAAATTTTTTTTTTATATACCAAATAAATTAGTAAAAGTAATGCACTCATGATAATTTTCGTTCAATCTATACCCCGTGGAGAATATTCCAGAATCTTTTCAAAATTTTTTGATCAGTACTTTTCGAGATAAGTTAGGGGACAGCGATTTTTTAAAAGTAATACGAAGAAAAGTGTGCACAAGTATTATATTTATATATATATATATATATATATATATATATATATATATATATATATATATATATATATATATATATATTTACTCGTGTTTTCACAAGCTTTCATTTGACACCACACTCGATGACCTAGTAAAAAAAAATTTTTTCACTTCCGATTTCACCCCTCAAAACGAACGAACCCCTTAAGTCAAAATTTATGTTACGGTGATATAAAATGATCAGTGACTTCACAAAACACACCCCAAATGAGTTTTCAACAAAGTTTGTTTCCAATCTTTACTGAAATCTGATGACCTTGAAATTTTTGTTTTTTTTATATACCATATAAATTATTAAAGGTAATGCACTCGTGATAATTTTCGTTCAATCTACACCCCGTGGAGAATATTCCAGAATTTTTTCGAAATTTTTTGATAAGTACTTTTCGAGATAAGGCCCGGGACAGCGATTTTTCGCGAATTTTTAAAAATAATACAAAGAAAAGTGCGCGCAAGTATAATATCATATATATATATATATATATATATATATATATATATATATATATATATATATCACCCCCCAAAACTAACCTCTTATGTCAAAATTTAATTCTCAAAACTACATGGCTCTGATGAGGCCATCAATTCCTATATTATTACCAAATTTCACCTTTCTATGTCAAATAGTTTCGGAGAAAATCAGGTGTGACAGACAGACAGACAGACAGACAGACAGACACCGAAGTGATCTTATAAGTGTTCCGTACGGAACACTAACAATGACAATATTATTAATAAAATTTTATATCTTCTATATTTTTTTTACCAACTTAACGACTGATATCCTACCGTTAGGTTCCGAGTTCAAGGTACTCTAAATACTAAATAATATTTTCTTCGTTAGGTTTACGCACACCTATCCAGAAAAAGTTGTAGATGGTTCCAATGGTGACGTAGCCTGCGATTCATACCACAAATGGCAGGAAGACATTCAGCTTTTAAAAGAATTGGGTGTAAATCATCATAGAATATCAATTATGTGGAGTAGAATTCTACCAGATGGAGTTGTTAGTAATTATACCATTAATCAAGCTGGAATTGATTATTACAGAAACTTTCTACAGGTAATAAATCTGTTTTAAATAAGTAATACGTGGATATAATCTCAGTAAAAACTTCTCGTTAAAGATAGGTCATTCTTACCTTAATATCTAAATATTTGTAAAATAATTGTGTATTTTTTGGTCCGTGGTAATTGTTTCAACCTAATTCCTTAACTAACTGTTATTTTCGAGAAATTAAAATTAAAGCATGAGTAACATGTTCGTTAATACTAGGCTATCTGAAAAGGTCTCCGCCTGACACATAGATGGATTTAAAAACTGTAAAAACATAATTGTATCGGAAAGTTCTATCCTTTATATAAACATACTAGCCATGCCCGCTGCTCTGCTCGCGTGGACTTGATTCACTACTATTGTCACTGCATATTTCTTATGTTACCCAACGTAATAAAATATCTGCCATTATTTCTCCTTATCTCCCATTATTTCTACTTATCTCCCAGTATCTCTACATAATTTCCATTATCTAGGCTTATCGCTGCTCATCTCCCATTATTTCTCCTTATCTCCCATTATTTCTCCTTATCTCTCATTATCTCACATTATCTCCCAGTATCTAGGCTTATCTCGACTTATCTCGCAATATTTCTCCTTATCTCCCATTATCTCTACATAATTTCCATTATCTAGACTTATCTCTGCTTATCTCCCATTATTTCTCCTTATCTCCCATTATTTATACTTATCTCCCATTATCTCACCTTATCTCCCATTATCTAGGCTTATATCGAATTATATAGAACATATGTATAAATTTATAAAAACACGTAAATCGGATAAGAGGTTCTCAAGTGATACACGCACTAATGGACAGACAGACAGTCAGAGAGATGTTGCATTTTATATATATTATATTCTTTGCAACATGATATTGTTCCATCTTTAATGGTTTAGGCAGTGTATTGCAAGAGAACGCGCTAACCTTTTTTCCGACTTGATTCACTATTATCGTCACTGCATATGGGTGTTTTAAAAAAAAAGCACATAAATCGGATAAGTGGTTCTCCAGCGCATTAACGGACAGACCGACAGACAGAGAGACGTTGCATTTTTATATATATATATATATATATATATATAGGTTATTATTATTATATAACCTAGCCAAAGAATATATGTATGAATTTAAAAAAAAGACACATAAATCGGATAAGTGGGTCTCGCGTGATAAACGCACTAATGGACAGACAGAGAGACATTGCATTTTATATATATTATAGATTATAGATATTCTCTGCTACATAATATTGTTCCATATTTAATGGTTTAGGCTGTGTATTGCAAGGGAACGCGCTAGGGGCAAACTTTTTTCCGACTTCGTTGACGCTTATCGTCACTGCTCATTCCTTATGCTACCTATCGTAATAAAATATAGCCTATAACCTGGCCAGAGAACATATGTATGTTTTAAAAAAAAAGTACGTAAATCGGATAAGTGGTTCTCCAGTGATAAGCGCACTAACGGGCAGACAGAGAGACGTTGCATTTTATATATATTATAGATGTAAAATTTTATTTTGATCTGTTAATTCATTCGAGTCGTAGCAACGATTTAATATTGACGTGTCATTGATGTTTTTAAAATGGAAAAAACTGAATATCGTGTAGTGAT
This sequence comes from Pachyrhynchus sulphureomaculatus, assembly GCA_019049505.1. Taxonomy (NCBI): domain Eukaryota; kingdom Metazoa; phylum Arthropoda; class Insecta; order Coleoptera; family Curculionidae; genus Pachyrhynchus; species Pachyrhynchus sulphureomaculatus. The sequence goes on along the minus strand of CM032446.1, from coordinate 258,196,363 downwards.
TAAATTTGTTTTGGATGGTTTAATACCAACAAAAATTCATCCAAAATTGTTAAAAGTGTTTAAAGATGCATCATGTTCACTTTTATATATGTATTTAAGAAGAGTTGTGTATTTTTCATCGACTCTGCTGTTACTTAAGGCGATAAGGACTGCCCATATCTCTACCGAATCAAATACTTTTTCGTAGTCAACTATTGCTATCCATAAGGTGACCTTATATTTATTTGCTTCTTCCACTAGTGATCTAATTGTTTGAAGATGGCTTTAAAAACTGTAAAACCATAATTGTATTGGAAAGTTCCATCTTTTATATAAACATATGTAAAATTTTATTTTGATCTGTTAATTCATTCGAGTCGTAGCAGCTATTTAATATTGACGTGTCATTGATGTTTTTAAAATGGAAAAAACTGAATATCGTGCAGTGTTTAAATTTGTTTTGGATGGTTTAATACCAATAAAAATTCATCCAAAATTGTTAAAAGTGTATAAAGATGCATCATCTTCACTTTCCACTGTAAAAAAAATGGGCTACTCTTTTTAAATCGGGTCGTACAAGCCTCGAAGATGATCCAGCGAAGGTTGTCCAAAAACTGCTACAACACCATAAATCATCCAACAAGTCGATGATATGGTATTAAATGATCGACGAGTGGAAGTTCATGAAAAAGCTGAGGCCATAGGTATCTCAAAAAAACGAATGGGAAATATTTTGTATGAAGAATTACATATGAAGAAGCTTTGTGCAAGATGGGCGCTGCATTTACTGACAATGGGCCAAAAACGCATTCGAATGCCTATTTCTCAAGCGTGTTTGGATCGTTTTAAGTAAAATAAAATAGATTTCAAGCGTAGTTTCATAACTGTTAATGAAATTTGGATCCACCACTATACACCAGAGTGAAAAGAGCAGTCGAAACAATAGTTTTAGAGAATGTTAAGGTAACTAGGAATAAAAATTTTAAACAAATGTTTAAGATCACCACTTATGTTTATTATTGCTGACAATTGTTTCGACACACTGTGTCTTCTTCTGGAGCACGATGTAAATTAACTAACAAAGTATGTTTCAGAATACATAGTTTACCTAATTACAAGTACTAAATTCATTAACAATATATTTACCTTAATACCTAGAACAAGTTCAATAAAGGAGACCCTCCCCCATCTAATTGATCGTTGAGTAATAGACCTGAGGATTTTTTTCTGAATAATTTCTATCTGTTTTAAACAATTCAGTAATTTTCCTTTCTTTCCGTTAAAGTGGTGATCATTTTTATTCCTAGTTATTATGGATCTCCATCAAGTAACGGCTAAGTCAGTGCAATGTTAAGGTACACAGTTTAAAATTATTTTTGAATATACAGGGTACTTTAAAAAAGTGTGGCCGATATGACATATGTTTTTTTAAATGGAACATCCTATTTTATAATTTATTTTTAAATTCTGCGTAAAATTTGATAACTTTTTTTATTAATAATGTTATATACTTAAACCTTGTAGTTTTTCTAATATTTCATTTTTTTTTTAAAATTCTAGTTTTCAGTTTTGTAAAAAAATTGTCAGTAGTCAAGTTAAGCAAGTTAAAGCACCTTATAGAACTAAAATTTGCTCTGAGGCCAAAAAGTTTGCTCTGTTAGCAAAATATCATGATGCTCTAAAAAGACTCTTATCTACATTTTCAACACCCTTTCAAGTACATTAGACAACATCAGAATATATGACCAATACGATAAATGGATGGTGATATTACTAAATAATTCGCTACCTTGAGAAAGGCAATTCTGTCAGTGTCGTTTAAACCTCCTTCTGTAGTTCGCAATCCGTTCTCCGTAATGATAATTTCCAGTTTGCCATATTTATTATAAACATAATTTAAACATTTCCTAAATCCCCATGGTAATACATCGGGTGAATGATCGTAGACCCAACTTGTTCCTAAAAAAAAATAGAATAAAAATTAGGTTTGGTTTTGACTGCAAACAGTCAAACATGTATCATTATTTCGAAATAACCGGTCAAGTGCAAGTTGAACTTGCGCAATTAGTGTTCCGTATGTTGATTGCTTTTAAAATAAACATTTTGATTACGGAGGTATAAAATGAACAGTGACTTCACAAAACATACCCCAAATGAGTTTTCAACAAAGTTTTTTTCCAATCTTTACTGAAAACTGATAACCTTGAAATTCTTGTTTTTTATATACCAGATAAATTATTAAAGGTAATGCACTCGTGATAATTTTCGTTCAATCTACACCCTGTGGAGAATATTCCTGAATTTTTTCAAAATCTTTTGATCAGTAGTTTTCGAGATTTTTTAAAAATAATACAAAGACAAGTGGGTGCAAGTATTACATTATATATATTATTGAACTCGTGTTTTTTACAAGCTTTCATTTGACACCTTACTCGATGATCTGATAATTTCTTTTTCACTTCCGATTTCCCCCCCCCCCCCCAAAACTAACGCCTGAAGTTAAAATTTAATTGCCAAAACTACACGGCTCTGATGAGGCCATTAATTCCTATATTAGTACCAAATTCCAATTTTCTGCGTCAAATGGTTTCGGAGAATATCGGGCGTGAAAGACAGACAGACCGACGAACAGACAGACGGACGAACGGTCAGCCACCGAAGTGATCTTATTAGTGTTTCATACTGAACACTAAAAATTGGCTAGGAGCCATAAAATTTTCATGGAATGAAGAGGTTATTACTTGAAACAATTTTTTTTTAGGGAATAAAAGGATTGGTATCTCACTGGACCAAATAATAATTTTTTGTTTTGCAGGAAAACTGATCTTGTTTTTTGCAGGATTTTTCAATTCACCCTTGTATCAACGCTTATGTACCTTTTCTTTTGCGATTACAATTATTATTGCAATCGTGCGTGACCATATGCAGGCTATATTTTCCAATTGTTCCGAAGTAATATTTAAAGATAAAATACTCCACTAAATAAAAAATCCTTTTCATTATTTATTTTTTGTTATTGAAAGTACATATTTATAACTACTACTTATTAGTATTTAATGATTGTTTTTTATTGAGGGAAATTAAGTTGAAATTAAAAGTAGCGAAACAGAAACTGCCTTATATAATAAATCTAACTGATCAAACTTACTATCACGTTAGTACTACTTTAATAATGAGTATAATATGTTATTCCCTTAGGCATTAAGAGCAGCTAATATAACTCCACTTGTAACTCTTTACCATTGGGACTTGCCCATTCATCTCCATCAATTAGGCGGATGGATGAATCCAGCCATAGCTGACCACTTTGCTGAATATGCACGAATTTGCTTCAAATATTTTGGAGACCTGGTACAGGAATGGGCAACAATAAATGAACCTTTTATTACTTGTTCTTTGGGGTAAGAATCTTATATCAGGTCAGTCAATAAGTTTTGAAAGCGACATCTACAGAGCATCACTTGAACCAAATATTGAACACCTTTTTAAAGCATCATCTGTCATATGAACACACCCTAAATTTCAAGTCGATCTGCCAAGTCATTCATTGTTTATCAGTTGGTTAAGGAGGTTAAGGTGGGATTATACCAGCCAAAAGTTTTGATCGTTGTCATTTAGAAATGCTTCGTATTAAATAATTAAAAAAAAAACGATGGTTATTATTATGATAATAAATCCATTATCGAAAAATTTTAAGCCTTATATACAGGGTTACAGGGAAAGTCGTCCTAGATAATTAAGGACGTTATAGTTTAGGTCGTTTCTGACCGATTTGACTCTATGACATGATGTCCTAAACTTAACCGTTTTCGAGATATTGAAGTTTAAAGATTTTCTAAAAAAAACATGTTTTTTTTGCTTTTATATCGATTTTTTTTTATTAGAGGTTTTCGAGTGCGATTTTTTGGTTATTTTTAGTTAGTCTGTATGTCAAGTATCAAAAATCATCAAAAAAATTTGAACTAGTTACTAACAGTTTCAAATGGCGGCTTGTTAATGTTTCTAAATTACGAATTTTTACCAAGTGTTTCCTACTTTAAATCAATAAAGAGAAAAAAAATGTATGTAAGTTATTCTCCAAATTATTTTAAAAACTTTTACGTCTTTTTAGCTATCAAAAAAGGTATAATACTAGGATACTACTCAGTATATATCACCACTACACCAAACACTTTATTTTTGCAAAAATAAAGTGTTTGGTGTAGTGGTGATATATACTGAGTAGTATCATTGTGCCAAAGATTCCACATTCCCAACTAAGATAATACTAGGATTTTAATAGGAAAACTGTACACAGAATGACACCTAAAGCGGGCTCGGGTAGCAAAAGGTAAATTTTTAGTTCTAGGTGAAAATACGAAAAATACACAAATAAAACAAAAAACCTTGCAATTTAATATTTTTTATTAATTATAATTCATGTTCTATATGGTCGCCCCTATTTCTAACACAAATTCTCATTCTTTTTCTTAAATTACTTTTCACAACGCTGGTTGTGAGGTGCCGCCTCATTTCGTCAGCCGCATCAATTATTTTTTGTCTTAGGACATCCACGTTTTCGATAGGAGTCATCTGGTCGTATATGAGACTTTTCATGTGACCCCACACATAAAAATCCATCGGTGTTAGGTCTGGGCTTCTCGCCGGCCAAGGTATGGGTCCGCCCCTTCCAATCCATTTGTTGGTATAATTGTCATTGAGCCATGCGCGAACACTTCCTCTGTAGTCAGCTGGGCAGCTATCGTGTTGAAAGTACATGTTTTGTCTCAAACCAATAGGTAGGTCTTCCATCAAATTAGGTAAATGGTTCCGCAAAAAATTGTCGTATTTCTCGCCATTCAAATTATCTGGCAGGAAGAATGGCCCAACCAAATAATTTAAAATTATACCCATCCACACATTTAAGCTGAATCTTGTTTGTGATCCTTTCGTTCTTTTTTTGTTTGGGTTGCCTTCCTCTTTAGAAGCCCAATAGTGGGCATTGTGATAGTTTGTAAGATCGTCTTTGTCGAATTTCGACTCGTCAGTCCATAGTATTTTCTTAAAAAAAGATGCATCTTCGACATCGGTATTGAGCATAAATCTGCAGAATTCTAATCGTCGCAACGGGTCCCCTTCTCCAATGACTTGCACGGGCGTATAGAGGTAAGGGTGTTGCCCAACATTATGCATTACAAACCATACCATCCACTGCGAAATACCAAGCTGTTGTGCGACAACATTTGTAGATGTGGTTGGGTCCACCTCAAAGAGACGTCGTATTTCGTTTTCTTCATCTTCGTCAAAGATACGTGGTCGTCCCATGTCAGTCCGCCGTCTTTGTACGGAACCAGTTTCTCGTAGTCTTTGATAAGTTCCATCAAATACGCTAACATCAGGTACACGACGAGTAGGATATCGCAGTATGTATTAATCACGTGCACGCGACGACACTCCTTCGCAAAATCCGTAACACATTAGGATGTCAGCATATTCCTTGTTGGTATACGTTGCCATATTCACAAGCAGAGATCAAAATCCAGTTACGAGCCAATTCACACAGTCAGAAGATGAAACACAGATATTTTTGAAAAGCACGGTATAGCACATCTACCACGGACGAATCGCATGAGCAGACTAAAAATCATTCAATAATGTTTAGTGAACAGAAAAATGTCACTCGCACAGAGAGTACCCCGACCGGAAAAAATGCTTACCCAACCCTTTTTATTGTTTAAAGGTGCAGGTAGTAAACCGGTAATTGGTAGTATCTAAATTCTATTATTATGTATTTGGGCCTATTGAAATCTCATTTTCTTAGAATTTTCAATAGATCCAGTAGATATTATACCGTTTTAGATAGCTAAAAAGACGTAAAAGTTTTTAAAATAATTTGCAGAATAACTTCCATACATTTTTTTTTTCTCTTTATTGATTTAAAGTAGGAAACACTTGGTAAAAATTCGTAATTTAGAAACATTAACAAGCCGCCATTTGAAACTGTTAGTAACTAGTTCAAATTTTTTTGATGATTTTTGATACTTGACATACAGACTAACTAAAAATAACCAAAAAAATCGCACTCGAAAACCTCTAACAAAAAAAAAAATCGATATAAAAGCAAAAAAAAAACATGTTTTTTCTTAGAAAATCTTTAAACTTCAATATCTCGAAAACGGTTAAGTTTAGGACATCATGTCATAGAATCAAATCGGTCAGAAACGACCTTAATTATCTAGGACGACTTTCCCTGTAACCCTATATTGTTTATTTTCGTACTCGCTTCGGCGGTACATGTACTAAAATTGGAACGATACAGAGAAGATTAGCATGTTTACTAAGTTGGGAATGTGGAATCTTTGGCACAATGATACTACTCAGTATATATCACCACTACACCAAACACTTTATTTTTGCACTCGACGGGGGGTTTGCTAACCATGTTAGCTTCATCAGGAGCGATGATTGACAGATTAGCGAAACGCGCGTCGAGCGCAAAAATAAAGTGTTTGGTGTAGTGGTGATATATACAGAGTATTAGCATGTTTGTTTAGCATGTTGTTTATTTAGGGTTATTTAGAGTTTATTTAGGGATTGGCACGTTGTTTATTTAGGGCGCCAAATGATCTTTGATATCGACGCGCCCAACCTTCCTACCTTCATCATCATCATCATATTGTTTATTTAATTTTATTAAATAATTTAACCTGAATGGATTAACTTTTGGATGTTTTGTACAAACTTATAGAAAAAAAATATGGAAAATAAAAATTAATTATATTTTATAATTTTTTAAAAATTATCGAAGCAAATAATATGAAAAAAATAGAAGAATAAAAAAAAAAAATTTAATAGTAAAAAAAAAATAGGTAATTAATAAAAAATTATAATTAAAAATCTTAAAATTCCGGTGACTCGAAGCGGCAACGCTGTAAAGTAATTTACTGTTGGTTCTACTGATATGCTTCTGTATAGATACAGTGACTCACAGCTCAAATGATGCAGTCACTATAAGAAAAGACTAACTGGTCTCAGTGCCTCTTTATTTATTTGGAAAAAACAATTTATTGAACTTAAATTAGTAAAGAGTCTTCTAAAAAAGTATGAATTACTTTTTATCTTAAATATGCCTTACTTAATTAACAATAAATAATTAATCAAATCATATGCAATTTTATCGTCACAGCTTAAATGATGCAAAATAACAACAGGGGTCAAAACTTATCGCATTTTGAAATTTGCGAAGGCGGCGTTGCTTTGATTTCTTAGTGCAACTGTTTTTTGTTTAGTTTGACATTTTTTTCATTCAATTAAACCAGGGATGTCAAAGATACGGCCCGCGGGCCGCATCCAGCCCCCGGGACGTATCAATAAGGCCCGCGATCGCAATGAAGAATCATAATTTTTAACAACTGTATTTTATATACTATATAATTAAATAAATAAAATGTTATAATAATTCAGTACATTTTTTTATTTGAATCTGGCCCGCCTACACATTCTAAATTTAATATATGGCCCTCTGCAAAATTAAGTTTGACACCTCTGAATTAAACGAAATTGTTTAAGAATGGGTCGTCGAACTACAATTTCTGAGAGAAATTTAATTATTACTCATTACAGGAATGGATGCAGCCAAAGAGATATAGGCAAAATGGTAAATAAATGTCCGTCAACTGTTCAGCATATCATTGAACGTTACCGGAATGAAAATAATGAGAATAAGTCAAGGTTGGCTCCAAATAAGATCGTCAATGAACGTGAAAAAAAATGGATTTTAACAGAGGTATCAAATACTCCAAAAAAAAGTGCGCTAAAGTTGTGCGCCGAGGTGGAAAGACAGTTTGGAAAAAGGTGTAACCCCGAAACAGTTCGACGGATCTTGCGAAATAATAATTTACATGGTCGAACTGCTAGAAATAAGCCTTTCATTAGCCAAAGAAATAGACGCGTGAGATTGGAATTTGCCAGAGAACATATCAATAAAGACTTGAACTTCTGGAATTCAGTAATATTTGCTGATGAGGCCAACATAAACTTATTTGGATCCGATGGAAAAATATCAGTGTGGAGAAAGCCTAACGAAGAATTAAAATTGAGAAATATGAAAGCTACGGTAAAGCACGGTGGAGGTGGAGTGATGTTATGGGGCTGTATGTCAACTGCAGGAGTAGGTAACATGCATTTCGTCGAAGGGAATATGAACCAATATGTGTACTTGAATATACTAAGGCAGCATCTCGTCGCTAGTGCCAAAAAATTAGATATTGAAAACAATTATCGGTTCTGTCACGACAATGATCCAAAGCACACGTCATTTCGAGTCCGCCGTTGGTTGCTTTATAACTATCCAAATGTTATTAAAACACCAGTCCAGTCACCAGACTTAAATGTAATTGAAAATTTGTGGCTGACATTAAAAAATAAAGTAAATAGTGCCCCAATATCAAATAAAACTGAATTAAAAGTAAAAATTACTGAAGCATGGAACAGTTTAAGTTAAATATATAATAAAAGACTGTTTTTAGTCAATTTCCACTGGTTTATTTACAATTGTGATGACGCGTTTCGCTATCGATGCAGCTTCTTCCGATCTACATTTTACACTGTCAAGTTAGGTTTAATGTTTACAATTCTATATTATTTCTTAATTACAGTATTACACCTATTTAAATTATATTGATAATATTGGAAAACCCACACAGAAATGGTATCAGGAGAACAAATTCAATAATGGTGAATTGTTTAAATCTACCTGGTCGTTGAACAAAGTACCTGTAGTCCTTAATTGACTTATTTGCATTGTCTCGAAAAGGTTTAGTTTTAAACCTTTTCGTTGGGTATGCAAAATTTTCAAATTCTTCTTAAACGTGTAATTCTCTGTTAAAAGATGATTAACTTATATTGAATTAGACTTTCTATGGATGAAACTTTTTTCGTGTTCTGTAATTCTTTGTATAAATGTTCCTCCAGTTTGTCCTGTGTATGTTTTAGGGGGCGCAGGTAATTTCCACACCACTAATCTGTTTATGACCTAGACATATTTAAGGGATTGTAATTGCAGAAGTAAATTCCACATCGAGTACTTTCAGGTAGAGGGTGAGGGTTGATAAATGGGTGGTGATACGCACCGGCCTGTTCAATTAAATCGTTATTAAACCCTTCTACATATCAGTTTAGTACATATTATTAATTTGTGATTATTACTTGGTTGTGCGTATATTTTTTAAAGTGTTGCTAATATGGAAGCAAAGTTAATGAAAAGTAATCGAGGAAAGGACATGTTATGTGTGAATTACTACACTTACTTGGAGATGTTAAAAAAAAGATTGCAAATCAAAAGTCTTCACCGTTTGGCCCGAGAATTTAGTTACCAGAAGTGAAGGACTCCATATACACGAAGCCGACACCAAGAAGCTGAATCGGCAAATAATTAGTAATTCCTGCAAAAGAAAAGCCGGACAGCATATGAGTGAAAGGCCATCTAAAATTATCCGACAAGAACTACAAAACACGCTCTCCTGAAACAGTAACAGAAAAAGATGTTGAATATATTAGAAAAACATTTATAACCATAGACGAAAATTTTTGCCAGGACGTAATCCAAGAAATGCTGAGGAGGTGCATAGTGTTTTAGAGACTTTTGAAATCAAAACTAGCAAGGGTGAGAATTTTCTATATATTAATGTACTCGAAAGTGGCATTATTGTTTTTTTTTGCACTACAAATGTCAATATGATGTGTATAATATCCAATATATATATGGACTGCACCTTTTCATACTACACTAAATATTTTACACAGTTATTTACAGTGCATGGTTTTGCAAACGGTCATTACATTCCATTATTATTTTGCTTATTGCGTGATAAGAGAGCTGAAACAAACAAAAACCTTTTCACATTATTAAAATGCAAGATTTATTCAACAGATACACTGTATTTCAATCCAGAGAAAATTACTATTGACTTCGAAAAATCTATTCATAAGGCAGTATCTGAAGTTTGGCCAAATGCTAAAGTGTTAGGATGTAGATTTCATTTACACCAATCTTGGTTTCACAAGATACAGAATCTAGGTCTAGCTAAAGAATATTGCGACAAAAATTCTGAAACTGGTCGTTGGTTAAAGTATTGTTTCCGCTTGTTCTATTTAGCACCCGAAGAATAAGGTGACAGTTTTGCATACGATTTATATTCTATGAAATCTGAGGATGAACGTTTAAATAAATTTTGTGATTACCTACTAGAAACGTATATAGAGGAAGGAGCCGATTTTCCAGTTGAAAGATGGGCAGAATCGAGTCCATCTTTAACTCGAACGACTAACTGTTGTAAGTTCTTCCATTTCCATTTAAATAATTCTTTTTATTCTACACATTCGTCTCTGTATACTTTTATCGATAGGCTGAAAGAATTCAGATTAACGTATATATAAAAATACAAAGTGTCGACGAGTCTAAAATAAGTAATAATCATAATAATCAAAAATTAAAACATGTAAAAAATCTCCATGAACAAAGACAATTAGGAAATATTAATCGTTTCCATTTTTTAAAATGTGTCTCCTATTTTTCTCAACCTGTTTTGTAAATATATATAAATAGATATATATATAACATATATATATATATATATATATATATATATATATATATATATATATATATATATATATATATATAGGTGTGTAGCATTATCTAGTATATGTAGGGAAACTTGTCCAATTGTATTTTATGTATTTAGTAAAAACTTCATGTTTTATCAATATTATTCTACTATGAAATAAAAACATATATTTTTGCAAATATCTAAAATTTTCTATAAAAACTGATTTAAAAGAAATCCGTCCAATTTTATTTAGATGAATAAAGCATAATTATATTTGCTTGATGTGGAAAATTACCTGTAAGATTTAAGCACCCTTATAAGGTTAGTGTGGAATTGACCTGTTGTATTAAGGGCGCAGGTAGTCTTGGTGTGAAATTTACTAACGCCGAATAAATCAGGAGTATATCAATTAACATGTGGGTCATATCCTAAAACATACATAGGAAAAACTGGACGAACATTTATACAAAGAATTACAGAAGACGAAAACAGTTTCATCCATAGAAAGTCTAATTCAACAATGCTAATCATCTTTTAACAGAGAATCGTACTTTTAATAAGAATTTCAAAATTTTGCATACCCAACAAAAAGGTTTATAATTAAACCTTTTAGAGACAATGTAAATAAATCGATTAAGGACTACAGGTACTTTGCTCAACGACCAGGTAGATTTAAACAATTCACCATTATTGAATTTATTCCCCTGATACCATTTCTGTGTGGGTTTTCCAATACTATCAATATAATTTAAATAGGTGTAATATTATAATTATGAAATAATATAAAATTGTAAACATTAAACCTAACTTGACAGTGTAAAATGTAGATCCGAAGAAGCTGCATTGACAGCGAAACGCGTCATCTCAATTATAAATAAACCAGTGGAAATTGACTAAAAACATATTATATATTTATAATGAATTTCCATCAAGTAAAAGCTACAACAATCCAAAAAAAGTTTTTAAGTTAGATTCTTTAATGAATCAGGTAGTTCCAATCTTAAAAAGGGCCTGTAGTAATTTAAGTCACAGCGTAGAATGAATTTAATTTAACATTATCTCATCCAGGGCCTTTAACTTCATTGATATACGTAATTAGGCTGGTGAATTTTTTAGGTATGGCGCTGGTATTATGGCACCTGGTTACAACTTACCAGGGGAAGGAGTTTATAAATGCGCTTATACCACTGTTTTAGCGCACGCGAAAGCCTACAGAATTTATGAACAAGAATTTAAAGCAACACAAGGCGGTAAGTTACATGCCTTTTCTAAGAGTGATACACAATTGTGTTCAAATGGTAATTTGAGTTTCAGGTGGCGGAGAAGCATATTTTTTGCTGTGATAGTTTGTGTCATCAAACTTAATTCACGGCGTGACTAAAATTTAAAAGCAACTCAAAACTCTGTTTAGTAATTTTATATCACTATTAGAAAATCAGATATACTACGTATTACTTACTTTTAGTTTAAAGCAAATCCTTCTCGATTTATTGTTATCACACAACATCAACATATATATACATATTGATCTAGATAATTACAATACATGTAACATTATCATTATACAGCTAAGTGGTGCCTACTCAAACCCTTTCTCCAATCCTCCCTGTCCTGAGTCATGTCTTCGTTCAGGTTTCGTTTTTCCATTGCTTTCCTCACGCCTTCATTCCAGGATCGTCTAGGTCACCCTCGCTTCTTTTTCCCTGGAGGAGGTTGCCAGCGAAATATTCTATGTGGCCATCTATTTTCTGGCATTCCATTAAATGCTCAAAGCAGCATAAACCGCTCATCTCCATTCTATCAACAACTCTCTCTTCTGCCTTCATCTATCGTCTTATTTCATCATTGGGTATGTGTTGAAGCTTAGATATCCCGGCGCTACGTCTCAGATAATCCATTTCTATTGCTTGCAATCTGCGCTTCATTTCTGCGCATACCACCCAGATCTCACTTCCATAACAGAGAACTAACTCCATCATTGATTGGCCTATTTTTTCTTTCTCTTTATGGATATGTTTTTTATCCCACCATTGGGAGTTGAGACAGCCTATTACTTTTATACTATTTTAAATTCTGTGTTTTATTTCTCCTTCTTCTAGCCCTTTTCGATCTACAATGGCCCCAAGGTATTTAAATCCTTTAACTTGTTTTACGAGTGTATCATCATTTATCAGAACTTGAAATTGTGTCTCACTACTGACTACCAGATACTCTGTTTTCTGTAGGATTACGTCCATTCCCCAATTCTGGTATTCGGTATAGAGTCTCTTCAGCATAAATTCCAAATCGAATGAATCCTGCGCCATAAATACTTGATCATCTGCAAATCTTAGTGTACAGAGATAGTTTTCATTTATTGGTATACCCATTCCTATACATTTTCTTTTCCATTCCCTTAATGCTAGTTCTACGTCACGACATCAACATAAACAGATGAATTATCAGACTTTCCAGCTATTTCTAATGAAAAAATCAATCTTTTTAATGAAACTAGAAGTCAAAATTCTTTAGTAGAGAATAAAAAGCTAATGAAAGAATAATATATATATATATATATATATATATATATATATATATATATATATATATATATATATATATATATATATAACAAGGATTTTCTACAGCTGACGCTGTCTGCCTTCTCTCAGCCTTTGATTCCATCCGTTTCTATCTTCCCAGTCTCCATCTGTTAGACCCCTGTCCTCCATAGCCTCGTCCACATCGTGTCTCCAGGATCGTCTGGGTCTTCCTCTTTTTCTTTTCCCTATAGGGCTCCACTCCGTTACTTTCTTTATCCACCTATTCTCTTCGCTTCGTCTTATGTGTCCATACCATTTTAATCGTTTTTCTTCAATGGTGTTTATTGCGTTCTCTTTGATGTTCATTCTGCTTCTTATTTCTTCATTTGTTATTCTCTCCATACGTGTCACTCTACAACATCTTCTCCAATACTCCATCTCTACCGCGTTAATTTTAGATTTAGTTATTTTGTTGATCGTCCATGTTTCTGACTCGTATGTCATTATGCTTTGTATTATTGATTTGTATATGCGTGTTTTGTTTCTCTTTGTAATGTGCTTGTCCCACAGGATCGAATTTAATTGTCTTATGCATGTTCGCGTTTGTCCTAATCTAGCTTTAATCTCTTCTTCTGATGTTGCGTTTTTTGAAATGATGGTTCCTAGATATTTAAGTCTATCGGTTCCTTTGATTATTGTTTCGTTATCTACTTCTAGATTCTCCACGTTTCCCTCCTTTGTTGTTAGATATTCCGTTTTATCAAAGTTTATTGCTAATCCTGCTTTTGGTGTTTGGAGTCTCTTCCCTATTTTTATGTTCACTGTGTTGTTTTCGTAGAGAGCTTTTACTGCGTATATTAGTTCTTTGTCAATGCCTATTTCTTTCATTGCGTTCCATAATCTTTGTCTTGGTACTGATTCATAGGTCTTTCTTATGTCTATGAAGGCTAGATGAACTTCTCTATTCTTTGCCAGTTTCTTTCCCATTGTTTGTTTTATAGTGTATATGTGGTCTATACATGATTTTCCGGCCGTAAAGCCTGCTTGGTCTTCTCCAATTTTTCCTTTTATATTTTCCTCCATGATATTTTTTATAATTTTTCCATATAAACGTCCCATACTCGATATTATGCTTTGGCCTCTATAGTTTGTGCATTTTCTGCGGTCTCCCTTTTTAAATATAGATACTATATAAGCTTTTGACCATTCCTCTGGTATTTTTTCTCCATTTATGAAAGAATATGAGCGTTATTTTACTCAAAATATATGTTACATTTTGAGTAAAATGTAATAGTAGATAGTACAGAATTTCAAATATTAGACATTTCACATTTAAAAATTCGAAACCTATTTAATTTCTAAAAGTATTAACGAAGCAGTGCTTGTAGCTGAGGTCTTTCTCAACCTCTATATAAAATTTTATGAAGATACGAGTGTCATTCAATATGTAAAGAGACAATTGGTCTCAGCTTAAACCCATTCAACGAAACCGCTCCATATCTCTAAGAGTGCAAGTTGGCAACCTTGTGATGAGTTTTAAGCAGCTGTTCGATCATGTAATGTAACATAACCTTAAAATATCCAGTTTACCATGGTGAGTCCATTAGAATAATGCAATTTAGAAGAACAGCTTTCTGTCATCAGATTTTTAGTAGCGGAAGGTGTTAAGTCAAGTGAAATACATTCTAGAATGTTCTTACAGTATTGACAAAGTTGCATGAACCGTGTGAACGTTTTCAAGGTAGATAGATCGGTTCAAAAGTAGCAGAATAAGAGTGTGTGACAAGCCGCGAAGGTGACGTCCATTCGATTCCAGTCCCTTGTTAATCGAGGATTGATCGTAATAATAGAAGAATTACTGTAGAAATGATAGCTCAGGAGGTTGGGTTAAATTTTGGAACTGTTCACAATATTAAACAGAACCATTTACAATGCCCTCATACATTTACCCAAGAAAATCCTCAAGAACTGGGTTAGGAGATCTTGCCTCATCCCGCATAAGCCCACACCTCGCTCCGTGTGATTTTTACCTGTTCGGACCTCTCAAAGATGCCCTACGTGGAAAGAGATTCACCAACAATGAAGAAGAAAAGGAAAAAGTACAAGAGTGGCAACCGAAATAATTCTTTGCCACAGGAATCAAGAAGCTAGCAGAAAGGTGGGACAAGTGTATTAACGTTGGGGGGATTATGTCGAAAAGTAGGCCAAATTTTGTAGCAATCCAATAAATCATTCTTGAGCTAGAGCTATTTGTTTCTTTACTTATTGAATAACCCTCGTATATTGCCTTTTAGAGACTATTCCAGAGGTTACCATAAATATGAAAATAAACGATTATTTTGATGGAATAATTACTCTCTTCCAGGTCGAGTTTCAATTGTAATTAGTACCGAGTATTACACACCACAAACAGATAGTACGGAGGACCAAAAAGCTACTGAAAGAGAAATAGCGTTCGATGTAAGTAAAATTCTAATTAATGTATTGTTATGTGTCTTCTTGGAATTATCTCTTTACCACCTAGTCGGTTTTCTCCCTTATCGCTACCACTTGTTTCCGAATTAGAGAAAAAACCAAAAATCAGCAAACTCTTGCTACAAGTTACTAAATTATGTGGTTTCTGCTTCGACATATAACCTCCTCGGGCCCCGGATATCATATATGATACCCCGAGTTCTAAATTACTTAACAAATCTGCAGCTCGATTTGGACAACGCTCCCGCTGTTATCATATATGATATGCGTATATTAATGCGCAGAAAATTGCCGGCTCACGTTGGGGCCAATGTAGTCGAGATATTCAGTTGTTTACATGCATGTTTCGAGTCGCCATGGCCGCTGCTAATAAAATTACGCAAAATGAACGTAAGTACCTAGTATTTGTGTCGTTTTTTTTAATAAGCTTTCTAATTATTAGTTAAAGAAAGGTGGGGAATATTTGTTATAGTAGGCATAGTAGGATAAATAATATTTTTGATTCCTGGAACCCAGGGTATCACCGTTGATACCGTGGGACCCAAACGATACATTTATCATTTTTATTTTCAGCGCTTTCTCTTCAAGAACTACAGGATATCGCAGATAATTTGAATTTAAATGATTCCGATTTGGACGAAAATCTTCTTGATAACGACGACGAGTGGGGCGCGTGGGATGAGCCTTCAGAAATCCAAACTTTTGGCGCCAGCCAAGACCAAATGATCCTTGAAAATGACCAAGAAGAGGACTATAATTTAGGCTGTGAGCTTGAAAACAGTAGCAGTTGGGACGACGACTTGCCGTTAATAAATTTGATTCCAATTGGTAAAAAAATAAACGGAAGACAACCAATTTTCAACCACAACGTGAGAAGTATGTGCCTTGTGATCGAGATCCGTTGAGCCTTGAAAATATTCCAAAGCCTATTGACTTTTTCAATAAATACCTTGACGATAATTTTTTTCAATCCATGGCTATGTACACAAATATGAAGGAAGTGAAAGTATCAGGAAAGTCGCTGGGGACCAGTCCAGAAGAATTAAAAACGTTTTTTGCGTGTTGCATGCTCATTGGTATTTACAGTTTACCAAGAATCCGAATGTTTTGGAGGTCGGATACCAGGGTACCAATCGTTTCAGATAATCTGTCAAGAAATCACTTTTTCGCTCTGAGAACACGGCTAAAAATTGTGGACGATGATTCTGTATCCAACGAGGCTAAAGCACTTGACAGATTTTGGAAAGTCAGACCGATGTTGGATTCAATTCAAAAAGGTTGTCGACAAAATAAAAGATCTCAAAACGTATCAATTGATGAACAGATGATCCCATTTCATGGAAAGGTACTGATGAGACAGTTTGTGCGGGGAAAACCTAATCCTGTTGGGCTGAAACATTTTGTTATGACGACGACTACCGGGATACCACTTGATTTTCATTTATATGAAGGGAAGGGCAAATCCACAGAATCCAGTCTAATCCATACACCAGAAAAATTAGATGTTGGTGGAAAGGTGGTGTTGAAACTAACAGATACTTTACCAGTAGGAGTATCAGTATTTGTCGACAGATACTTCACATCAGAAACATTGATTGATACTCTGTTTTCTCGGAAAATATACGTAACTGGCACGCTAATGAAAATGAGAATACCAAAAACAGATCTGCAGTTGTTATCTGACAAAAATTTAAAAAAATCTGGAAGTCATGATATGTTGGTTACTGAAGATAACAAAATAGCTCTTACAAAATGGTTTGATTCTAAACCAACTCATTTGGCTTCGGGAGAATTTGGAATAGAGCCCTTAGGTTCATGCAAGCGCTGGTCAGTGCAGGAAAAAAAATACATAGAAATCAGTCGTCCATCAGTGGTTCAGCAATACAATGAAAAAATGGGAGGTGTGGACTTGTTGGACGAGTTATGTCAAAGTACCCTATGAGCAGTAGAACAAATAAATGGACCATCCGATGTATTTACGCTTTTGTTGATTTTAGCGCTGCAGCTAGTTGGCTCCAATATCGAGAAGTTTGCGCTGCTGAAAAAATTCCCAAAAAAGACATCGAGGACTATTTGTCATTCAAATTTTCGCTTGCTAAGTCTCTTTTGTACAGTGAAAAACGACATGAATCAACTTCGACGACTACTGAAGAAGAGAACAATGAACCTCCAAGGAAAACAAGAAAAATTATGCCAGTTCCTGACAAACGTTTACAAAAACAAGAAGCGAAACATCTCCCGGAATTCGTTAGCGAGAATCAAAAATGTAGGTCAAAATGCAGATATCCTGGGTGCACACACTTAACCTTTTGCAAATGTGTTGAATGCAATGTATTTTTATGCTGCAGTATTAAAAGAAACTTTTTTCTAAATTTCACAAATAAATACTGAAAAAAAAACTTAATTGTTTTAATAGCATCGTACAGACCCAAAGTATCATTTGTGATACCACAATTTTTGAAAAAACTGCGCTTTTAAAAAAATTTATCTATAATGATTAATGTTTTGGGACCCCTAAAGAGTATTTATTTCACGTGGCGTCAATTCTCTCTTGGGCCCGAAGAGGATAATGTATCTGATCTTCGTTCAATTTGTTATTAGTTCGATTTATATGCTCATCCAATCTACACCGGAAACTGGCCTCAAATCGTAATTGATATTGTTGATGAAAGAAGCAGGTTACAGGGATTTTCAACCTCTAGATTACCCAAATTTACTGATGAAGAATTAGAACTTATAAAAGGATCTTCAGACTATTTTGCTTTAAATACGTGAGTATTTCCTACAATTTTTCTATATAAATATTTATGTACGTCAGCTAGAAATCATGGAATCCTGAATTTATAGTATTACTATGTTAAAAATAGTATTTTTCATAGCCCTACATACGAGGGCTGTCTAAAAAGTTCTCGGCCTAACACATGGATGGCGTTAAAAATTGTGAAACCATAATAATTATTGTATTAGAAAGTTCCATCCTTTATATAAACATATGTAAAATTTTATTTCGATCTGTAAATTTATTTGAGTCGTAGCAGCTGTTTAAGGGGACCCCGAAGGCTACCTTATCCTTATGAGCGAGGTTGCTCACTTTCGGTACCGATTCCTCGGGTTCTAAATGGGTTACTGATGTATTTTTTTTTACTGGATTAAGGATATCCTGTTGTATTAGTGTTCGCAATTTCATTTAAATATACTCGTTACTTTTTTTTTTACTTTGAGTTTAAAAAATATACTTTTTTTTCTCTCACTCATGATTATTTTTTTTGCCTTCTACTACATCAACGAACGTGAAATTGTGGGCAAATAATCCTCTAACATCATTAAATATTTCCACAAAGTTTAGTAAGGTTTGGGTGTTTATATTTTGAGAAACGTGTACCGAAAGGTGAAAAACCACAACTTTTCAGGACGAGCGATTTTCAATGAGCGCGGGTTCGTCTCTGATACAGCGCCACGACCGGACCTTTTTCTTGTTTTTTCGGCGTTTCAATACCTACCGAAACTATCGATTATTAGCGTAGAAAACATTGATTTTTTTCTATTGCTAGAGGAAACCTAGGAAACCTGCCAGTTTGGTTGTAAACGTGTAAATCTGACTATCTGTGAAGTGAAAAGTATTAACTATTTTTTTTTTTCTTAAATTTTTTAAAAATACTTCTAGTTAAGATAAATTGATGAAAATTGTCTTAAATTGTACAGAAAAGGTTGAACTTTGATTTAAAGCAATAAAAAAAATGATAATTTTAAAATTTTCGGCCTTCGGGGTCCCCTTAATATTGATGTGTCATTGATTTTTTGAAAATGGAAAAAATTGAATATCATGCAATAGTTAAATTCTTTGTTTTGGATAGTTTAACATTTACAAAAATTCATCCGAAATTGTTAAAAATGTATCAGGATGAATCACTTCCACTTTCTACTGTGAAAAAATGAGCTGCTCTTTTTAAATTTGGTCGTACGAGCCTCGAAGATGATCCACGCGAAGGTTGTTCAAAAACTGCTACATCACGAATCATTCAATAAGCGGTGTTAGATGATAGACGAGTGAAAGTGCGTAAAATAGGCACTATGTATTTCAAAAGAACGAATTGGAAATATTTTGCATGAAGAACAAGCTTTGTGCAACATGGGTAGAAATGAAAATTTCAAAGTCTTGTATTATTAAAGAAGACCTAAGAGTTGGTGCTTATAAGAGATATACTGATTAATTGCTAAAGCAAGATTTAAAGTGAAAACAGTGGCAGAAATGTATAAGTTTGTTGAAGGAATACGCTAATGATAAACACAGAAACATTTTGTTTACCGACGAAAAAATTTTCACCCTGAAAAATCTTTTAATAAGCAAAATGATAAGATTTATGCCAGATGTTCTAAGGAAGTATTTGAACTTGTTTCGAAAGTTCAGAGGGTGGATGATGGATCCTCAGTCATCAGTTATAAATTGGTGGAGAGTCAGCTTTGATGGGGTTACCAATATTCATTTTTGTGAAAAAAGTATGAAAACTTCTGCTAAAATATAACAAGATATTATTTTAGAAAACGTAGTGAAAGCCCTAAACCATACTCTTTTCAAAAATATGCATTGGGTTTTCCAGCAAGATTCTGCACCAGGACACAAAGCTAAAACAACACAAGCCTAGCTTTAACAAAATGTGCCTTCATTTATTACTACAGAAGATTGGTCTTCTTCAAGTCCTGATCTAAATCCTTTAGATTATAAACTATTGTCTCTCTTAGAGGGTATGGTTTGCTCTAAAAGACATGCCGGTCTTGACTCTGTAAAACGAGCTTTCATAAAAGCTGTGGACAAATTTTCGTTGGATCAAGTGCGTGCTGTCATAGACGAATGGCCTAATCGTTTGAGGGCTTATGTAAAAGCAAGAGGAGAACATTTTGAGTAAATGTTAAATTAATTTTGTCATTATGAATATATGAATTAAATCCATAATAATTTGTTTTAATTTTCATAGAAATAAAATATTTAGGCAATATTTTCATTGTAACAGTATTTATGGGAGTACGATGTACAGATTCAACTAATGGTTTTCTGTTTTTGTGTTTCAGGTACTCAGTAGTTTCAGTACAACATCAAAACAATGTGAATGAGTCACTAGAAAACATTTCGTTCTATACTGATAAAGGTATTATTATTATTACTACAGTTATGTAGTAAAGTAACACAAAAATAAGCATATTGTTGACAGCAAGTATCCATGATAAGAGTCATACATATAGGATGTAAAGATTATATAATGTACGGGCATAAAAGTTTGCCAAGTCTATATGCAGACTATCAATATGTATTATGTATCTGTAAAATAAGCTACTCGTCTATATTTGTCATTGTTATCATCATTAGCTTATTTCATCTATAGTTGGGTGTAACCTCCCCAAGTGGTCTCGCTAATCTTTCTATGTCGTCCGTTCATCTTGTCTATGGTCCACCTCTCCGTCTTTTATTTTCTGTAGGCCTTCATTCAACTATATGGCGTGTCCATCTGTTATCATTCATTCTTGCGATATGCCCCGCCCAATTTCACCTTAATATATGTTCATCTATATTACTTTTTCAACTGAGTGACTGGCTGATATTATCAAATATATTTCGAAGCCAAAAGAACAGTTTTTTTAGGTATTTTGTTTGATTTTAATTTTGTCACCATATCACCAACCAAAGGATTTAAAGATTTGTTTAGTTTCCTTGCTAGAGACAAGTATTTTATTCGTGAAAAAAAATTCACTTCTAGATTTTTAAACTGAACAAAAATATAATGTGTCATCAAAACATACTTCATGACTTTCTCTATTATTTTCCTAATTTCTGCTCACAGATAAATTAAAAAAAAAAAACAGTTCATACCCAAATGATCCCTTGTTCATCTGAAAACGTCACACAGCCTAACATTAATAAACATAATTATAATTAAATCATCGTGGATCTCTCACATGTGACCCTCTTTGAGTAGTATTTTAAACCTGAATTCGAAAGGTAGCCAGTGCTTTGCTAATTGACACCTTTCTTAGAGCCCTTCGTACTCCAACCATGTACGATCCAACTACCACCAGTAAATAGAGCAAAAATCATATTCATTGTTCTTAAGTAACAAACAAATCAATAAACTCACTAATTAAATGACTGGAATAGTAAAGTAATTTATTAAAATCGCTGTAAATTATTTCTTGAGATTTTGGTGTTTGATTATTTATATTCTAATTAACGGCTGTTATTTTTATTTTTGTTCTATTCTTTAAGGAACTGCTCAAAACGACGATCAGTCTTTGTCATTACCATGGGGCTTTAGGAAACTTTTAAATTATATTCATAACAAATATGGACAACCTGAAATTTTCGTTACGGAAAACGGATTAGGAACTTCACAGGCGGATTTGAATGACACTAACCGAATTGTCGTTGTCAAGGTAGAGCATTAATTAGATAAGTTAATATTCCATAATAGCCATATATGCCTAAACAGATCATTCGATTAGATTTTTTTATCTCAGTACAACATCCTTGAAACCATATGCAGCTTCAAATTAAACTATAGTTATGAAAGAGTGTGTATTCTTTAAAACACCTTGTTTAATTTTAATTTTAATGGTTGGAACAGCTGTAATTTGGTATATTTGTATAAAATAAATTTATCAGAATCATCGTTGATCATATTTTTTAATAATTTTATTGCTAGTAGTGATTTCAGACGGTGAGTCAACAAGATTATTTGATTCCTTTTCTTACGAAAATAATATTCAGTCTTATATAATTTGCATTTATATCCACTTCTGAATGTACAATTCTTTCAATAATTTTAAATTTAATATAAAAATCTTTTAGGACAATTTAAGTGCTCTTTTGGATGCTTATTATGTTGACGGTGTAAACGTCACTGGGTATACTCTTTGGAGCTTATTGGATAACCTAGAATGGGTAGGAGGATACACGTAAGTTCCATATATATATATATATATATATATATATATATATATATATATATATAGGATTGGCATTTGCATTTCATGTGCAAAACTGTCAAACATTGCAACGACACCTGAATTCAGCAAAACAAAAAATTAAGTTAGATAGCGAATAGCAACTAGAGCAATGTACGTCGAGTGAGACGAAAGCACATAGTGTTGTTAGATTGTGTCACCAGAATGTTCATGGTTTAGGAAATAAATTTGATGTTCTGGAGGTTAGTTGGGCGCAAGGTCTTGTTGATATATTGTGCATTTCTGAGCATTTTATGACGCAAGATAAGTTTAATAAAGTAGGCCTTAAAGATTTTAATTTAATGGTGAGTTTTTGTCGATCGGAGAATATTCATGGTGGTGTTGCAGTGTTTTGCAGGTCAGATCTAGTTTCTGTAAGTAACAAGTTAAATAATTTCACTAGTATTGAACAAAATTTTGAAGTGTGCGGAGTCAGCATCTCCTTGCAGAATAGTGTACCTATTGGGATCTTTTGTATTTATCGATCCCCATCTATTAATGTAAATAGTTTTCTTGAGGAGTTTGCAAATTTCCTAGAAACCAACTTAAAAAATAATAAACATGAACATATCATCATATGTGGGGACTTAAATATTGATTTTCTTAGTAACTCTATCGAACGAAACGAATTAATTAATTTGTTGGCCGCATACGGCTTTACATGCCATGTTGATTCACCTACAAGACTTAATGCTTCCCTGGACTACATTTGTACCAACTTTTGTAATGATGATCATAAGGCTGTGGTTGATAATAATGGTCTGTCTGATCATTCTTATCAAATATTTGAAATTAATTTAAGACCTCTTGAGATGTGCGGCACACGTTTTGTTTATAAACGTTTTTTTAGTGCGGTTAACTATAATGCGCTTTACCATTACTTGCGCAAAGAGACTTGGTTGTCAGTGTATGAAGCATGCGATGTCCGTGATGCATTTAGGGTTTTTATAGAACTATTGTCAACCTATATAAATATAGCATTTTCTTTAAAAAATATATACCGCCTCTACTAATAAAAGTAAAGCCGTCTGATCACCGACACATTATCTTGCAACAATACGAATAAAATTTCTAGTATGATATTTAATAGTAAAACAACGAATGATAAACTCCAAATTTCTAATGGTTTCAATATACGTTTTGTTAACGCACCTCAAAAATTTATGTTAAATCGAAATGCTGATAATGCATACTTGAATTTTCCAATAAATAACAGTACCATGTTTTTCTCACCTGTCCTAGAAGTTTTTCTCACCTGTCCTAGAACAAGATATATTAAGGATAATAAGATCTTTAAAAAAATCAAATTCATTTGGAATTGAAGAGATTTCCATTAATGTATTAAAGTCCATTACTGACTTTATAGTGAAACCACTTTCGTACTTAATAAACATATGTCTGAAAGGTGCAACATTTCCAGATGTGTTTAAAACTGCTAGAATAATACCTTTATTTAATATAGTATGTTGTGTGAAAATTATCGGTCTATATCTTTATTCAGTTCAATTTCTAAGGTACTGGAAAGGGTTATTTTTGAACAATTGAGTAATTTCCTAACAGTATTTCGAATTCTTACCGATTGTCAACATGGATTTAGGAAAGGCAGGAATACATCTT
Source organism: Pachyrhynchus sulphureomaculatus (assembly GCA_019049505.1). NCBI lineage: Eukaryota > Metazoa > Arthropoda > Insecta > Coleoptera > Curculionidae > Pachyrhynchus > Pachyrhynchus sulphureomaculatus. Next base: position 258,172,188 of record CM032446.1, on the reverse strand, counting down.
TTGCAATACTGCAGTTTGTTGAAAGGCATTATGAGCAGCTGGATAATAGTAAAAAGTGCTTTGGACTTTTCATTGACTTAAGTAAGGCTTTTGATTTGATCAATCATGATCTATTAATATCAAAGATGGACAGATATGGACTAAGAGGTAATGTAAGTGACTGGTTACAGTTATATCTAAAATGTAGAGATCAAGTTGTAGATATTGATGGAGTAAGGTCGAATGGAATGAAAGTTTCTACGGGTGTTCCACAGGGGTCTATTCTCGGACCGCTGCTTTTTTAAATTTTTGTAAACGATTTACCGAATATCGTTAACGACCAAAGTAATTTAACCATGTTTGCAGACGATAACAGTTATGTATGCTGTGACAACACCACTGCTTTGGCTCTAGATAAACTGCAGAATATGTTAAGAGTTTTTGTACAGTGGTTCAAAACCAATATGTTAAGTCTTAATACTGAAAAGACTGTTTTTTATAAATTTTGTGCCTAGGGCATCCCAATTTGTTGAAAGTTTTCTGATTAGGACTGACATAATCGGACATTCTATTGCTTAGGTAACGGAGACTGAATTGTTAGGTGTCTATATATAGACAACAGTTTAAATTGGGGATGTCATATAAATGAATTATACGAAAGGCTTTCATCGGTGTGTTTTGCCATTTTTCGATTAAAAAGTGTCGTTAACTTTAATACAATAATGTCTTATTAACACATGGGCTGAAAAGTCCCGGGCCTAACAAAGAAAACACGGTTTTTTTTTGGTTCAAAATTAGCTTTATTCATCAACGTAATCTCCATCAAGAGCAACGCAATCATTCCAGCGCCGCTCTAACATTTCAATACCACTTTTGTAGAACGATTTATCTTTTGCCTCAAAATAGGCCTCAGTTTCAGCGATAACCTCTTCATTCGTGCGAAATTTCTTACCGGCGAGCATTTTTTTTTCAGGTCTGCGAACAGCCAGTAATCGCTGGGAGCCAAATCTGGCGAATACGGTGGATGTGGGAGCAATTCGAAGTTCAATTCATGTAGTTTTGCCATTGTTTTGATTGACTTGTGACACGGTGCGTTGTCTTGATGAAACGAAATTTTTTTCTTTGCCATATGCGGTCGTTTCTTTGCAATTTCGGCCTTCAAACGCTCCAATAACGCTATATAATATTCACTGTTGATGGTATTTCCTTTCTCAAGATAGTCGATGAATATTACACCACGCACATCCCAAAATACCGAGGCCATAACCTTTCCAGCCGATTGTTGTGCTTTCGGGCGCTTTGGACGAGGTTCACCAGTTGCTGTCCACTCAGATGACGATCGTTTTGATTCCGGAGTGAAGTGATGGATCCATGTTTCATCCATTGTCACATATCGACGCAAAAATTCCGGTTTGTTACGTTTAAACATGTCCAAACACTGCTCAGAATCATCAACACGTTCTTGTTTTTGATCAACAGTGAG
>CM032446.1:257984528-258165626 GCA_019049505.1 Pachyrhynchus sulphureomaculatus | reverse complement strand
TTGACAAATCAGTCTTTCATTACATTAGTTAAACTTAATAGTATTTACTTGCGCTATATGTTTTAATTATATAAACTTTCTAATTAAATTTGAAATTTTTTTAAATAAATCGCGAAATTTCAACGCCTAACATAGTTAAATTTCCTATTGATGGCATTTTTCTTTCATTTGTTATAAAAAAAATGTGTCAATTTTATATCAGATTGATGTGAATGAAGGCTATATGTATTGTTAATTTCGATTTTTATTTAAATATGTTTCCTAAAGACCTTAAATTTTTCATAGAAAATATCTAAACTAATTAATCTATCGAAATAAATCTGTACAAAATAGTTTTCATATTTTGCATTTAACGCCGCAACCTCCTTAAAGAGCAAAGAACCCTGAAAATTGAATGAAAAGTTCTAATTCTAGGGACCACGATATCTCATCTAGCCAAATCCGTGAAAGCTCTCTAGGAATGGCATAAGAATCAAGTACCAATAAAATTAACTTATATGTATTAAAGTAAATTTTATACCTCCGAAACAGAAATATGACTTAAACTAACATATTAACACTACGAGAGACTTTCAATAGTTAACGAGACACAGAGCCATCTGTGAACAAGTCTCAGTTTATACAATGAAATCTACACTACTTTTCAACGTAGTTTCTATCAACATTTAGGCTTTTCTTTCATCGTTCTGTGAGCTTCCGAACTTCTGTAAAGTAGAATTGTTGACTTTGATGTCTGAGCCAGTCAAGTATAGCTTTTCTAATCGTTTCGTTGTCTTCGAACCTGGTGCCACGTAAAAAACCCTTTAAGCAGGCCAAACGGACAAGAAACGAACGATGCGAGGTCGGAACTATAAGGCGGGTATGCCAATACCTCCCAACCCAACTTGTCGATCCTCTCTAGCGTTTTCTAAGCAATATGAGGGCGGACGTTATCATGTAGCAAAATTACACCTTTTGAGAGGGAACTCTGGCGTTTTCTTCTAATTGCGAGTTTTACTTTCTATTGAAGCATTTCTGAATAGTACTTACTGTTCACAGTACGTTAATGTTGTGAATAAATAATAAATTGTGTCTCGAGAATCCTAGAAAATCATTAATATCACTTTAGCGGCAGACGTGTAGGTTTTGAACTTTTTCTCTGCGGAAGAATTCGGGTTTCCACTCAAGACTTTGATGTTTGGACTCAGGTTCAAAATAATGAATCCATGTTTCATCATAGATTATTATACGAACTAGAAAGCCATTACCTTCCGTTAAAAACCGTCGTTTGAGTTCAGAATAACTGATCTTCCCGAGCAATGAAGATCGGTGACATTCTGCCTGAATTAAACTGTTCAATCCACGTTTCAGCGGCTTAAACACATCAATATACTATTTCCACATTCTCGAGTAGATTTCGGCTGGTTTCACATTCTCGAATAACAAAAATCTTATCCCTGAACATTGTTCTTCTGGCGTATACGTTTCGGACGGAGCTCATATTTTGAAATGAATAAATTATGTTATGTTTACTATTTTTTTTTCAAATAGCTAATTGAAACCGTCGCCATTGTTACCAACGTGACCCCCAGAAAGTTTAATTTGAAAATATTTAGTAAATTATCCACTATTGCTGTCTGTCTAGTTAATTATTGAATTTTTCTCGTGTTAATTATTAGTAATTCAAAATGATATCAACATCAAATAAATAAATAAAAACAAAAAAAATAGTATACACAAAAAATAAGTACAACTCGGCATCTAACAGTAAACAAGGCAAACATAAAATGGAGTTCTTTGTAATGAAAATTCGTATCTCATTTTTAACTTAAAAGTGAAGGTAAAAATTTTCAAAAAACAGTTCAGATTCGTGAATTTATAATATCCTGAGAAGAGTTAATTATGTTCAGAAATTTTTTGACAAGTGAGTTTTGTAAAAATGTATTTATGACCACTAGAAATTAAAAAAAAAAGCTTACGTATAGCCATTGGTCCATTCAAAATTATCCAAAAGGCTCCATACTGTATAACCGGTTACATTGACGCCATCTTCATAGTAAGCATCAAGAAGGGCACTTAGATATTCCTACAATAATAAATAAAATATCGTCGAAAATATGATAAGTTTGGTTAGTGTAAAAACAACTGAAAACGTATGAAGTCTATATTTCCGCAGTGTACTCACTGTTCTCTGATTCGTTAAATCCATCCTGAGGCGAGATTCGCCGTATCACGGCTCGTAAATCAGGCTAGGACTGACAAACAGGAGAACAGAATTTACTGCTACTTATCCCAGAAGTTACGGAATACGACGGTAGAATATAACGAATTGTACTAAGTACGCACGCCTATGACTTCATCGAAAGATAACACAGCAGCTTTCGAGCCAACAGAGTGGTTGACGCGGTCAACGCATAAAAGCAGGTAGGATCCCTCGAAAAGCGCCTGTGTCAGCTCTCGATGAAATAATAGGTATGAGTACCTAGTACAATTCGTTTTATCCTACCATCGTTTTCCGTAAGTTCTGGAATAAGTGCCAGTATATTTTGTTCTCTTATTTGTTAATCCTAGCCAGACTGACGAGCCATAATACGACGAAACGCGTCTCAGGATGGATTTGACGAATGAGAGAACAGTGAATAAACTGCTGAAATATGGACTTCGTCCATTTTCAGTTGTTTTACATTAACTATATATGAGTAAGGAGGATCCTTCGAAAAAGCACTACCTACTTACAGTCCCTGGCCAAATTATTAGACGCACTGCAAGATTTCATGTAAAATATTAATTACCGAGTGATATTGTACCGTTTTATTATTTTAAATTGATTTGTTTTTTATTTTTATATTATCCAATCAATTACCTATTTATTTGACATAAATAAAACAGCATTAATTTAGAAAAGCATAAGTTTATTAAGTTTTAAAGAAAAGTGAAATTAATGTTAGTAAAAGTCAATATTTAGTTGAACCACCTTTAGCCGCTATCAAAGCTTTAATTCTGCGCGGCATGCTATCAATGCAAGATTGTACTGTCTCCTGCATTTGAGGATGATGATTCCACACATGACTAATCTTTTCTAGGAGCTGGGTTTTGTTGGTAATCACATCTTTAGCCACTTCTCTTTTCATCAGCTCCTACACATTTTCAATCAAGGCTATTACCCGGCCAATCCAACAGAGGGATATTTTTTTCTGCCAAAAAAGCTTTAACAGACCGAGCAGTGTGGCAGGGAGCTCCATCTTGCATGAAAGTGAATGGTTCCCCATTTGGAAACCATTCTCTGAGCTGCGGAATCAACCGATTTTGTAATACTTCTTTGTACTGATCTTGCCTCATTATTCCTTTGACGACGTACAGACGTTCAGTGCCCTTGCCGCTGATGACTGACCAAATCATCACTTTGGTGGGATGTTTAACCGTCGGGACGACACAATCAGGATGAAACTTTTCTCCATGACGACGACGCACATACTGAGCTTTATTCTGCAAAATTTCGAATGTGCTTTCGTCATTGAAGCAGACCTGTCAAAAGTAGGAAAAATATATAAACTTCCATGTTTATTTGCTTCATTTAACTGAAAATGATAATAATGTATCAATTATTGATTAAATTGCTGTATCTTACCGATCTCCAGAAGTCCACATCTTTGTCTTGCCATTGTTTGGCCCACTTCAGGCGCTTTGCTTTCATTGCAGCTGTTAACTTGGGCTTCCTGGCGGGGCGACAGGCCTTAAAATCTAATTCTTTCAATTTTCTTCGAACAGTGCGCTCAGAAGCATTTACGCTAGCATCCTGGAGTTGTGATTTTATTACCTTTGTGGTAGCAAATCTCTTTTCTACACAAATTTTCTCTCTGACCGTGGAGTGAAAATTGGTTTTCTACTACGCATCTTTTCTTTCTTTTCGGGCTTAATTCCTTCCCTGACTAAATTTTCTTTTTTATGCGTCGTACACTAGCTTCAGAAACCTCCAATCTTCGTGATATTTCTCGGTTTGTAAATGTTTTCGCAAACACGAGGGCCTTCACTTCAGCTTTTTTACGTGGTGAAAGATCACCTTTTCTACCCATAATGAAAATAGTCCAATTACTTTTTTAAAACACTGCTTACAAAATAAACTAATAACTGAGTAGTATAAAACTGTTAAACAAACAATCACAGTCCACAAAGCCACAGAAACACGTCCGTACCTGACTCGATTCCGATCGCGACTGATACAGATTTGTACTTGTTTACGTTCATGTATCACTTTGTCAACACAGTGTTGCCATATGTTAAAAATTAATACAAATATGTAGTCTACAACAATTCTTTTAAATAAAAATCAATAATATTGTAGTTTAAATATACCATTATTGCATAAAAACTCTTAAGAAACATAAAATTACTAAAAAAAGTACAGTGCGTCTAATAATTTGGCCAGGGACTGTATATACTGTGTCAACCACTCTGTCGGCTCGAAATCTGCTGTGTCAGCTTTTGGTGGAGAATATAGAGGTAATATTTAACTAACCTCATTTCTTAACCCGTAACACAAAAATATTTAATCAAAGAGCAATCCTAAAAGATTAAAGAGTCAGCAGCACGTCGAGGTTGTCCTCTTCGACACCCTGTTGACTCTCTAAATTACGAGTATATTGATATAGTTAAAAACTTGCTGGTGGTTAATCTATCAAACAAATCACAAATGTTTGTTTATTGTTCTTGAAGTTTTTAGCTGGACTCGATCGATTCCGATCTAGTAAAATGTTTTAAACAGGTATTTAGAAATGCCATCAAACCATTTTTTAGAGTTACACGTTGAAAAAGAAAAACGTTGATAAAATTTACTTTTGGTTGATCCTTACACTTATATACGTTATCCTATCGGTATCATTTAGCTGTCCGGTTAAATCTGCCCAACCATTTTCAGTAACTACAATTTCAGGATGATTAAATTTGTCATAAACGTAATTAAGGAGTTTTCTAAAACCCCATGGTACTAAATGAATCCATGTTACATTGGTAGGCCAAGAAGGGTCCACAAATGAATCAGTTCCTGAAATATCAAAAAATAACAAATCAAGACTAACAGAAATACTTAATTTAAAATAACAGTTCTGAAAAAGATCTTCTTACGACGCCGACATCTCACGAAAGTTGGCGATCCATATAGCTAAACGAACTTTAGAAACTGATGCTCGAAAAATATTAGAAGCATATCCAAACCACCTTCCTTCCAGCCAAGAATTCTGGACCCCTCATTATACGTCCGAAGTATTGAATTTTTCTTATATTTATGGTTATTAGTAATTCTTTCATTTTGTTCATTTTTTCCAGTATTTTGTGTTTTATATTTTTTGTACCTAGGAGATGCGGAGAAGGGGTCTATACGAGGCTGGTTTGAAAAGTCCGTGCAAAGTCCGAGAGATGGCACCACCGGCGCGTATCGAGGTCATGTTTAGTTAGTAGCATCTCTTGAATGAACGCACACCAAGTTTCAGCCATATTGGTCTATTTCTTTGTGTTTGGCATTCGTGTGAATCAAGGAAGTCGAGTGATTTTCAAGAAATGGACGAAAAAGAATTTCGTGTGGTGATTAAACATTACTTTATGAAAGGCAAAACGCCTCAGGAGACTAAAGAGAAGCTTGATAAACATTATGGTGACTCTGCACCTTCGATTAGAACAGTTTATAAGTGGTTTCAAAATTTTCGGACTGGCCATATGGGCACAAGTGACGCTGAACGTTCTGGACGGCCTGTGGAGGTTACGACTCCAGAAATCATTGATCAAATCCATGATATGGTGATGGATGACAGAAGAGTTAAGGTGCGTGAGATTGCTAGTGCTGTGGCCATCTCGACTGAATGGGTACATAATATTTTGCATAAACACTTGGACATGAGAAAGCTATCCGCAAGATGGGTGCCGCGATTGCTCACGCTTGACCAAAAACGGAATCGTGTGAAGTGTTGCAAGGATGGTTTGCAGCTGTTCCAGAAGAATCCGGAGGACTTTAAGCGTCGTTTCGTCACTGTGGATGAAACATGGATACATTACTATACTCCTGAGACCAAACAACAATCTAAACAATGGGTTACCAAGGGGTAATCTGCACCAAAAAAGGCGAAGACCGTTCCTTCGGCCGGAAAGGTTATGGCGACTGTCTTTTGGGATTCGCAAGGGATAATCCTCATCGACTATCTGGAAAAGGGTAAAACTAGTACAGGTGAATATTATTCATCGTTATTGGACCGTTTGAAAACCGAGCTGCAAGAAAAACGCCCGCGATTGGCCCACAAGAAAGTCCTTTTCCATCACGACAACGCAACAGCACCCACCTCAGCAGTTGTGGTCGCAAAATTAATGGAAATAGGATTCCAACTCGTTTCACATCCCCCCTATTCTCCAGACTTGGCTGCCTCGGACTACTATTTGTTCCCCAATTTGAAGAAATGGCTGGCGGGACAAAGATTTTATTCAAACGAGGAGGTGATTGCAGACACTAATGGATATTTTGCAGACTTGGACAAATCCTATTATTCGGAAGGGATCAACAAACTGAAACATCGTTGGACGAAGTGTATAAGCCTAAAAGGAGACTATGTCGAAAAATAAAAAAGGTTTACCCCAAACACATAAGTAGTTTTTATTTTTGCACGGACTTTTCAAACCAGCCTCGTAAATGTACATTTCAAAAGATTCCAGTCATTTCTCCGAGCTAGGGTCAGGGTCAAGAATCCAACATTCATATCCATACAATACCACGGAAAATACGCTCTCACCATTCGCATTCGGAGTTCGATACTGAGACTTGTGCGCTGGAAAAATGTATTCATATTTATGTATGTTACTCGGGGCTGCTCAATTCGGGAATATATTTCACTTGTCATTTATATTGGTTCCCAATTATTTAAATGTAGAGACCTGTTCTACGGTGTTGCCTCTGATTTCGAGGGATTCTGGTGGTAGATTTTGTTTATTATTACCATCTACTTGGTTTTTCTTATACTCATAGTTAAACCAAATCTTTCGCTGGTTGTTACGGTTCGATTGATCAGTTGCTGGAGATCTTTGAAATTATTTGCTAATAGATGTATGTTATTCAGTGTACTCTCATTAAATATTATTCCTTCAATGGATTCATAGATGGCCTCATTAAACACAACATCAGAATAAAGGTTGAACAAAAGTGGTGAGAGGATGCATTCCTGTCTTACACCTTAGGTTATTTTTATGCTTTTGGACTTTTCCAGTCCAATTTTTACTTCCACTAATAGATTCCAGTACAGATCTCTTGTCTATATTTGTTGCTTCTTGAATTTTTATTAATTTCTCTTTGCATCACACAGTCGAAAGCTTTATTGTACAGCGCTGGACCAGTACATTTAATGGGAATAAAGCTTCCCGTGTACCCATGCCTTTTCGGAATCCGAATTGTGTATTATCTATTTCTGCTTCACTTTTTCTATGTATTCTAGTATGGATGACTCTCAGGAATATCTCGAGATCATGAGACATTAAATTTATTGAGTGATAACACAGCCCCACAAAAAAAAAGTGGGGTATACTTTTGATGCGATATATCCGAACCGTAGTATTTTTGCCCGCTGATCACGAATCTGACATCAGAATATCGCCATCACATCTCAATTCTAACCTCAAAAAATAGGTAAAAATTAGTAAAAATTAAGAAAAATATACTTCTAAAAAAATTGATTCAAGCTTTTTCAAGAATCCAAAGATGTATTAATATGTATTCGGACACGCTAAGCTAATATTCATCGGTTGGATTGAGCCATACAGTTCTGTTTTCTTTCTAACCTCAATAAATCAGACAGATATAGTGCTTCCCGAATGCAAAAACGAATTCAAATTAAAATTCAACCGATCCTTACCAAATTTGGTACACGGGGATTTTTTGGGTCGCTGATCACGAATCTGAGGTTGGATTTGCAAAATTCAAGATGGCAGATGTTTTCGCGCCATTTTGAACGCCGAGAAAATTCATCGGTCGATTTTTATTCTTCTACCTGCATCCAGGGCACCTCCACGTGGTGACAGTGGGCAACGGTGTTACTCCATTAGCCGGCAGAGTCCCTGGATAACGGCTTAGATGCCGTCATGGCAGGTAGAAGAAAGAGAATTACGATGCAGGGACTCGGAAACCCAGTATCGGCGGTTGGTCAGGGTGAGAAAGCGGGCCCGCAGCCGTCGTCATCCAGCGACCGTAGCTCTTCATGTGTGGGTGACTTGGCTCATGTAGAGTATAATGCTACAAGAAAACGGTCTCACGGTACAAGGACTTTTCATAAGTGCGATAAAAACAGTGATTCATTTTGTTATATTTGCTATCAACACGTATTGAGTAAAATGGGGTCACCGATAACGGATAAGATTAAAACCTTATATAAGGATTGTTTTAACATTGAAATACAACACCAGGATACAGATTGGGTTCCCCACATCATTTGCAGATCTTGTAAAATAATGTTGTACATCAATAAGAAGGCGATTAAATATTCCAGACCAGCAATATGGAATAGACCATACAGTGAAAATGATTGCTACTTTTGTATGAATGTTGTATCTAGGCATAACCGAAAAAATAAAAGCACTATTACTTATAACGATGTTTCGACAGTAACAAGACCAACTAAACTAATTCCGTCTCCTGAACCTCTTGATGCTGATGTTATGGAAACAAATGATTTCACCTTATCAGTTCATGCCGAAAACATTGAGACTGTCGAAAAAGATTCAAACACTGTTACTAATGAATGTTCTAGTGACAATCTATCATATACTAGTGACACAGATAAAGAATTTCTACCATACAACCGTAAACCAGAAACTCGTATCACAGTCAGAACTTAGTGATCTAGTCAGAGATTTAGGCTTATCCAAAGATGGTTCAGAGCATCTTGCTTCCTTTTTAAAGAAAAGACATTTACTTAAGCCAGAAGCTACGATTTCTTATTATAGAAACAGAGATGAAGAATTTCGAAAATATTTCACAATGGACGAGGAATTGTCACTTTCATATTGTACCGATGTAAAAGGTCTAATGGATGAATTTCAAAATAATTCATACGATCCTGAAGAATGGAGACTATTTTTTGAGGTTACAGGGTGTGGGAGTCTAAGGTTTCAGGGTTTAGGGTTTAAGAGTATCAGGTTTGAGGATTCCCCAACTGTATACCAAATTTGGTAGGAATCGGTTGGTTTTCAAAAATTTTGGATCCGCCATTTTGAATTTTGCAAATCCGACCTCAGATTCATGATCAGCAACCCAAAAAACCCCCGTGTACCAAATTTGGTAAGAATCGGTTGAATTTTAATTTGAATTCGTTTTTGCATTCGAGAAGCACTATATCTGTCTGATTTATTGAGGTTAGAAAGAAAACAGAACTGTATGGCTTAATCCAACCGATGAATATTAGCTTAGCGTGTCCGAATACATATTAATACATCTTTGGATGCATGAAAAAGCTTGAATCAATTTTTTAGGAGTATATTTTTCTTAATTTTTACTAATTTTTTTACCTATTTTTTGAGGTTAGAAAGAAATTGAGATGTGATGGCGATATTCTGACGCCAGATTCGTGATCAGCGGACAAAAATACTACGGATCTGATATATCGCATCAAAAGTATACCCCACTTTTTTTTTTTATGGGGCTGTGTAATCGTCACATTTCCTTGATTTTGACTTTTTAGGAACTGAGATGAAAGTCGACTTTAGCCAGTCAAGAGTGATTTGTGAACAAGATACCCTGTGTTTAAATCAATACAAAGATTTTGCAATGCTTATTGTGGTACGTCTTTCTCGTTATCTTTATTTTAAACATTTTTAAACGAATAAACTAACACTGTTGTTATCGTTATCGTTAAACGTGCGCAGTAGTAAAATGCCGCTGGGTTTTTGTAGCATTAAGTTTTACTTGATTACGCTCACCCAAAAAATGAAGTTTTCCCAGATTTTTGTTAAATGAAAACATTTGCACGCGGATATTTGCATGGGTAGCTGAGGGTGGTGCATTCAAAGTACGTGAAGAACCGAGCGTATTATCATCGACAAAACAGTAGATTTAATTCCTCTCCCTTTCCACCAGTATGTTAATGTAAATAGAAAATTAAGACGAGACTATGAAGTTATAAGCAAAACTTTCTTGACATATTATAATAGCACGGCTTAGGCAACAATCCGTCATGCAAAACACGATCGAATGCCTTAGATATATCAATATTTAAAATATGGATCAATCCTTCATATATTATTTAAAAGTAACATGCCGAAAATTTTATATATTATTATATTTATACCTGTATCCAAAAAGTAGCTAGGGTCTCCTATGTCTTCATCCACTTTATTCTTTAGTATAAAATAGTTCGTCGAATAACTAAAAAAAATATTAACAAAATATTAGTGTTGAAACAGATATATTATCTGAAATGGTGGTAGTACCACAGTAAACGTAGCGAAACTGAAGGGTAACCGTATAGGAAAATTAGCTCTCAGTTATCAAAAGGTCACACGTGGAAGTTAACCATGTTAAAAAGGGACCAGAGGGAGATTTTTAATTAAAATAATGTTTTATCATTCGAAATCATAGGTATTATACAAATGTTTTTTTTTTAATTCAATAAAATGTTAATGCAGCATGAGTAATATAAAAAAAAACAAGAAGAATGGAGCGCTTTGTTAGAAAAGACTTGAATATAAGTGAAAAACTTGACAGGAAGGCATTTTCAGAAAAAATGTTGCAGACAAAAGTTTTAGCATTATCTCCAGGGACTTGAATAAGCATATCAGATTTTGGACCCAACGCTTTGTTGGAACTCTATAAGGCCCAAAAGTAAAAACTGAAACTGGAACCAATATTTTTAAATACATATTTGAATTCAGCCAGGAATTTTATGTCCGAATACAAACTAAATGTGTCTGGGCCTGATTGGGCCTCATTGTAACTACAATAAAATCTGACTTTACCTGCGGTATTTGCCTTTGACACTCGGAGTATTCTTTTTTCACAGAATTAAAAGAAAAAATGTTTTTTGACTACTCTAATAAATATGTTTTGAAATGTGACATTAGCAGTGCAATTTAAATACCCTCTCTAATCTAAAAGCCTATGGAGAGTGCACATTTTAGAAAGAAATATGTTTTATATAAATTGCACAAATTGATGACGGGTTTGGTTGCTGCAAGCCAAATCTTTTCTCTTTAACCAAAAAAATGTCATAAGAGAACTAGCTCCTCAGAATTCTTCAATTTAGCAGCGTACAATTTCCTACGCAATTGATATTCTTTAATTAAATCTTTAGGGAAGAAGAAACTCACTCCTGGCGTATTTTTTGAATTATCTTTACAATTGTCAATGGCACAATAATAACCCCCTTTCCCGATGACTATATAAATTGTTTGTTAATATTTTTAATTCTCTTCACTTACAAACGTTTTTAATTCTCTTTTTATACAAACTATCTCTTCCTTTTGTCTTTAAATTCGCAGACACATCAAGAAACGATCGACAATACATTTCAAAACCACCATATTCCTCAGCGTTTAGTGTTGAGGTCATGGATCTGATCACTGGATTTGAGCCTATCCCTGAGATATTGCAAATCCGGATAGTAATTATTTTATTATCGAAAACTTCAAGATGTAGCTCTCTTGTTTGCTTTATTTATAACCAACAAGCATTTCTAAAACTTTAAGCTCATCACGCAACATGCAAATCCACAGCTGGAGGGATGCGGTTTTTTTAAACATTTTAAAATGACTCTTACACAAAGTCACAATAGTGGAAAAAAAACCGAAAACAAAAATATCATAGCGAGACATCTGCCTGACGCTGTATATTGGAATATTTATATATGTATTATTACTTACGTATTTAGACAAAAGAAGTCTGAAGTTCCATTTATGAAATCTATTTCATTTTGTGTAAGTTCGGGCAACCTGGATCTCGTAAATCCTTCTAATTGGCTTCTTTTGCCTACATTATCAATAACTACTTGTGGCCAGTTACCAAGATAGATTGGATTAGCATAAATACCAAGCTAAAAAAATATATCTTTATACAACATGGAATTAAAAGTTCCAAGAATTTTCGAGATATGGCAGCGCAAATAAAAAAATATATGATTTTCGGTTAGTGTCAACTCTCAAATAATTCATGTAGAATTTTCATGACATTTTTTCTATTGGTTCGCGAGTTATAGCTGTGTGAATGATCCTACTTTTGATGTTTGCAACACGAGAGAACAAAAAAATTTCGTGTGTTAATTAAACATACAGCCAGAACCCAAGCATGGCTTGAGAAGTTTAGGGCACATCTGCTCCGTCGAAAACAACTATATGTTGATGGTTTAATGAACTTAAATGCGGTCGTACACGTACCGATGATTCCGGACGTCCAGGTGAAAGTGAGGAACTAGGAATAAAAATTTAAACAAATGTTTAAGATCACCACTTATGTTTATTATTGCTGACAATTGTTTAGACACACTGTGTCTTCTTCTGGAGCACGATGTAAATTAACTAACAAAGTATGTTTCAGGATACATACAAGTACTAAATTCATTAACAATATTTACCTTAATACCTAGAACAAGTTCAATAATGGAGACCCTCCCCCATCTAATTGATCGTTGAGTAATAGACCTGAGGGTTTTTTCTGAATAATTTCTACCTCTTCTAAACAATTCAGTAATTTTCCTTTCTTTCCGTTATACAAAATTTTTGAAATCTTCGTTGAATGTATGATTTTCCTCTGTTAAATGTTTGGCGTAATGAGAGTTATTATTTTTCATTCTAAAGCTATGTTTATGTTCGTTTATTCTTTTATAAAAAGGTCTGCCTGTTTGTCCTATATATATACGTTTTATTGCAAGTGCCACAGCATAATTCGTAAACCCCCGATTTATTTTCTTTTTTTGTTTTTTTTTTCATTATTTTTAATATGTCGAGATAATGTGTTATTTGTACGGAAAGCGATATTTACATGATTTCTATGGAAAAAATTCTGAATTTTATTAGTTAATTTTCCGGTATAGGTGAGTGTATGAAATTTTTCTTTGTTTAATTGTTTGTACGGGTACCCCAGTCCTATTACTCTTTTAAATTGTTTTTTCATTAAAATATTATCTACGAAATCGCTACTGTATCCATTGTTTATACTAATTTGTTTTATAATATGTAATTCTTTCTGAAAATTTTCCTCCGTTAATGGTGTATTTATTAGTCTATGGATGAAACTATTATAAGCCGAGATTTTATGTGTAAACGGGTGGTTAGAATTAGCGTCTATAGTTATATCTGAATATGTTGGTTTATGGAAGATTTCAAAATCGTGTTTATTCATTTTGTTTAATATTTTTAAATCTAGGAAATTAATCGATTTATTTGTTTCTAGTTCTGTTGTAAAAGTAATATTATTATGAAGTTGGTTAATATAATCTAGAAAAAGTTTTAATTGTCGATCTGTGCCTGTAAAGCAAGTCAATATATCATCTACATACCGGTATCAATAAACAAAATTTTTAAAAAGATGAGAGTTACTGATTTGATCTTCTAAATGATCCATGAAAATTTCAGATAAAATTAGACTAAGAGGGTTTCCCATTATTAAACCTTTCTTACTTATGTAAATGTTATCGTTAAATTCAAAATAATTCTGGTCTAAGCACAATGTTAAGATATCTAATATTTCTTGTTTAATTATTGGGTTAACATTATTTTTATTGAGTTATCTTTGGACCAAATTTATAACGTCTGATGATGGTATACTAGGAAAAATATTTTGTACATCAAACGATATAAATCTGGAGTTACTTGGTATAATTAACGGATTAATTTTTGCTATCAATTCATTACTATTTTTAATACTATATTTAGGTGTGAATTTACAATATTTTGTCAAATCCTCAATCAATTTATTTGATAAAGAAAAAGCTGGCGCTGTAATGTATGAAACTACCGGACTAATTGGTGAGTTATTTTTATGTAATTTAATAAGAGAATATAGTTTTGGAACTTGAGACAAGAGTTTTTCATTCTCTGTGAAAATGCTTATGTCTTTTAGCACATTGTAACCACCCGTTCACACATAAAATCTCGGCTTATAATAGTTTCATCCATAGACTACTAAATACACCATTAACGGAAGAAAATTTTCGGAAAGAATTACATATTATAAAACAAATTAGTATAAACAATGAGTACAGTAGCGATTTGGTAGATAATATTTTAATGAAAAAACAATTTAAAAAAGCAATAAGACTGGTCGTAACATTCATTTTTTCCTAGATTTTAAGACCATATAATGTTACTGATTTTTCTCTTAATAATGTACTTCTTTTCATTTTTGTATCGAGCGGTATATTAATCAGAAATTCCGAGCCGCTCGGTATATAGTGTGCTGTGCGGGTTTGCGACCGAATCTATCGATACGCCGGGATTGGTCAAATGTTTGTATCCGGCGTTTTGGTTCCGGCGTCGCCATATTACAGACAGCGTGCCCACGGTTTATTTAAGGGTCAGGAGGACGCGAATCTAGGCTTTTTAACACCGAGCCGCCGCCAGGCTGAGAACACCGAGCCGCCGCCAGGCTTAGAACACCGAGCCGCCAAGTGGCGATTTTCCACCGAGCCGCAGTAGAGGCTTACGACAAAATCTACGAGAGCCAAGTTAAGCACGAGTTTTTTTATCATAAAGCCGTAGTGGGTTTTGTGTGTTTTCTAAATGGAGTAGTTAAAGTAGGCTCTTCTCAAAAGTGTGAAATCGGTTTTGTGTTGCATTGAAGGCCTAGAAGCCCATAGGAAGACCGTAAGTTACCAGAACATACATCAATAAATAAATTCCCCGCAAATAAGTTTTTTAACAGCAATTTGAACTGAAAGATCGCGAAGTGAAAATCACGACTCTTCGATTTCGGGTGTAGTCAAGATTTAGAAGTAAAATCTCTGATTTAGGGACTCTAATTTATGAAAACTACTTTTAGGCTAGATTTTTTTTTGTATTCCTTAAAACTGCAAAGGTTGGAACTTCTATTTTAAATCAGGAATAAATTTTTTTTGTTGATTAAAGCTAGTGTCTCACTGAATACCTATTTTTCTTTTCAGGATAAGAAAAGTTGTACTAGTATAATTCTTTTTAGTAATAACAGTAAAACACTTCAGTATTTTTTCATTTTTTTAACTGAAGTTAGATCCTTTCTATTTTAAAATGAATGGTGCCAAAAATTTGTACAACTGAAGCTTTTTAAAAATAGAAAATAATTCCAAAAAGACGTATAACAATTATCTCTTACCCATATTTCTCTACCAAGGAAAACTGAGCTAGTGTTTGTTTAATTTCTTTAGTTCTGCTAAAATCATTATTCACTCAATTCATTCTCAGAAATTAAAAAGAGGTTGCAAGAAAATTGCGCCCAAGCGTGGGAAAAACAATTTTCACAGGGTACAAAATGACGCCGCAAAAAAAAGACCAAATAAAAACGGTACAAAATGACGCCTCAAAGTGCGGGCAAGTTCACAGGTTACATGGTGTACCCGTACAAACAACTAAACAAAGAAAAATTTCATACACTCACCTATACCGGAAAATTAACTAATAAAATTCAAAATTTTTTCCATAGAAATTATGTAAATATCGCTTTCCGTACAAATAACACATTATCTCGACATATTAAAAATAATAAAAGTAAAACAAAAAAAGAAAATAAATCGGGGGTTTACGAATTATGCTGTGGCACTTGCAATAAAACGTGTATAGGTCAAATAGGCAGACCTTTTTATAAAAGAATAAACGAACATAAATATAGCTTTAGAATGAAAAATAACAACTCTTATTGCGCCAAACATTTAACAGAGGAAAATTATACATTCAATGAAGATTTCAAAATTTTGCATAACGGAAAGAAAGGAAAATTACTGAATTATTTAGAACAGGTAGAAATTAATCAGAAAAAATCCTCAGGTCTATTACTCAACGATTAATTAGATGGGGGAGGGTCTCCTTTATTGAACTTGTTCTAGGTATTAAGGTAAATATTGTCAATGAATTTAGTACTTGTAATTAGGTAAACTATGTATTCTGAAACATAATTTGTTAGTTAATTTACATCGTGCTCTAGAAGAAGACACAGTGTGTCGAAACAATTGTCAGCAATAATAAACACAAGTGGTGATCTTAAACATTTGTTTACATTTTTATTCCTAGTTATTATGGATCTCCATCAAGTAACGGCTAAGTCAGTGCAGTATTTGAAAATATCAACAGAACGCGTGAGGCACATTTTGCTTTAATATTTAAAAGCTATGTGCCCGATGGGTGACGCGTACTCTCACGATTCATCAAAAATAGCAAGGAATTCAAGATTCAGAACGCTATTTGGCATTGTTTCGGTGTAAACGGTCCGCAAAGTGGCTGATACCGCCTAAAAACTGACCGAAGCGTTCAAAAACACAAACATCAGCTGCAAAAGTTTTTTTACAAATATTTTTGGGATGTACATACTGATCGACTATCTTGAGAAGGCGCGAACAATCACTGGAGACTATTACATTGGCTTATTAGATGGCAACATCAAAAAAAAGGCAATATTTAGCGAAGAAAAAAGTGTTGTTTCAACCAAGATAATGCACTAGAACTCAACTCAATAAAATCGATGGTAAAATTGGACTAATTGGGCTATGAATTGCTTTCTCATCCGCAGTATTCACCAGATCTGGCCCCCAGCTATTATTACCCCTTTCCAAATTTGAAAAGGTAGCTTCGGGGAAAAAGATTTGGCCTAAATGAAAAATCGAATGGTAAACTGGAAACTTATTTTAGAAAGCTCGACAAATTGTACTATATGAAAGATATCCAATTGTTGGAAGGTCGTGAAATAAGTGTACCGTTCTTGAAGGAAACTTTGTTGGAGAACAAAATCGATTTTTGGCCGGAACATTGTTTTTTCTTTAGAAGTCTCGCTACTTTTCATTCCATGTAGTATTCAATTTAGGGATAAGTCATTATGCCCTAATTCCTAGACTGATTTTTTTAAGTGTGATGATAAATATGAGCAACATTGTTTGTCTGTTCAAGAGCTAGCGGAGTCCATCCCAGTTGCTGAATTTGCGATATTTGGAGACTTCAACTTACCCAATGCCATCTGGAAAAATGAGACTTATGGCGTTACTGTGGAGTGCGCAGAAAATTGACCTGCCTTAATGCTAGCAGAAACCTTATGTTTCTTAAACTAATATGAAGTGATTAAAGTGCCCAATTTTAGAAATATTTTCTTAGATTTATTCTTCTGTTTCTCACCAGATGTTGAGGCTTGTCAGGCTGAAGAGATACTATTACCTGAATCTCTACATCATAGAGCATTCTGCTTGAGAGTCGGGCTGTCTTTTGATACCTCCGAGTTCGATGAGCTATATCTCGATTTTCGTAATGCTAATTACCCTGCCATTAATGATTTTTTGATCTCGCAGGACTGGGTAGAATATTTGTGCGGTTTGGACTTGGATGATGCAGTGGATAAATTCTATGAGAGTCTGTATTACTGCGTGGACTGCCTTGTTCCGGTCAGGCGGGTAAAGAACTCAAGCTTTCCTAAATGGTTCACCCCAACATTAAAGGATCTAATTTGTAAAAAGAAAGCTGCCCACAAAAAATACATGTCACCTAGAGCGTATGATGATTATGTAGCTTTCAGGCTGAGTCTAAAGAGTGTCATGAGGCACATCGTATTCGAGTGGAAAATTCTCTTATTGACAACCCTAAATACTTCTGGAGGTTTGTCAGTAGTAAAAGAAATGCGGTTAATCTCCCGAATAGCATGCACCTGGATGGACTTATGGCGCACTCCAGTGTTGACATTGTCAACTGTCGGGTGGCTGACTTCGAACAGCACTGTTTTAATGACATATTGTTAAGGAAGTTCAGTCTATCTGAGATTTTTTCCAAAGTTGAGAGGCTGCCAGATGAAACTAAAGGTGGTCCAGATAATATTCCCAATTTGTTTATAAAGCGGTACGTTTATTCAATCACTTTACCTCTGCAAATTATTTTGAATAAGTCTCTGGACTCCATCTAGATGGAAGCACAGCTTCATATCTCCCATCTTCAAATCGGGTAATAGGGAGGATATCAGCAACTACAGAGGAGTGTGTATACAGTCTGCCATGCCCAAACTATTCGACAGTTTAGTGTGCGACCAGTTAAACTGGTCCTGTAGGGGAATGATCAATCCCTACCAGTTTGGCTTCTGTCCTGGGAAATCAACCACAGAAAATTTGGCACTATATGAAGTTGCTCTGCTGGAGGCGTTGGAGAGGGGTGATCAGGTCGATGTTATCTACATTGACTTCTCCAGAGCCTTTGACAGAGTTAACTTTAAGATCTTGTTGAGTAAGCTTCTTTCCCTGGGATTCTCTGAGCAGATCATAGCTTGGTTAAAGAGTTTTCTCTTGGGCCGTACCCAGACTGTGAGAATGAATGGTTTGTCATCCAGTATTATTTATGTTACATCGGGCGTCCCCAAGGGTTCGCACTGCGCTTCTCTGCTCTTTATTTTGTTTGTAAATGATCTGTTATCGGCATTGCATCGCTAAACAGGGCTTATGTCTGCAGATGATTTGAAGATCTGTCGGGGGGTTGGTAGTGTTGAGGACGTTGTAGCGCTTCAAGATGAACTTGATCTGGTTTGGCATTGGACCCAGTCCAATCATCTATTTTTAAATGTAAGAAAATGTTTTACCATTAGCTTCTATAGAGGGAAACAGAGAGTCCCATCCTCATACTCGATTGAAGGTGTTCAACTTCCTTACAGGAGTTCAGCAAAGGACCTTGGGGTTGTTTTTTTCGATGAAAGACTTACTTTTACAAGGCATATATCTGCCGTTAGCCAGAAAGGGCTAAGCATGCTGGGTTTTGTTTTGAGGAATTGCGGGCTCTATGACTGTTTTGAGAGTGTTGTATTGTGCTCTTGTGAGAGCAAACTTGGAATATGCGACGGTAATTTGGTCCCCATTTTATGAGTTGCATAAGGGAACAATCGAAAGAGTGCAAAATAAATTTTTGAGATTTTCCGCACTCAAGTGCAACGGTACACTTGTGAATTATCATAAAACTGTCATGCGGAGGACTTTAGGATTACATACTTTGGAAATGAGAAGATCCCTTTACGATTCATGTTTTATCTACAAACTTATTAATGGAATCACTGACTGTCCTCAGCTTCTCGCTAAAATAAATTTTAATATACCCAGAGGCAATCTTCGCCATCATGATCTCTTCTGCATCCCCTTCCAACGCACGAATTATGGGAGGCACTCTCCAATTTATAGAGCTTTGAGGACTTGGAATTCATTGGATGGCCGGCTCGATATGTTTAACAGCTCCATCTCGGGATTTAGGTCGCAGCTGCTGAGGGCTCTGTAGAGGTCCTACTTGATCAGTGTTTACTATTGTTAATACTATTATTGTTTTTATATTTCTGAGGTTAGTTCTTTCATTACCTGTATCTATTTTATTTTATATATTTTGTTATTGAGGATGTTTATTTGTTTATTGAATATTTTTATTTAGACAAAGTCTTTATCACGTGTTTGTCTTTTTAATTTTTAATATTTTTGTATCTGTTTTAAAATTGTACTACAATGGGGTTTCCCGTAAAATTTGTATAAATAAATAAATTATACTGCACTAGTAACTTACTACAAATTCTCTTTCGGTTTGAGCAGCTTCAATATCATCAGTACTGTTGCTTCCAGGTTCTGCCCAACCAGAATCTATTACTATTGAAATTCTCCCTGCAACAAACACTTTGTTCCTTAAGTATCTTCTTTTCATTCACATATCCGTCAATATGTAGCTAGTTACTCTTTTGACTCTCCACGGACCTTCTGACAAGCTTATTTAACCCATTTATGCCCAGAATTATTTTATTTTTTCTTTAAATCTTTATAAATCTCACTTATTTTAGTTAAATGACATATAAATAGACTAAGTAACTGTAAAATAATAAGTTTGAATCAGGAGATTTGATGTTTTGATGTGGGTCGTTTTTGACCCACTTGGGCAAATAGGGTACTATGATCAAATGTATAGTGAAAAACATAAATACTTGTAGGGTGTTGTTATTTTTATCTCCATAAAATCATAAGCCTTTAAATAATAACAAATTTGGTTATAATATTCAAATAGTTTTTTTTTTATGAAAATCTACAAAACATTTGTCATGTAAAGCAACTTCACACCGGTCACAAGCTTTAGTGGTTTTGTTCTTGCAATGAGCACACCTTCGTCGTGTCTGACTACTCAAAATCAGATGCTGGCCATGTCTACGAGCGGCCGGACTAACAAGTGTAAGCTTTGGGCCAGTAGCTAAGGGGGGTTTTCCATATTTTTGAAGTACTGATAATACAGCTAATCTGCGAAATTCCAAATTGTCAATTTTTTTTCCAAATTTTCGAGCCAGTATCCAAGCATTATTCATACATACATCAAACGTCCAAAACAAAATAGGAATATACCATTTCTTTCCACGAAAGCCTATTCGATAGTTTGCCACATTGTTGTCCATTTGGTCAACACCACCCATGAACTTGTTGTAACAATGTATCACGTTTAGCTGGGGGATTTCAACTTTTTTTTTTCTCTTTTGCAGAATATCTAGCAGCTTGGCGGATAGGTTCTAAGCCAAATTCATTTGATAAAATTGTGACCACACTGTTATCCTTTCAACGGACACAAACAATATTATTTTCTTTGTCAATGGCATTATCAAATACGCCCCTTTCCCTTTTTTTCATTTGGAAAGATTGTTGAAGTGGACATTTATCGGTACGGTTTTCTCGCACTGTACCCGTTGCACCAAAACCCATTTCTCCCAACTTACTGATAAGAGTAGTGCTTGTAAAGAAATTGTTGAAGAATAATGAACACTCAAAATCTGGAAAATTAGTTTGTAATAATTTCGCAAAATTCGTTACTACAGATTCGCCTAGTCCAAGTTTTTCGTCAGTCTGTTGAGATTTTCGTCCTTGATACACGTCGAAATTGACACAATAGCCTGACGGAGTTGCTAAAACCCATGCTTTGTAACCGAAACGGATTGGCTTTCCTCTGATAAACTGTTTACATCCGTTTCGGCCAAAATACGGAATCATGGATTCGTCGATAGACACACAAGAAGTTAGAGGGGTATATCTGATGAAATTTTCGTTCATTTTTTCAATCAAAGGTCGTAGCTTTGCCATTTTATCATTCTGTGCTAAGTTGTTGTTATCAGCTGCGTGCAAAAATCTAAATATTTCTCCAAACCGATTTCTTCTCATAGAGTTATAAACCAAAACATTTCGGGCGTCATCTCGTCCTTCCCAAAACATGCGACGTCTGGGAACGGGAACGTATCCACTCACATAAAGAATAGCAATAAAAACCAGCATGTCGTCATTGCCAATTTCTAATCTACAATTTTTACTGCCAGCATATAAGACGGTATGTTTTACAAGAAGTTCCAATATTTCCGGATTCAGGAAGAGCTTTATAAAATCCAGAGGTTCGCATTCATCGCCTAATGTCAACACAGGTAAAAGTTCGATATTTGACTGTTTTGTTTTACCTCTATTCAAATCACCTATTACCCATTGTCGATTCTTCCGTGACTTGTTTTGCCTTCCAGCAGATTCTGTTATGTTACTGTCATCATCGTAATTGCTGGCTTCTTCTGTATTGGTTTCCGCTGGCGCTTGAAGCTGCTTTGAGTTTAATCTGTTGGGATCATTACAGTCTTCATCCCCTGAGTCTTCATTACTTTCAAACCCATTATCATCTGGGGGAGTTATATAGATTGCGTCTGGAATAGGATCATCATCGGTTAGTTTTTCTATTTCGTCTAACAACTCAGCCGTCGTCAATGGTTTCGTCCTAAAAATAAGAAAATGTATAGAACATATCTGCCCAACGGGTCAAAAACGACCCAAGCAACTTTTCATGCATTTATTTTACAAATAAAAAAACCTAACCTCCAAAGAAAATATTACTTCGCATAATCTGAAATCAGTACAATAACTAATTTGAAAAAACAACACAATAAGTAGTCAAATAAGCCACTTACCAGTACGATTTTCTTTCCATGTCACGCTGCAATAATTTATCATTTATTTTTTTCACGAATACTAAAAAAACGAATTCTTAGCACGTTCTGCAATATAGTGCTAATGATGTTTATTCTTTCAACAACTGAATGCAACGATAGGTAACACTTTACACATGCACGTGTATAGGTAGTTGTATAATTAAAGTAGTGGGTCGTTTTTGACCCGTTGGGCATAAATGGGTTAAGTATGAGAAGATTATAAACACGCTAAGAAAAAGTGTTGATTTTCCCTATAGAGTAGCGGACCGCTTATCGTAAAACATGTTGTTGGATGCGTTGTCAAAAATGCTTACTTACATGGAGTGAAAAGTCCTGAGACTTTCCGAGAGATGGCAGCACAAACAAAAAAACTATAATTTTCATTTAGTGTCAACTCTCAGAAGATTTGTGTAAAAATTTTCATGACACTTTGTCTATTAGTTTGCTAGATACAGCTGTTTGATTTTTGCACAGCTATAGAACAAAAAGAATTTCGTATCTGTGTTAAACATTGCTTTTTGATGAGAAATAATACAACCAAAACCCAAGAATGGCTTGGGAGGTATTATGACATATTATGTTTCTTCGAAACCAAGTATATGCCGATGGTTTAGTGAGTTTAAATGCAGTCGTACAAGCATCGATGTTGCATTACGTTCTGGACATCCAATGAGGCAGTCGCTCCCAATCCACTATATTGTTCTGGATGACCGCAAAGTGAAAGTGAGAACTGACACCATGAAGATATCGACAGCACGTGTGAAGCTTATTTTTCATGAATATTTACATGTGTCGAGGATCCAGAACGCTGTTTAGCACTATTTCGGCGTAATCAAAAGTGTTTTTGCGTCGATTCCTAACAATGGACAAAACATGAATACACCATTACACGCCTAAATCCAGCAGGCAGTCCGCAGAGGGGGGCATGGAATTATACTGATCGACTATCTAGAGAAGTGGTAAACAATCACAGGAGACAATTACGTTGGTTTATTTGATCGTTTGGATGGGAAAATCAAGAAAAAAAAAAACCGGTCAAGTGCAAGTTGAACTTGCACAATTAGTGTTCCGTACGATTGTTTTTAAAATAGAAAATTTTGTTAGGGTGGTATAAAATGATCAGTGACTTCACAAAACACACCCTAAATGACTTTTCAATAAAGTTTGCTTCCAGTCTTTACTGAAAAACTGGTGACCTTGAAATTTTGGTTTTTTTTCTATACCAGATAAATTATTAAAGGTAATGATAATTTTCGTTCAATCTATACCCCGTGGAGAATTCAGGATTTTTTCAAAATTTTTTTGATCAGTATTTTTCGAGATAAGGTAGGGGACAGCGATTTTTCACGATTTTTTAAAAGTAATACGAAGAAACGTGTGCGCAAGTATTACATTATATATATATTTTTTACTCGTGTTTTTTCACATGCTTTCATTTGATACCACACTCGATGACCTAGTAAAAAAATTTTTTTTCACTTCCGATTTCACTCCTCAAAACGAATCTCTTCAGTCAAAATTTATGTTACGGTGATATAAAATGATCAGTGACTTCACAAAACACACCCCAAATAAGTTTTCAACAAAGTTTATTTCCAATCTTTACTGAAAATTGATGACCTTGAAATTTCTGTTTTTTTTTATATACCAGATAAATTATTACAGATAATGCACTCGTGATAATTTTCGTTCAATCTACACCCCGTGGAGAGTATTCCAGAATTTTTTCAAAATTTTTTGATAAGTACTTTCCGAGATAAGGCGGGTAGACAGCGATTTTTCCCGATTTTTTAAAAATAATACAAAGAAAAGTGCGTGCAAGTATTACATCATATATATATTTTTTACTCGTGTTTTCACAAGCTTTCATTTGACACCACACTCGATTACCTAGTAAAAAAATTTTTTTTTCACTTCCGATTTCACCCCCCAAAACCCCTTAAGTCAAAATTTAACTTTCAAAACTACATGGCTCTGATGAGGCCATCAATTCCTATATTACTACCAAATTTCAACTTTCTATGACCAATAGTTTCATAGAAAATCGGGTGTGACAGACGGACAGACAGACGGACAGACAGACGGACAGACACCGAAGTGATCTTATAAGTGTTCCGTACGAAACACTAAAAAGCCACATTTAGCGAAGAAAAAAGTGTTATTTTACGAAGATATTGCACCAGCTGACAACTTTGTAAAGTCGATAGTTAAATTGGACCAATTGGCTATGAATTCCTTCTTCATCCACCGTATTTATAAAATCTAGCCCCCAACGATTAATACCTCTTTCCAAATTTGAAAAGGTGGCTCCAGGGAAAGAGATTTGGCACAAATCAAGAAGTCAAATGGGAAACTGAGACTTATTTTAACGAGCTCGACAAATCGTACTATGCGAAAAGTACCTAATATTGGAAGGTCGCAAGTATCGCTCTTCGAGGAAATTATATTGAAGAATAAAATTGATTTTTAGCAAAAACATTTTTTCTTCAAATGTCTAGGGAATCTTTACTCCATGTAGTACTAGTGGGCGGCGTGCTTGATAATTGTTTTTTTACCTTTTTGTGTTGGTCTGAATTCATTGTCATAAATATGATATGCCTTGGCATGAGCTAATATGTGAACATAGGCACATTGATAAAGACCTTCTCCTAAATGTCGATACCCAGGAGCCTTGGTACCTTCAGCATACCTACAAACAAGTACAAACATGATTGGTACTATTTTTTTATTACATACTATAATAGTTAGAGAGCTTCAATGCAAAATTTTCTCCTTATATCTTTAAATCCCTCTGCGTATCTCACTTATACCTTTCGAGTCAAATAACATATTGGTATATGTCATTGCAAAGATGAAAAGTAGCAACTCATCCGGCTTCACACGGTAGGTAATAAGTAAGGACACCCAAATATGCAAAGCGCATATATTGCTTATTTTGCATATTATATGCATTTTTCTAAAAATTTGCATAAATGCCTTAAAAATAGCATATATGTGCATATTTGAAGGAATTTATAATAATGTAGGTCTTTGGCACGCGTTTTCATTCATTTTTCGGAATAAGGGTCAATGTTTAGGCCGCCGCCGCCGCGCCGGTGGTTTTCCCCCCAATAAATTTTATTATTTTATAGTCAGTAAAAACCAGTCAGTAAACCCCAGACGGCCATCAGAGCATACTTGTATTATTAATTTATAAGATTTCATTTTTGGTTGTGCTTTTAACGTGGTTACCTCGATTTGTGCTTTTTATCTTGTGAGTCGTATTTTACTACAGTGAAATGCCCAAAGCCAGTAGTGTGTCAGTGTGGATTAAACCATACAAAGAACTAAGAATAGATATGGGAAAAATTACTGTTCTGCATGTGTTAAAATTGTAAGTATAATTTTTGAATACCTATTGAATATACAGGGTATCTCATTTTTGTTTAATATTTAAACATAACGAAATTTTTGTCAGGATTTTGCCGTTGATGCTATTTTCAATGTTATTTGAGTTATTTTTGTTCCATTCATCGAACAAAACTTCTATTTAACGAAACCACGAAATAGAAATACATATGTAAACGTATGTATTTCTAGGTAATCTAATAAAAAAGGTACAAAGCAGAATTTTAATTTGTGCCTGCCCTAAGCACCTAGTATTCTATTTAACGAAATTTCTATTTAACGAATTTTTTCCTTGGGATTTTAATTAAATTTTCTTTTTTTTATTGCACATACCATGCGATAAAAAATTTCAAATAAAGCAACACGTGAAAACTGCTTGTTATATTGCCAAATTGAGTAAGACGAAACCTCGTATCATGTAATGTAAAACAATAAATTTACATTTTTCAAGTCTATTTCGATTTTTTCTTACTGCATATTTACAACAAGTATGCGCATATTTTGAGAAATTTATTTGCATATTTATGAGCATATTTTAAAATTTTTCACTTGCATATTTGGGTTTCCTTAGTAATAAGTTTCACTACAAATTTTATCCCCATTCTGTTTTATTTTTTCTTACCCTTAGCATATCCATTTTAAACTCTGACCCCCTACTCTAATTATATATAAAGTTTAGTTATTACCCTCCGAGGCATGTTGATTGGGGTTCATTTATGGTAATCCACGTTTTCACATATTCTCCGAAATATTGGAAACACAATCTTGCGTAATCAGCAAAATAATCGGCAATTAGAGGGTTGTACCAACCACCGTTTTCATGTAAGGAGATTGGTAGGTCCCAATGGTAAAGAGTTACCATAGGTTCTACGTTGTTTTCACGTAATGCCTAGAAATGAAGTACTAAAAATAAATATTGCGGATAATACGATAACAGTTTACCAGGTAGCAACAAAATTTGAGATGTAGTTGTTAATATACATTTATTATGTAAACTTGGACAATTAAAATATTATTTTATATTATTATATATTATAGTTATAAAGTTATACAAATGCATAGAATTATAACGTATGATGTTCGAAGAGTAATATAGTTATAGGAGAATTAGAAATTTGGCTCCGGTAAAGATTACTTTTCGAATTCGATGTGTAGTAGTAGTTGTAGGGAGACTCATGTAGCGAACAGATCAGGGGGGTCATTTACCCCCCCCTGCCCCTGAATAAGCACTCTCAAATACTCTAATTATCACAGTGCTTGCGTAATCTTCTCGACCTAGCTGTGAATATCTCCGAATCAAAATAATTATATCTGGATATTTCCAAGCATCTCTTGATTCTCCAGGCAACCCGTGTTGCCCTTCCTACCTAACAGTGTCAGAAGCCTTCCCAATGACTCCTGTATCATGCTCTTCAGAGCAGCGATTCATTTCTGCCTATTGTTTGGATATGAATAGAGCTGGTTCGGGTACCTGGAACTGAATTTTGGCTGAGCCTGGCAAGTTCGTCCACCGTCTTAGTACCTTGTACCATCTGATGAAAGACTGATTAGACTTACTAATCTCTTGCTGGATAACTTATCCAGGATATTACTAGATTCACCTGATATTAAGCTATCTGACACGTAGTTAGCTCCTTCCCCGAAGATGTTATGAGTCTCACGATGGCAAAACTTCTCCCTAAAAACTGTGATTTATTTTTTCAATGGGAAGCTGTTGCCACTAATTATAGTTTGCAGGTAAATTATTGCTCCTGTTGACTCAAAACTTAATTTCTGTAATTCCTTACCCGTCAGTGAAACACGCCAGAACTTCTTAAGGGATGTTAATTCCCTGCTGTCTCGCTAGGTAAATAGCATACAGTTAATCATCTGTCTTCTGTATCTAACCTAATAACTTAATAACTATTTTCTCGTATTACCTTGAACAAATTTATATAATACTCAATTCCTTTCAGATTTATATTATTGATAGTTCCGTTAGGCAAAATTCTGGACCATGATATGGACAGCCTGTAATGATCCGCGCCTAAATTTTTTAATAGCTCTACGTCTTCCCTCCATTTATGGTAGCTATCACATGCTACGTCTCCATTATAATTCTTCTTTATTTTTTCCGGATAGGTGTGAGTATACCAATCCCAAAGATTTACCTAAAAATACATGAAAAATATTTTCTTTATCAGAAAATTGCATGCGTGCCAATTAATTAGTTGCTTAACTGTGTATTTTAGTGATGCGTAAAAGTATAGAGAGTAAAATTTATTGTCGAAGGTAAGAATTAAACATTCCTGAATATATATTAAGCAAAGAGTAGAATGCAATGATACTTTTCTACTAGCAGATAAAATCAAAGATCTCCAGCAACTGATCAATCGAGTCGTAGCAACCAGCGAGAGATTTGGATTAACTATGAATATAAACCAAGTGGATGGTAATAAGAACGAAAAATCTACCACCTCAATCCCTCGAAATCAGTGACAACACCGTAGAACAGGACTCCACATTTAAATATTTAGGAACCGATATAAATGACAAATGGGACCCAAGAAAGGAAATATATTCCCGATTTGCACAGGCCCGAGTAACATACATGAATGTGAATAAAAACGTCTCAGTCTCGAATTCCGAATGAGAATGGTGAAAGGGTATGTATTCTCCGTGCTATTTTATGGATGTGAGTGCTGGACCTTTGACCCTCGCTCAGAGAAACGGCTGAAACCTTTTGAAATGCACACGCCTTCTTCGCATCTCCTGGGTACAGACAATAAAAAAACACAGAAGCACTGGAAAAAAATGAACAAAATAAAGAAATTACTGGCAACCATAAAAATAAGAAATACTCAATACTTCGGACATATAACGAGGGGTCCAAAGTACGAATTGCTAGGTCTAATTAATGAAGGTAAGACGACAGAATTCTCAGCTGAAGGAGATGATTTGGATGTACTTCGAGTGGATTGCCAACCTTCGTGATGAGAGGGAATCGTAAGAAGAAGAAGAAGAAGCGAATGCTGAAATCTAAAAATTTATGTTTAACGTCATCTCCGGATTTGATTTTGCTTGGTGAAAGAGTAAGAAATTTGCTGAAAATGGATAAGCCTCCGTTAAGAAGTACGGCAAAAGTGAAGCTAGAGTGTCTGAAACAACAATTTTCAAGATTGTGCATGAATATATAGGAATGAGAAAAAGTTTTTGTAAGATGAATCCGCAAACTTCTGCCACCAGAGCCGAACTGGCGAGGAAAGCAATTTGTGACCAACACTTTACAGAATAATGAGCGTTATTTTTCACTAAATGTCAGATGTATGCTAGGATCCTTCCAAGAAGCATGAGTCGATGCAAAGGGTTTCCAAGGATTCCTCACCTTCAATTAGAGTGAAAACTCAACTGTTTTCAGCAAAGTTGATGACGACCGTTTTTTGGACTGCGAAGGAATTTTGCATATTAAAACGATCCACGAGAAAGTTTCCTAAAAAATGTATTTTCCCATGAAAATTAAACGATTTCTAATTAAAGAATTGCTGTATTTGTTAAGCCTTAATCTATAATATATATAAAATGCAACGTCTCTCTGTCCGTCTGTTCGTTAGTGAGCTTATCACTGGGGGACCACTTATCCGATTTACGTGTTTTTTTTAGTGTTCCGTACGGAACACTTATAAGATCACTTCGGTGTCTGTCTGTCTGTCACACCCGATTTTCTCCGAAACTATTTGACATAGAAAGTTAAAATTTGGTAATAATATAGGAATTGATGGCCTCATCAGAGCCATGTAGTTTTGAGAGTTAAATTTTGACTTAAGAGGTTAGTTTTGGGGGGTGAAATCGGAAGTGAAAAAAAAAATTTTTTACTTGGTCATCGAGTGTGATGTCAAATGAAAGCTTGTGAAAACACGAGTAAAATATATATATATATATATATATATATATATATATATATATATATATATATATATATATATATATATATATATATATATAATGTAATACTTGCGCGCACTTTTCTTTGTATTATTTTTAAAGGAGCGCCAAAAATCGCTGTCCCCCGCCTTATCTCGAAAAGTACTAATCAAAAAATTTTGAAAAAATTCTGGAATATTCTCCACGGGGTATAGATTGAACGAAAATTATCACGAGTGCATTACCTTTAATAATTTTTCTGGTATTTAAAAAAAAAACAAAAATTTCAAGGTCATCAGTTTTCAGTAAAGATTGGAAACAAACCTTGTTGAAAACTCATTTTTGGGGTGTGTTTTGTGAAATCACTGATCATTTTATACCTCTGTAACAATTTTTTTTATTTTAAAAGCAATCAACCTACGGAACACTAATTGCGCAAGTTCAACTTGCACTTGACCGGTTTTTAAAATATACATATGTTCTCTGGCCAGGTTATAGGCTATATTTTATTACGTTAGGTAACATACGGAATAAGCAGTGGCGATAATAGTGAATCAAGTCGGAAAAACGTTTGCCGCTAGCGCGTTCTCTTGCAATACACTGCCTAAACCATTAAATATGGAACAATATCATGTAGCAAAGAATATCTATAATATATATAAAATGCAACGTCTCTCTGTCTGCCCGTCTGTCCGTTAGTGCGCTTATCACTGGAGAACCACTTATCCGACTTACGTGCTTTTTTTAAAAAAACATACATATGTTCTCTGGCCAGGTTATCTGTAATATATATATATATATATATATATATATATATATATATATATATATATATATATATATATATATAATGCAAGGTCTCTCTGTCTGTCTGTCTGTCCGTTAGTGCGGTTATCACTCGAGAACCACTTATCCGATTTTCGTGTTTTTTTTTAATTCACACACTTCTTCTCTGGCCAGGTTATCTATAATCTTTTATAATGTATATAAAATGCAACGTCTTTCTGTCTGTCCATTAGTGCGCTTATCACTCGAGAATCACTTATCCGATTTACGTGTTTACATGTTTTTTTTAGATTCATGCATATGTTCTCTGGCCAGGTTATAGGATATATTATATTACGTTACGTAATATAAGAAATAAGCAGTGATGATAATAGTAAATCAGGCCGGAAAAAGCTTGCTGCAAGCGCACTCTCTTGCAATACGCTGCTGCCGTCAAATATCGAACAATATCATGTAACAAAGAATACAATATATATAAAATGCAAAGTCTCTCTATCTGTCTGTTTGTCCGTTAGTGCGCTTATCACTCAAGAACCACTTGTCCGATTTACGTGTTTTTTTTTTTTAATTCATACATATGTTCTCTGGCCAGAAATCTATAATATATATAAAATGCAACGTCTCTCTGTCTGTCTATCCGTTAGTGCTCCTGGCACTCAAGAACCACTTATCCGATTTACATGTTTTTTGTTAAGATACGTATGTTCTCTGGCCAAGTTATAGGATATATTTTTTATTACGTTAGGTAACATAACGAGTAAGCAATGACGATAATAGTGAATCAATTCCACGCCAGCGGAGCCGCGGGCACAACAAGTATTAATATAAACATGCAATTGTCTTGAATTATAACATATGTATGTGCGTCTAATAAAACTACGTTGCGCCACGTCGCTTTGCACTGCTCCATGCCACGCTCAACGCGCCTCCGCCTAACTCCATTTGAAGGTCAAATGAGGGTCGAAAGATTTTTTTTTTTCATTTTCTGCAGAAAACATTGGCGCATCTACGGAATCAAACCTATGGTCGATAAGTGGTTAAGAACCTTATTAAATTTCATTTTGTTTACAATAAAGTGATTTTTTTATCCTATTTTTTTTTCATTATGGAATTCCTAATATTTCTTGCCATTTTGGTTTCAACTAGAATTTTTATAAATAAATTAGTTCCCGAGTTACGAGTTTTTGAAATAAATTGACATAGAACTCGTATTGTTTATAACAATTATAATAATCAACATCAACTGAAAATATTTCAGAGCTTGTTCAATGTTACATATGTAGTATTAAAATAAATCATTTTTTTTGGATTTCCAAAAAGTCCGTTTAACGAATTTTCACCCATAAGAAATTTCCAAAATCGTCAACTATACCGGTAAATATGCCGGTGAATACTCCTTGGAATGGAGTAGCCCTGACAGAATGTAAAAATTACTTTCAGCAATAAAATACTCTGTTTTATAGAATTTCAAAAGATCTATTGGAAATACTTTTTCCTTACCCCCTTCCCATCTTCATTCCAAGCGCCTTCAATTTGATAAGAAGCTGTGGCAGCACCAAGTTTAAAGTGTTTTGGAAAAAAATGATTATTAAAAGTAAAATTTGAATAACCACCAAATACACTAAAAAAGAAAAAAAAAAGTAATTTTTCAAAAAAAATTTAGAAAAACAGAAATGTATTTGATAAAATCCCTTTTGTTTCCATAAACTTACCCAGACATTAATATAAAAACAAAAAATATGCATTTCGCAACCATTTTTGTATCAATTTTCAATAAAAGAATTTTCGTTAATGTCGTGCAAGCTCGACTGTTTTATCATTTCAAGTGTGGTGTGGATAACACAATTTATGTGTAATAATAAATAAATTTAAAAACGCTTATTTGATATCATTTTTGATTCAATTAAATACATCATTGTCTATAATCACTTAAAATTTTTATCAATAATTATTTACTTATGTATTCAAAACTTATAATCAAACATGAAAATTAAAATTAAAATAAACTCTCTCTCTGTCAGTCCTTTCACCTCCATAGGAGTATCTTTGGCACTATGTAGTTGCTGCGTCAACAGTCAATCTCCAGGCATCTCTATCCTGTGCGAGCTGACTTAACTCGTGCATGCCCATACCAAGAAGAGATCTTACTTGGTCGGACCATCTTGTTGGAGATCGTCCTATTGACTTTTTCTTAACATCCACTTTCCCAATAATATGACCAAAATATTTCAGGTACTGTCTATTAATTCTATTTCAAAGTTGGTCATTTATACTAATACTGGTGTTCGGTGTATGATACTCTGCCTATTCTTCGATATGCTCACATCTCAAACGTCATTCATCTTTTGTCAACCTGTTTAATGGTCCATGTTTCCGACGCTTAAGTTACTATGGGGAATATAAGGCTGGACAGCAATCTTAATTTTGTATTTTGTGTGACAGCTGAATCTTTTCAAATCTAAGCCATAGCCTAACGTCTTCTTACTTTCGCTTCATATCCACCATCGTTAGTTATGAGGTATCAGGTCTTTCATTAAGGACTTGACAACTTTTTTTTGAAATAAAACGCAACCCATTTGAGACATTTCGAAAATTTTACTATCGGCTTGAAGTACAATCAAAACATTTATGTATGGAATTCGACTTCATTCATATGTCCACCACGGGCACGTTTGCAGCGGTCGATTAGTTGAACCCAATTTTCGATGACTCGGCCACACATTTCGACGGAAACGGCCGCCATCTCTCTTTCAATATTGGCTCTGAGCTCCTCTAACGACTCAGGCTTGTTAGCATAGACCAATGATTTAACGTACCCCCATAAAAAGAAGTCTAGAGGTGTTAAATCACACGATCTAGGCGGCCATTCAACGGGACCATTTCTCGATATAACACGTTCACCGAATTTAGATTGCAGTAAGTCGATTGTTACACCCGCTGTGTGGCTTGTGGCGCCGTCTTGTTGAAACCACATATCATTAATGTCTAGCCCATGCAATTGATCAAAGAAATAATGTTGCAACATGCCTCTGTAGCGATCTCCATTGACTGTAACGTGACAGTTATTTTCATCAACGAAAAAGAACGGCCCAATGACACCACCGGCATGAAAACCGCACCAAACAGTAATTTTTTGTGGATGAAGTGATGTTTCTTCAAGCACATGAGGGTTTTTACCTGACCAATAACGCATATTCTGTTTGTTGACGAAGCCGTTTATCCAAAAATGCGCTTCATCACTAAAGATGATTTTGCGATGAAATTGGTCATCTTCTTCCAACATTTCTAGAGCCCAATTCGAGAACGTACGTCGCTTCATATGATCTAGTGGCTTTAGTTCTTGAGTTAACTTTAACTTATAAGGGTGTAGGCCAAGATCCTTTCGCAAAATTCGACATAGTGTGGTCTGAGCGATGCCCAATTCTTGAGAACGCCGTGAAATCGACTGTTTTGGTTCGTTTGAGATGGACGCTTGAACGGCAGCAAAATTCTGGCCACTTCGACCAACCCGTTGTCTCACTGGCACGGGAACATCCAGCAGCGAATATGTTAACTCAAATTTTTTCACTAGACTATAAATTGCTTGTCTACTGGGATGAGAATTACGACTAAAAATTGACTTTACTGAATGTTTTGACGTTGACAGTTCGGTGATTGGCTTAAGGGTGCGTTCACAGTGAAATTTCAAAGTTGTCAAGTCCCAAATGGAAGACCCTTTATTTCAAGTAATTGAAATGATCTACAACAGTAAGACCAGCATTTTTACTCGTATTTATGTGTGACAGATATTTATTACGTCTAACAATCATTACTTTGGTTTTCGCTCTATTCTTGTTAACGGCTCCATAATTGATTTTAGGTCTTGTATGGACGTTGCAAGTATAACAGTATCATCCGCATATCTAAGGTTATTTAGCTTTGTTCCACCGATTGCTATACCCCCACTTCAGCCATCCAAAACAGACCTAATTATATGTTTACTATATAGGTTAAAAAGAAAGGCTGACAGGATACAGCACTGTCTGAGGCCGGCTACTTTAAAGGGATTGGAAAAAGAATTATTAATTTTAATTCTGCCATTTGTTTTCTCATACAGGGATCGGATAAGATTTACAAGATGTATAGGTGTTCCTATGCTGATTAGAATCGGCCAGAATTTGTTACAAAGTTCCAAACTTTGCTGCTGCGTCAAATATATACCGAACAAACAAGCTTCATTGCAGGAAGAGGGACTAGAGAACAAATTCTTCACACGCATCAGATAATAGAAAAAGTCAGATAATTCCAAATAACAACCTATATCTATTTTATAGGCTACTCTAAAGCTTTCGACTGCATACATTGTATATCTATAAAATAGATATAGGTTGTTATTTGGAATTCTCTGACTTTTTCTATTATCTGGCGCACGTGAAGAATTTGTTCTCTAGTCCCTCTTCCTGCAATGAAACCTGTTTGTTCAATAGATATTTGACGCAGCAGAAAAATTTTAAATCTTTCATTAGGATTGAGAGAAACACCTTAGCAACGTGTGATACCAAAGCAATTGTTCTATAGTTCCTGCAATCCAAAGGGAATCCTTTCTTATGCAAGGGTATAAATGCAACTTCACACCAATCTCTCGGCCATCTCCAGTCTTCCATAGTACATTACATAGTTGATGTAATATAGTTACAGCGGTTTCTCCCATCATCTTTATTACTTCCGCAGTTACCCCGTTAGGACATGCTGCTTTTCTGTTTTTTAACCGTTGGACAGCCTTCCTGACTTCAGATTTAAGAATATATGGCTCCTGTTCTTCTGCGGCTTCGTTGTCGACAATGCAGTCGCCGACGAGTTGAAGTACAAAAAGTTCTTTACAAACGTCAATGATTTCAGGCATGTGGTGACCGTTCTACCTTCCTTATCTCTGATTATTTATGTTTTAGGTTTGACTTCTTTCGATAGGGATTTTACTTTTTCATAAAGTTCTTGTGGTCGATTCTTTCTAGCGTCTTGTTTAGCACGTATATTATTCGAGTATGCGTTTTTGTCCTTTTTACAAGCCAATTTCATTTCTTTATTGATTGATCTGATTTTGTCCTGACGATCCAGTGTGTTTGTTAAAATCATATTTCTTCTTGTTTCTGTAAGCTTTAGGGTATCGTCGGTCATCCAATGTTTTTAAGGGTGTTTTTTTGTATTTTTGCCGAGCAAATAAACGACTAAATACTATATTTCAGCAAGTGTTGATTGTTCCCTAATCTGTCGAAACTTCTCGGGACGTGTTTTGACGTATCACGGCCCTCATTAAAATTAAAGCTCTTGGACTAAAAGTAATATGGCGACGCACAGTGTGTCGCGTAGAACATGCTAGGTGGACAAAATTCATGTTATGATTTCCAGGAAATCTTATTTGCAAAACGTAAACAACACCACCAAACCCCGAATTCCGAGAAAAGGTTGTTTATCAAATTTGCAAGTGGCGAGTCATAAGCGTCAGAAGTCAGGTAATGAGTTTAATGCAGCTCTTTCAATCAATCAGTTGCAATTTAGCGACACTTTCGTGCACATCTTATAGTGACATATTGTAATATTGTGAAAGTTTTTGTGATGAATATTAATACTGAGGGTAAGTACTATTTTTTAATGTATTTTTTTAATCAGAATCTATTAATTTGAATTTTTAGTATTTTTTTTTAAATAGCCTATATATTTTAGCGTGTTTTTTTTAAAAAAAAAAACTTTGAAAGTTCAGAATATACAGACATTCACCTCTATCCGGGCTAGTTTTTAGATATTACACAGAAATAACTTTATTCTTCGTAAAAATACACATATTGTTTAGCACACTTCAGTACAACATGTTTTTTTTTCTTTTTTTCCAGAACACGTTTACTCTATTTCAAGGGTAGCCTTTTTTGAGGAGTGGTTGAAACACACGAAGAATGAAAAAAAACTGGCGTGTATATGACTTTCTTTCTTCAAAATTTCACTTTGGTGACATTACTGAAAGCAGCCAAAAAGAAATAAAGTTGAAGATATCCAACTTGTCTAATAAGTTTGGTGCCAAATGGTTGGCTTCAGGAAAGTCGAAGGAGCGTTTTTTAATTAAAAATAAGAATTGGTTGGATGAAGCAGACATACAGTTTATTGCGAGTTCTTTTGCGCCACAACCTTCAACATCAAGTGAGAATGTGACTCCTGCAGGAAGACCTCGCGAAGATTTCGAGGAATCGTCGTTTAAGACGAAGAAACGTCGCGTCGTGGATCTCGTAGAATCCCGAAGTGTCAGTGAATTGGTGACTGCTGCCGAAATTGCTGTGCGTTCAGCAGGGCAAAGGAAAATTGCCAATGTGATTAGAGACATTAGTGAGAGCCCAGATAATATTATTAAGTCTAAAAATACCAGTTCCGTTAATCCTAGGCAATTAAGTAGTGACGAAGCCTTAGCTTACTATATAGATTCTAAGTCAACAACGCATTCTTACAAACAAACTAGGAAGTGGTCCATGAAGGCGGGGCATAATGTGTTTCCGTCATATTTTAGTTTAAAAACGTCCAAACAGGCCTGTTACCCTGCAGAGGAGCACATTGCTATAACAGAAACTCGTGCTGAAATAAATTTGCAAGCCTTATTAAATAAAACAGTGGAACGTCTAGTATTAGCACAGAATGAAGTTATCAGCAGTGTGCTCCCAACAAGTTCATCGTTTACACTTGTTAGTAAATGGGGATGTGATGGAAGTTCTGGGCACAGCACATACAAACAGAGATTTGAGAACACTGAATATACGGACGAGTTTCTTTTCGCATTTTCTTTAGTTCCCCTTAAGTTATATGATGGGTCCAAAATTATTTGGCAAAATCCTCGGCCTTCATCAACTTTGTATTGTCGCCCAATCAAATTTATATTTGCCAAAGAAACGAACGACTTCACGTTAGTGGAGACAAATAGATTGTTGGAAGAAGTTAATGCTCTTCTTCCAACACTTATCAACTTTGGTGATTCTCAAATCTCTGTAAAACACGAACTTTTGCTGACAATGACAGACGGAAAGGTGTGTAACGCCTTAACGGAAATTAGTTCATCCCAAAAGTGTTTCATCTGTGGCGCCACCCCCAAGACGATGAACGATGACCCCGCGATGTTTAACAGCAATCAAGAACATTTTGGCTTTGGTTTATCTACACTTCATGCTTGGATTCGTTGCTTCGAATGTCTTTTACATATCAGTTACAAGTTGAATATTAAGACAAAGCAGATATCAAGGTTCGTTCCGAGGAAATCAAATTGAAATTTAAGAACGAGATGGAACTCATTGTAGATAAACCAAAGCCAGGATTTGGTTTTTCAAATGATGGAAATACAGCCCGTCGCTTTTTAAAAATGCTGAGATGAGTGCTCAGATCACAGGGTTGGATGTTACAATTATAAAAAAGTTTGATGTTATTTTGAGAACATTGTCTTCTGGATTCGAGATAAACTTAGTTGAATTAAAAAAATTTTGTCTTGAAACCAGAAAACATTTTCTTAGTCTCTATTCGTGGTACTGTATGCCTGCTTCTGTGCATAAAATATTAATTCACAGCACAGAAGTCATCAAAGCGGCATTGCTTCCAATTGGGCAGCTTTCCGAAGAGGCTCAAGAAGCACGGAACAAAGATTGCCGCAGATTTAGGGAGTACAACACCCGCAAGTGCTCGCGTGTTGCCACGAATAGAGACTTACTGTGCATGTTAATTATAACATCTGATCCTTTGATCAATAGCCTTCGAGAGATTCCCAAAAAAAGCCGGAAAAAATATGTACAGATGTATTAAAGTTAATTGTAAGCCCTAGCATAGAAGAGTCAAGATTGGAATTGTCATCATATTGTCGCACAATGCCACAAAATGATGACGATTATACAGTAAAACGACTCATCAGAAGACTCTGATGATGATTATTAGGTTCAGCTACTATTTTTAGTTATGTAGTGCTTGTACTAAGCATGTAAATCTTGACTTGTAAATTTTTCTTTATCAGTAAATGAGTATTTTTATTTTACATATAATTACAGTCAGTGTCATTATTCTAAATTTATTACAGAGCATTTATAACATTTATTTTAAAATTAAACAAAAACAATTTTTGACTGGAATTTTCAAAAACAATTTTTTTTTGAACCGAACAGCAAAAACTTAAAAAAATCAACAACATTTTAAAATACCAACTACTTATGTATGTATAATACACAAGTTACCTACCTGAAAGGCAGGTATTATTTGAGTTTATCCTTTTTGTGTCAATAAAACTAAGTAATATGGATTAATTGTTTTGTTTTTAATTGACAAATGCAATAAATGATTTTTCATCTGGTTATTATTAAAAATAATAATACAGTGTCTTTCATTTAGTTGCACATTCAAGTTTGTAGAAAAATTCGTGCACATACGCAGAATATTTTGTTTTTGTTATACAATGTTTTGTGCAGCTGGACAAAAAATACAGGTAAGCGAAATGCAGCTAAATGAAAGACACTGTATTATAATTTTTAATTCTAATAACCATACAAAATACCCTTGCCCTTTAGTTCCGTTATCTACCTGCTAAGCTGATGCAATCCTACCGCGATATGCAAGGGTGGCTGTATTACACAAATTTTATCGATATTGAGTACCTGCGGTAAATTGTGAATAAAAACCCACATTTATTAACCGATTTTCATGATTAATACCTTATTTTATTTTCCAGATACGCAGCTGTCAGAAAAATGTATAATATTTTGTTTTTCTTTTGTTATTGCGCTTTTTTACCGAAAAAATAATGAATTTTACACGAAAAAAAATTTTTTCTCTCCATTAATTTCTAAATAACTCCAAAACGATAAAAGATAGAATAAAATAATATTCAATCAACTTTAATAAAATTTTGTTACGCATTTTTTAATGTTTTATTTATAAAAATTTGACAAGTTGTTCCCGAGTTATCGTTAAATATGTCTGCGTAGCTGACTAATTTAGGGGAAAAAATTAGCCACGCCCATAAAAAAAACCAACGCGATGAATTTTTTCTTAAAATAACTTAATATGCCTAGAATATACATAAACAATTGAAATAAGTGAAAAAATAATTTTGTCCAGCTAACTTGTACTAGTCGACACACTGTGCGACGTCACAAAGACTTTGAATAACTCGATGTTTGACAACATTAGGTAATATTGGAATAGTGTGTTTTTTTTTTTTAGTTTAAGTGGTATAAAAGATTACATATCAGTATTTTTGTATAAAGTCTATTAATCTACCTTGAGAAAGTTTTATGTGCGTTAAATCTTTCTTTAAAAAAAAAGATTTTCTAATTTAAGTTAAGCGTTGATTTTATGTCACACCCAGAAAAAAATTAAATGTACTATTCTATAGTGCAAACAAGGATGCCCGTTATTGTCTTCAGACTGCGAATCATCAAAACGTATTTTAATGAAACCAGACACCAAAAAAGCTTTTGGTGCTGAATGAATACCTACCTTAGTACTCAAGAAAAGCGCGAGAGAACTAACACCAGTTTATGCTACTTGGTTACTGTCACCACAAGATAAAATTTCTACCAGGTCTTTGTTAAGTTAAACGATTTTCTGCTGTGGATATTTACATCAGTAGCCGATGTTCGAGAGTTCAAAGTGAATGAAGAAGGAAGCGTTCTGTCATCTGCAAAGCTGTAGATTGGATTCCTCATCTCTTCTAGCAGATCGTTAATGTAAATGAGAAAGAGAGTAAGAGATAGTATGGGGCCTTGAGGCACACCGCCGTTGATAGTACAGGCATTAGAAAGAGATCCATCGACTGTCACTCGTAATGAACGCTCTCTGAGGAAACACAAGAACCATAAACAGGACTTTCCCGAAAAGTGTAGCTTAGCCAACAATTTATCGTGCACCCACTCGAAATTCTCCAAAGTGTTCAATTGCGTTGTTCCAAACAGGTGTTACATAGCATAGAAGATCACCTGTTGATCTGTACTTACGAAAGCCATATTGATGGTCGCTAATAATATTAACTCCTTCAAGATATTTTAAAAGATGCGGATTGAATGCCGTTTCCATGACTTTCGATATTATTGAAAGCAGTGAGATTAAGCGGTAGTTGTTTGTCAACGTCTTCTGGCCTCTCTTGAGTATCGGCTGAACTGTAGCGATGTTAGATAGTTTGAAAAGTCTATAGAAAACTGATGTGAGCTGTCACGTGTATTTTTTAGTACTATGGCAAGTATTTCATTAGCGCCAGAAGTTTTTTTGGCGTCTCCTCCTCCTCCTCCTCTATCCGTCATCCTACGTAAGGACGTGGTGATATTATAGTATTTGTGCCACTATTTTAGCTCATGTTTCTCGGTCTTGGGCTTGGTGTGATGCTTCCGGGAATGTGAGGCCAGTTATTATCTTAATATGGTCCGATCACAGTGTGGGAGACCGTCCTCTCGGTCTTTTGCCCTCGACATTGCCTTCCACAATCAACCGCTCTACTGTGCCCCTCCCTCTTGCTATGTGACCACAGTATCTCAGTATGTTTATATTGAGTATAGTAGTCAGTCTTATTTTGATGTTGACCTCATCTAGGATGGAAGCATTTGTGCGATACGCTCTTCAGGATATCCGGAGCATCCTTCTGTATACCCACATTTCAAATGCGCTGATTCTTTTTTTGTCATTTTTAGTGTTCCGTACGGAACACTTATAAGATCACTTCGGTGTCTGTCTGTCTGTCTGTCTGTCTGTCACACCCGATTTTCTCCGAAACTATTTGACATAGAAAGGTGAAATTTGGTAATAATATAGGAACTGATGGCCTCATCAGAGCCATGTAGTTTTGAGAATTAAATATTGACTTAAGGGGTTAGTTTTGGGGGGTGAAGTCGGAAGTGAAAAAAAAATTTTTTTACTAGGTCATCGAGTGTGGTGTCAAATGAAAGCTTGTGAAAACACGAGTAAAAAATATATATATAATATTATACTTGCGCGCACTTTTCTTTGTATTATTTTTAAAAATTCGCGAAAAATCGCTGCCCCGGGCCTTATCTCGAAAAGTACTTATCAAAAAATTTCGAAAAAATTCTGGAATATTCTCCACGGGGTGTAGATTGAATGAAAATTATCACGAGTGCATTACCTTTAATAATTTATATGGTATATAAAAAAAAACAAAAATTTCAAGGTCATCAGATTTCAGTAAAGATTGGAAACAAACTTTGTTGAAAACTCATTTGGGGTGTGTTTTGTGAAGTCCCTGATCCTTTTATACCACCGTAACATAAATTTTGACTTAAGGGGTTCGTTTTGAGGGGTGAAATCGGAAGGTTTATTATCAGAAAAACACGCCAGAGCAAGACTAGCTCGGGCACACGAAAATAAATATCATAACTGGAGTAATGGCATTTTTTACGGCCAAATTTTCTTTTTGAACACGTTGTGTAGTGAAACCATGCTGGTATACTGCCACCAACAGCCTTATCCAAAGGACTGTTAAACACGCGGCAAAGGTACAAGTTTGGGACTGCTTCTTAGAGCAAGAATTTTGTCGCTTTCATCTCTTTTCTCACAACCTGAACATTGATAAATATTGAAAATATATAAAAAAGTTTGAATTCCGTTTGCACAATGCTCATTTATCAGTAAAAAAAAGACTGGATACTGCAGGAGGATTACGCTCTTAAACATCGAAGACGACTCTGGACATTCTGGAATGACCTAGTAAAAAAATTTTTTTTACTAGGTCATCGAGTGTGGTGTCAAATGAAAGCTTGTGAAAACACGAGTAAAATATATATATATATATATATATATATATATATATATATATATATATATATATATATATATATATAATGTAATACTTGCGCACACTTTTCTTCGTATTACTTTTAAAAAATCGCTGTCCCCTACCTTATCTCCAAAAGTACTGATCAAAAAATTTTGAAAAAATTCTGGAATATTCTCCACGGGGTATATAGATTGAACGAAAATTATCACGAGTGCTACCTTTAACAATTTATTTGGTATATAAAAAAAAAAAATTCAAGGTCACCAGTTTTCAGTAAAGATTGGAAACAAACTTTGTTGAAAACTCATTTGGGGTGTGTTTTGTGAAGTCACTGATCATTTTATACCACCCTAACAAAATTTTCTATTTTAAAAACAATCGTACGGAACACTAATTGTGCAAGTTCAACTTGCACTTGACCGGTTTTATTTTTTAATGGTCCAGGTTTCGGCTGCATATGTAGCCATTGTGAATATTAGTGTGTTGATGAGTCGTAATTTGGTATTCTGTGTCAAGTCACTGTCTCTCCATATTTTTATTAGCTTGGCGTTCG
This sequence comes from Pachyrhynchus sulphureomaculatus, assembly GCA_019049505.1. Taxonomy (NCBI): domain Eukaryota; kingdom Metazoa; phylum Arthropoda; class Insecta; order Coleoptera; family Curculionidae; genus Pachyrhynchus; species Pachyrhynchus sulphureomaculatus. The sequence continues at coordinate 258,123,122 of CM032446.1, read as the reverse complement.
CTGTTCTGGCCATAGCAAGACGTATGAGTATTTAATTCTCACATCCGACATTGTTTGTTATTACTGAGCCGAGATAATTGAAGTAACTGACTTTTCATACTCTGCAATGTTCCTAACATAAGGCTGATTGTCTGGGACTCAATGATCATCACTTTCGTCTTGGTTTTAATTAGCTATAGCTCGTATTTGGTGCTGAAAAATGTTAAGTCTTTCCATGATGTACTAGAGTTCTTGTTTCGAGGCCGCCAAGATTATGGTGTCGTCGGCATATAGTAGATTATTTATTTTAGAATCACCTATTGTTATGCCGCCCTGTCAGTCATCAAACACCTCTCCCATTTAGGGTCTGGCTGCATTAAAATACGTTTTATGATACTCTGAAGAAAATATCTGGCGCTCTTGACTGCACTATGAGACCAGTGGTGTTTTTCCTTGGAAATCGAGGGTAGAAGTTGAAGCAAAAAGTTCAGCTAATAAGTTGGCTTTCTCAATTGCTGTTATTGCAATAATATTATCTCAAGAATATTTGGATACTCTAGAAAAAGATAAGATGAATTACACATCATAAATATATTTTTTTATTTTCTGTTAAAAACTTATTTATTTTCACACTTTTAACACCAAAAATAGGGGATAGTTACCCCTAAATAAAAAATTTTAAAAAATGTCCTAGATTTTTAATTAGCGTTATTTTAAGATCTTTTACGTTTAATTTGCTTTTTTATCTCAAAGTTATGGAGGTCATCGGGTGGAGTATCAAATGAAAGCTTGTGAAAACACGAGTTCAAAAATATGTGATAATGTGATACTTGCGCACACTTTTCTCTGTATTATCTTTAAAAAATTGGCAAAAATCACTGTCCCTCCCTTATCCCAAAAAGTACTGATCAAATAATTAAAATAAAATTCTGGAATATTCTAGATGTAGATGTAGATTGAACGAAAATTATCACGAGTGCAATATCTTTAATAATTTATCTGGTATATAAGCAAAGACAAAAATTTCAAGGTCAACAAAAATGGGAAACAAACTTTATTGAAAACTCATTTGGGGTATGTTTTGTGAAGTCATTGATCATTTTATACCTCCATAACAAAAAATTTTTAATTTAAAAAGCAATTAACGTACGGAACACTTGTCCTTCGCCGGTTATTTTCTATAGTATATCAATTTTTAGGATACTATATGTCAAATCGCCTTCATATATATATATATATATATATATATATATATATATATATATATATATATATATCAAGGATTTTCTACAGCTAACGCTGTCTTCCTTCTCTCAGCCTTTGATTTCATCCGTTTCTATCTTCCCAGTCTCCATCTGTTAGACCCCTGGCCTCCATAGCCTCGTCCACATCGTCTCTCCACGATCTTCTGGTCTTCCCCTTTTCTTCTCCCTATAGGGCTCCACTCCGTTATTTTCTTTATCCACCTAATCTTCGAGAGATGGGAAAAATCGTGCGCACATGTAGAACAGGGGCAGGAACTAGAAGCGCAGAGTCATGGAGAATAATTAAAGCATTAAGGACCAACAAAGACGTATATAGAGTATATCCCAGAAAGCGAGTGGAAGGAATATTTTAAGAAGCTGCTAACAGAAGACAGACAAGAATTCCAAGAAGAGAACCCTGAAGAAGAACAGAATAAGGAAAAAAAAAGAGATAGAACTAAGCTATGAAGAAGTAAAGAAGACAATAAAAACGCTCAAAAATAATAAACTGCAGGGCCTGGAGGTGAGGTAAATGAAATGATTAAGTACGGGTCTAATAAATTACATCGAATGCAGAGAAACATGTTCCACAGAGCGATAAATGGAGAAAAAATACCAGAGGAATGGTCAAAAGCCTATATAGTATCTATATTCAAAAAGAGAGACCGCAGAAAATGCACAAACTATAGGGGCCTAAGCATAATATTGTTTGTATGGAAAAATTATTAAAAATATCATAGAGGAAAATATAAACGGAAAAATTGGAGAAGACTAAGCAGGCTTTACGGCCGGAAAATCATGTATAGACCACATATACACTATAAAGCAAACAATGGAAAAAAAACTGGCAAAGAATAGAGAAGTTCATCTAGCTTTCATAGACCTATGACTCAGTACCATGACAAAGATTATGGAACCCAATGAAAGAAATAGGCATTGACAAAGAACTAATATACGCAGTAAAAGCTCTCTACGAAAATAACACAGTGAACATAAAAATAGGACATAAAATAGGGAAGAGACTCCAAACATCAAAAGGATGCTCTACATCCCCAACACTATTCAAAATATACCTCGAATAAACATTAAAAAAATGGAAGCAAAAATGTAGTGGAATGGGAGTCCCAATACGCGAAGATTATTTATATACTCTAAGTTTCGCAGACGACTAAGTAATCATAGCGCAAGATGAGGAAGACCTCAGTTATATGGTAAGAAAACTGCAAGAAGAATACGCTAAAGCAGGGTTAGCAATAAACTGTGATAAAACGGAATATCTAACAACAAAGGATGGAAACGTGGAGAATCTAGAAGTCGATAACGAAACAATAATCAAAGGAACCGATAGATTTAAATATTTAGGAACCATCATTTCAAAAAACGCAACATCAGTAGAAGAAATTAAAGCTAGATTAGGACAAACGCGGACATGCATAAGACAATTAAATTCGATCCTGTGGGACAAACACATTACAAAAAGAAACAAAACACGCATATACAAATCAATAATACAAAGCATAATGACATACGGGTCAGAAACATGGACGATCAACAAAAGAAATAAATCTAAAATTAACGCGGTAGAGATGGAGTATTGGAGAAGATGTTGTAGAGTGACACGTATGGAGAGAATAACAAATGAAGAAATAAGAAGCAGAATGAACATCAAAGAGAACGCAATAAACCCCACTGAAGAAAAACGATTAAAATGGTATGGACAAATTAGACAAATCGCCTTCATTCTACAGGCAAAAGTAGGGATAATTAAAAGAACTTATAGGGTACTGAATTAGGTGAAATTAGCTAGTAACCTAACATATTAACTTTTTTTTGCTCTCAAACGGTCTGTCGATGAAAAAACTTATTGAGAACAAATAATGAATTTAATTTACGTAGGGCCAAAATTTAGGCCAAAATGTCATCAAATTCAGTGGTGACTTTAAGTTATCTTTGATAAAATTACACATTTTTTGTATGTTAATTCCGCTAAACCTAGTGAGCGAATACCGTCACGTGGTCTAACCTTGTATACATGTGATAGAGCGGTGATTGTTCATTCAATTTAATATTGTTATTTAATTAATTTAATGAGTAATAGTTAAGATTAATGCTTTGTCATTTTACCCAAGCTAATAAAAATAACCGGTCAAGTGCAAGTTGAACTTGCGCAATTAGTGTTCAGTACGTTGATTGCTTTTAAAATAAAAAATTTTGTAACGGAGGTATAAAATGATCAGTGACTTCACAAAACACACCCCAAATGAGTTTTCAACAAAGTTTGTTTCCAATCTTTACTGAAAATTGATACCAGATAAATTATTAAAGGTAATGCACTCGTGATAATTTTCGTTCAATCTACACCCCGTGTATATATTCCAGAATTTTTTCAAAATTTTTTGATAAGTACTTTTCGAGATAAGGCGAGTGGACAGCGATTTTTCGCGATTTTTTTAAGTAATACAAAGAAAAGTGCGCGCAAGTATTACATTATATATATATTTTTTATTCGTGTTTTCACAAGCTTTCATTTGACACCACACTCGATGACCTAGTAAAATTTTATTTTTTTACTTCCGATTTCATTCCCCAAAACTAACCCCTTAAGTCAAAATTTAATTTTCAAAACCACATGGCTCTGATGAGGCCATCAATTCCTATATTACTGCCAAATTTCAACTTTTTGTGACAAATAGTTTCGGAGAAAATCGGGTGTGACAGACGGACAGACAGACGGACAGACAGACGGACAGACAGACGGACAGAAAGACGGACAGACAGACACCGAAGTGATCTTATAAGTGTTCCGTACGGAACACTAAAAATTGTTACTGAGGTATAAAATGATCAATGGCTTGACGAAACACACCCCACATGAGTTTTTTAACAAAATTTTTTTACGATCTTTACTGAAAGCCTACAACGAAGTAGGAGTCAATGCAATTAGCATAAGGAATCTCCACCGCTAAGGAAGGCGAAAACTATGTCGTCTTCTGAAAAGTTTTTGGCGACTGTTTTTTGAAATTATAAATGAAGTTTGCTTATTGATTATATAGAACACTATTACTTCAGCGTCTACAATGAACACATAGTTCCAGCCATCACCGTAAGCTATGGTTCCACCAAGTTACAACGTCTAAAGGAAGACGAGGGCCGAAATTTTTCCTTAAATGATAAGTTGAAAGCCGATGTAGCATAGTTTTTGAGGCGCACATAACTCTAGGAAGGGAATATTTTTTAATCTCTGCAAATTTTTCTTCATAGTTAGGTGCAACTTAAAAAGCATTTTTGTATTATAAAAATACTTGGTTTTTTAGTTCTTAATGCTATACAAGTTACCATGAATAAATAGTGCGGGTCAATATTTATGACCAATTTCGACATGGCAGTATTTTTTAAGAAAATTTTTTGACAATTACACCATAAACCAGTGATTCCCAAAGTGGTTCAGGTGGACCTCCAGGGGTCCACGGGGGACTCGACGGGGGTCTACGTTGGCGTGAAAAAAAAATGGGGGTTCAGAAGTTGTAAGTGGGGGTCCACGAAAATTTATCTGGTTTCGATAGTAAAGAACAAAAATGTTGGCTTGGCTTTACCTATCAATGTAGGCAGATAATACACTACTCAAAAAAATTAAGCGAGCAAAAAAAATTCTAAATTTTTCGGTGATTTTTGACAGGCTGTATTTCGGTGAAAAATGGTCGTATTGATACCTAAACTTTTGAAGCTTTTTTGGCTAAAATTGTTTAGGAGCTACGGTTCTAATGCAATCCTAACAAATAGTGCGAAAAAATAATATTGCAAATATTTTTCTTTTTTTTGGTCCACCGCATTAATTTCCTTGTTTTAAAACCTCTTTTAATTTTTTTGAGTAGTGCATTTTAAGGTCAGCGACTGTTACTTGTAAAAACTTGCAGATTCGATATTCGGTACAACGCGCATCGAGACCTTCAAAGCGCTGCCCGCAACTCAACCCGTTCAGTCGTGCAAAGGGACGAAATACGACTTATGCTGTGCTTGCAGTCTTGCATGAACTTGTTTGATTCTTCACTAATATAAATACGAATGCCAAGGACAACTCATTTGTTTCCGGAATTTTGTAAAGAAAAGTGTGAGTGAATCGATGTCAGTGTTTGCCAGTGCCGGAAAAAGTAAGTACCTGCCTATTTGTTATTCATACTTTTATTTAATATTGTAATATTATATTTGTTATGTTTGCGTGTAGTAGGTACGTAATAAAAATTAAATACTGAACAGGGCCATTATTCGATACTTCTATAAAAGAACAGAAAGCCGAGAAAGATTGAACTTTTAGTATTTTTTATTATAAAATTATTTATTTACCCGACTGTGGTGATTCACTAAAGGAGAGATATATGATTGACCTGCATGTTTGTACATATTTCAGTGCCCTCGTAGTTGCTAATGCTAAATGACTAAAAATATTTTCATAAAATTGTACGTGTCTTTATGTACCACTCGAAACGTACATCAAAGTAGTAAATAAATCATTAAAATCGTGGAGTTTTGATGCCAAAATATTCTTTAAAAGTATTTTCTCTCGAATTTACAGAAATGTATCAAAATATAATTCATCAAAAAATATTTTATATTACATTAAAATAGGTTCAGCAGTTTATTGCTTTTAATAATTAAAATCAGTTTTGCCGCCGGCATGCGGCATTTTGGTTTTTTCATTGCAATAATTAATTAATCCTATTTTATTCTGTTAAAATAGCCATATTCTGTTAAAGTCGCCTTATGATTATTAAAACAAACATTTTTTTTCTTTACAGGTAGGTAACTGATACGAAATATGGCTGAATCTAAGAAGAAATGTCGACAGTACAGTGTTGATTATTTGAAATTTTGTTTTCTTCCATCAAAGGCAGACAAACAATTGCCAATATGCCTTTTATGCAACAAAGTTTTGAGCAATGACTCTATGAAACCATTGAAGCTCGAAGATCGGCTAAGAAGGTGTCATCCCGATAAAATAGGTAAAGATTTAAAATATTTTCAAACATTGAAGGAAAAATATGAAAAGAAACCCACCGTGCACAGTACGTTCGCTCCAACGTCTCAAAGTAACGATGATGGCTTGCGGGCATCTTACAATATCTCATTGCTTATAGCGAAATCTGGAAAAAACCGCACACCATCGGAGAACAGTTAATTTTACTTTAAAAACTGTTCTGCACAAACCTCTATTTGACGTACTCAAGAGAATTCCTTTGAGTAACAACACTGTACAAAGACGTATTGATGAAATGAGCTCTGATATTGAAAGCTTTTGTGTAATTATCTGCAAACAACTCATTTTTCTATTCAACTGGACGAGTCAACTTTACCTGGTAATGAAGCATTATTATTGGCATATGTTCGATTTTTTATGGACGAAGAAATCCATGAAGAGCTGCTATTCGCGAAAACTTTGGAGACGGACACTAAAGGCGAATCAATATTTAATGTCCTGAGTGATTTTTTTAAGGAAAAATCGATTCCATTTACAAACATTATTTCGGTGGCAGCAGATGGAGCTCCTGCCATCTTCGGACGATATCGTGGGTTTATAAGCCATCTTAAAAGAATTATACCAGGAGTAACTGCAATTCACTGTGTCATCCACCGACAACACCTGGTAATTTGATAAATTGCACCAATCGCTTCAATTTGTGAATAAAGCAGTTAACAAAATGAGAAGCAATGCGTTGAATACCCGTTTATTTGCACAATTGTGCGACGAAAATGATGAAGACTTTCAACGATTACTCTTACATACCGAAGTACGCTGGTTGTCGAACGGTGCATGTTTAACAAGATTTTACTTTTTGAATTAGTTTTAGAGTTTCTGGAAAGTAAAGATCCAGATTTAAAAGAAAACCTGATCAAATTGAAAGCATTTGACAGATTTTTTCAAAAAATTTAATGTCATTAACTTGCAGTTACAAGGGGACAGCTTAAATTTAATAAAAACAAAGGGTGTAATTTCGGCTTTTTTTGGAAAATTGAAATTTATGAAGCAAAATATTAGTCGGCGCGAATTCTCCCAGTTTCTAAACTTGTCACAGACAGAATGTCTTGATGAGGATATTCAGACATACGTTCAACATTTAAATGCCCTGCATGATGACTTCAAAAATAGATTTGAAGATATTCTGACGATGGAAATACCACCATGGATCATAAATCCATTTGATGAAACAGAAGTGGCGAATGTGGTATTACAAGAGGAGCTACTCGAGCTTAGCACCAATGAGGAGCTGAAGGTGAAATTTAAAAAAGGCTATCAAACAAACATTTTGGCTGCAGGCAGAAATACCCGAAAAATATCCTGAGCTGTGGGAAATTGCGAGAAAACTTTTGATAGCGTTTCAATCGTGATACCTTGTCGAAAAAAGTTTTAGTGTCGTTACAAACCTATTAACAAAAAAAAGGAGCAGATTGAACATCACAGAACGGGGAGATTTGCGGTTATTCCTTACAAAACTGAAGCCAAATATTGATAATTTGCTGTCAATCCATCAAGTATATCCCTCCCATTAAAATTATGACTATTTTTTTCAATTGTTGATTTGCATTGTTGAAGTTACGGAACGTTATTAAGGTTTTTTATTCTATTAAGTCTGTAATCATATTATTTTAACAAATAGAACACAAGAAAATATATAATTTTTCTTTTTATTTTTACCACTCCGAATTTAAGGTTGGAACTTAGCCACAACGCAAATTTCCATCGTTAGATCTAATCTTCACATTTTTTGACGAGTTTTGAGAATATGGTAGAAATGTAGCAGCAGGGGGTCCACCGAAATCAGTAAAATTTTGAAAGTGGTCTACGAGAAAAAAAAGTTTGGGAACCTCTGCCATAAACCCTATTGTATACACTAAAAAGCTGGGAGTGTAGTTAAAATTATTCTGTACGTTTTTTAGGGCATTTCAGTTTACTTCAGATAACTGGATATAATTAAGTTGTTACTGATTATTTCAGAGCCTAACAAAATGTGGAGAAGCTGAAGACCCTGAATAAGTTCCTTCCCCTGCTCTCATGTACTAAAATCGCTGAGAGGAGACCTGGAGAACAGTCAGAGCTTTATTTCTTATGGTGCTACTAATATTCTAATATTACATAACATATGAAAAAAATCATAGATGTGCTAAATCCTCGCTGTTGAAGAGGTAACAGCTTTCCTTGACGCTGTTTGCGGCATGACACTGAGAATTTATTATTTTTGATGCTCTTGTCTTCTAAACAATTCCTCAAATAAACACTTAAAAATAATCAGATAAATAGACTCACACTTCATATATAAATAAGTGATAAAAAAAAGTTGCACTATAATAATGTTCGCGTTGTAAAATAGTTAACGAAAAAGTATTAGGCAACACGATGTCAATAATTTTAATTATAAGTTTATTATCTCTGTTGAGGTAAGTTAGAAAATATTATAAGCCACTTATGCGATAAAAAAATATCACGCATATCACCTATATGTTATTTCGTTCGGCAAAATGACAAGCAAATCCTACTTACTTTGAGCGTCTAGACCAGAGGTGTCAAACTCAATTTTGCAGAGGGCCACATATTAAATTTAGAATGTGTAGGCGGGCCAGATTCAAATAAAAAAAATGTACTGAATTATTATAACATTTTATTTATTTAATTATATAGTATATAATATACGGTTGTTGAAAATTATATCAAAGTTATAAAAGAGGGTAATTATTTTGAGCTCGAGGATCCAGATACCTGACTTCTCTTGTTTTTAACAAGCTCATTGATGTCAGGTATCATATTCGTTGTAGTTATTTTAAGAATTGATTGGAGATGTTCATTCGAAAGTCTTGTGCGATGTTTGTTCTTATTTATTTTCATGACGGAAAACATCTGCTCACATCAATAGGTGCTACCAAACATGCAGAGAATGCGTGCTGCATGCTTTTTTAATTCCGGATAGTTATCCAAACTCTTGAAATATTGTGTATAAAATGTAAGAGCTTTAATCTCTTTAAATTTTTCTTTCGAAGTACTGTCCGATTGAAGATCTATCAACTCCATTTGCAAATGAACTGGTGCCTGTGAAGCTTCAAAATTGAATGGATTGTTCAAAATTGGGAATTCCATTTCATTCATTTTGTGAAAGTCTTCAAAACGATTGTTGAATTCCGTGATCAAATTTTGCAGAAGTTGAGAATATTGATCCAATTTTTTTTTGGTTCACTGTGCCAAATGATTTTAAATGAGGGAAATGATCCAAAGTTTGATTTTTTACCTGATTTTCCCACAGCCTCAACTTTGTTTCAAAGGCTTGAATACATGAATACATTTGAGTGACAATCAGATTTTTACCCTGTAACTTTACATTCAGATCGGTCAAGTGTTTATTCATATCTACCAAAAAGGCACAATCAACCCACCAGTCATTGTCATAATCAATTGGGTTGCCTTTTTCTAACATGAAAGCTTGAATAGGGTCACGTAATGCAAAATTTTTTTCTAAAACTACTCCTCGACTGAGCCAACGAACTTCGGTGAAGTAAGGAACATCAGAAAACTTTTCGTCCAAATCTTGTAAAAACTGCCTGAACTGTCGGTGATTTAGTCCTCTGCTCCTTATAAAATTTACTATTTTAATTATAGGTTGCATGACATGGTCCATTTTTAAATGTTTGGATGCCAATGATTCCTGATGAAATCCCACAAAATTCCCTGATGTTTTCTGTTTTAATTTAGTTACAACGCCCGAATGTTTGCCAGCCATGGCAGGAGCGCCATCCGTAGTTGTGCTGCTAAGTATATTCCAGTCGAGTTCATATTCTGCTATCAAATGCTCAATTGCAGAATAAATATCATTTGCTGTTGTAGTACCTGTCAATGAAACGCACTTTAATAGTTCTTCAGTTATTTCAAAGTTACTGTTAATACCTCGTATAAAAACAAGTTGAGCTGTATCAACAGTATCAGTGCTCTCGTCAACAGCCAGTGAAAAGTTTGTAAATTCCTTAATTTTCTCCTTCAGTTGAAGAACCAAATTTTGAGATAAATCATTTATTCTTGGAGTAACAGTGTTTCTTGACAGCGAAATATTTTGAATTATTGACTTTTGAAATGGAAATGAAACATCGGCAACTTTCAACATACAGTCTTTAATAAAATCACCATCAGTGAAAGGTTTTGATCTCTTCGCGATTTCTAATGCAATAATAAAACTTGATTTCAGGGCATCTTCGCTCTCAGTATTAGCTTTAGTAAACATCGATTGTTGACCTTGAAGTTTAGATTTTAAAGATGCCAATGTGTCCATTCTTATTTTTTCAGTCTAACAATCGAATTTTGAATTATGATTCGTATCATAGTGTCTCCTCAAGTTAAACTCCTTACAAACAGCAACTGTTTGATTGCAAATCAAACACAGTGGTTTACCTTTCCATTCTATGAAAAAACATGCAATTTCCCATTTAGACTGAAAAACTCTGCACTCACTATCAACTTTACGTTTTTGTGACATTATGCCAAAATCGTAACAATTTTGGAACTCGACACAACAATTATGGATATCGCACGCGCACGACAAAAACATATGCACAGTACCTTCACAATCACTACTTCGCAGTACAACTAAAAACCTATCGCTTCGATTACTCGACTCACACTCAACTGACTCACGTCGCGCCGACGCACTCCTTTTATAATATCGATAAGGAAGGTTCTAGTCTAGACTCGAAGCGCGTGGAAGATTCTATTGTTCTCAACAAAAATAATAGGGTATTTCCGCTTGTTGCTAAGAGATGGCGTTACTGTCTATCTCTCTCGCTTGTCAAGGCACGCGCTGCCCTTGAAATTACTTATAAATGTAGTGTACGCATTTTAAAACTTCCGTAGAGGAATCGAGTGAAGTCTAAAAGCTCTAAAAGACATGATTCTTCTTTCTGTGACACATTGCGATCGCGGGCCTTATTGATACGTCCCGGGGGCCGGATGCGGCCCGCGGGCCGTATCTTTGACATCCCTGGTCGGTCATCCCAGCATTTTTCGTGATCGCTTAAAGTTTAATTTAAATTTTAAAATTTATAAAATTGATAAATTTGAAGAAGGAGTAAGAATGTCAGGTGCAGACAAATAGGATGCTTACTGGCGTGTTTTAATACGCGAATACGCAGGTATGTTTTTGGTCTAGCTACTTAAAACACATTTTTTTTGCAAAATTGGACTTTATTCATCAACATAGTCTTCTTCAAGAGCGATACAATCAGTTCAACGTTTTTCTAACATTTCTGTACCTTTCTTGTCGAAGGACTTGTTTTTGCCTTCAAAATAGGCCTCAGTTTCGTCGACAACTTCTTTAACGGAGCCAAATCTCTTTTTTTTTTTGAGGTTAGTGAATAGATAATAGTCGCTGTGGGCCAAATCGGGAAATTACGGTGGATGAAGAAGCAATTCGAAGTTCAATTTATGCAATTTTGCCATCGTAACCATTGACTTGTGACACGGTGCATTGTCTTGACGAAAGAGCACTTTTTCTTGCATTTGGGGCTGTTTCTTTTTGATTTCTGCCTTCACATGCACCAATAACTTTATTGATGGTTTTTCCCTTCTCAACATAGTTGACGAAAATTATTTCATTTCAAAATACAGAGGCCAACCCTTCCCAACCGACTGTTGTGTCTTTGGTCGCATCGGGCGGATTTTACCGGCTGCTGCTGATTTGAGATTAATACTATTTATAAATATATAAATATATTTTCTTTAATTTCTTATAAAATAATGTATTATAAGTTTGTGTTTATGCGCTTTGTATAAAAACATACGCGAGACTATTCTTCGAACGCGTTAAACAGTTAAACAATTATGTACTATCGATTGTTGAAGTTAGTAGATAAAAAAAAACGAACATGAGTTTAATAGAGAAAAAGCGTTTATTACAGAATAGTTTGATTCACGTTTGTGATCTTAATATTTAGATATTATAATTTTATAACGTCTAATTTATATGTATATAAATATTACAATTTTATAGTTTTGTTCTTATAACGATTATACACATGTGTATTACAACACACACAGACACACACGCACATGCACATGTACACGCGCACGAGCACGCTCCCGAACTCAGGCACGCACATACGCAGGTATGCACACATGCACACACGCACAGTGCTTTGTTTAAGCATTTACCAGGGCTCAATAAAGAGCTTATTTCCTTGTAAAATAATGTTATTTCTATCTATATTTTTAATTATTTTTAGCTTATCCTATGCTCAGGATGTAGTTCTCAATAACCGCACATTCCCAGAGGGTTTCAAATTGGGCGTGGCAACAGCTGCTTACCAAATAGAGGGAGGTTGGAATGAAGATGGAAAAGGCGAACACATGTGGGACTGGTACGTACACTAACGATAATTAAAGATTCCTTTAAATATGTAACACGTAGGCTGAAAAGTTTTTGGCCTGATACATAGATGTCGCCCTTTTTAAAGAATCCATATGAATTTTAGGAAGTACCACCCTTCAAACAATACGTCTCAACATTTTATTACATTTAGACTATTAATTTACAAGTTACAGTGGTTTTAGTGACGCTACTTTTGATATTTTCAAAACAATGGAAAAAATCGAATTTCGTGTGTTGAAAAAATACCGTTCAAGCAAAGCAATGGCTTGATAAGTATTACGGGTACTCTGTCCCTGAAAAATCAATCATCATTTACTGGTATGTTGAATTTAAATCCGGTCATACCGACACAAATGATGCTGAACGCTCTGGACGCCCAAACGAGGTGGTCATACTAGAAAATATCAAAAAAAATCCACAAAATTGTTTTGGATGACCGTAAAGTGAAATCGCGTGAGATAGCTGACACCCTAAAGATATCGAAAGAATGTGTCGGTCATATTTTACATGAACATTTGGGCATGAGAAATATCTGTTCGAATTGGGTACCGCGTTTGCTCACAGTGGACCAAAAACAACAACGTGTTGATAATTCTGAGAGCTGTTTGAACCTGTAGAAGCACAATAAAAAGGATTTTGCCTTCACATGCACCAATAACTTTATTGATGGTTTTTCCCTTCTCAACATAGTTGACGAAAATTATTTCATTTCAAAATACAGAGGCCAACCCTTCCCAACCGACTGTTGTGTCTTTGGTCGCATCGGGCGGATTTTACCAAAAACAACAACGTGTTGATAATTCTGAGAGCTGTTTGAACCTGTAGAAGCACAATAAAAAGGATTTTTTCGTACGATATGTGACAATGGATGAAAGATGGATCCACCACTACACACCGGAATCAAATCGGCAGTCAGCTAAGTGGACAGCAGCCGGTGAAAGCCGCCCGAAGCGACAGTCGGCTGTGAAGGTTTTGACCTCTGTATTTTGGGATGCCCATGCAATAATTTTCATCGAGTATGCTGAGAAAGGAAATATTATATAAAGTTATTGGTGCATTTGAAGGCAGAAATCGCAAAGAAATGGCCCCAAATGAACAAGAAAAAAGTGCTCTTTCATTAAGACCATGCACCATGGCACAAGTTAATGGTTACGACGGCAAAATTGTATAAATTGAAGTTTGAATTGCTTTCTCATCCACCGTATTCTCCAGATTTGGCCCCAGCGAATATTTACTATTCGCAGACATCAAAAAAATGCTCGCAGGAAAGAGATTTGGCTCCAATGAAGAAGTTATTGCCGAAACTGAAGCCTATTTTGAAAACAAAGACAAATCCTTCTACAAGAAAGACATAGAAATGTTAGAAAAGCGTTGGACTGTTTGTATTGCTCTTGAAGGAGACTACCATATATTGATGAATAAAGGCGAATTATGCAAAAAAAATGTGTTCAGTAGCGAGACCAAAAACTTTTCAGCATACACGTTATATATATATATATATATATATATATATATATATATATATATATATATATATATATATATATATATATATATATACAGTCCCTGGCCAAATTATTAGACGCACTGCAAGATTTCATGTAAAATATTAATTACCGAGTGATATTGTACCGTTTTATTATTTTTAAATTGATTTGTTTTTTATTTTTATATTATCCAATCAATTACCTATTTATTTGACATAAATAAAACAGCATTAATTTAGAAAAGCATAAGTTTATTAAGTTTTAAAGAAAAGTGAAATTAATGTTAGTAAAAGTCAATATTTAGTTGAGCCACCTTTAGCCGCTATCAAAGCTTTAATTCTGCGCGGCATGCTATCAATGCAAGATTGTACTGTCTCCTGCATTTGAGGATGATGATTCCACACATGAATAATCTTTTCTAGGAGCTGGGTTTTGTTGATAATCACATCTTTAGCCACTTCTCTTTTCATCAGCTCCCACACATTTTCAATGGGGTTCATATCAGGGCTAGCCCTAGCCAATCCAACAGAGGGATATTTTTTTCTGCCAAAAAAGCTTTAACCGACCGAGCAGTGTGGCAGGGAGCTCCATCTTGCATGAAAGTGAATGGTTCCCCATTTGGAAACCATTCTCTGAGCTGCGGAATCAACCGATTTTGTAATACTTCTTTGTACTGATCTTGCCTCATTATTCCTTTGACGACGTACAGACGTCCAGTGCCCTTGCCGCTGATGACTGACCAAATCATCACTTTGGTGGGATGTTTAACCGTCGGGACGACACAATCAGGATGAAACTTTTCTCCATGACGACGACGCACATACTGAGCTTTATTCTGCAAAATTTCGAATGTGCTTTCGTCACTGAAGCAGACCTGTCAAAAATAGGAAAAATATATAAACTTCCATGTTTATTTGCTTTATTTAATTGAAAATGATAATAATGTATCAATTATTGATTAAATTGCTGTATCTTACCGATCTCCAGAAGTCCACATCTTTGTCTTGCCATTGCTTGGCCCACTTCAGGCGCTTTGCTTTCATTGCAGCTGTTAACTTGGGCTTCCTGGCGGGGCGACAGGCCTTAAAATCTAATTCTTTCAATTTTCTTCGAACAGTGCGCTCAGAAGCATTTACGCTAGCATCCTGGAGTTGTGATTTTATTACCTTTGTGGTAGCAAATCTGTTTTCTACACAATTTTTCTTCAAACATCTCTCTGACCGTGGAGTGAAAATTGGTTTTCTACCGCATCTTTTCTTTCTTTTCGGGCTTAATTCCTTCCCTGACTCAATTTTCTTTTTTATGCGTCGTACACTAGCTTCTGAAACCTCCAATCTTCGTGATATTTCTCGGTTTGTAAATGTTTTCGCAATCACAAGGGCCTTCACTTCAGCTTTTTTACGTGGTGAAAGATCGCCTTTTCTACCCATAATGAAAATAGTCCAATTACTTTTTTAAAACACTGCATACAAAATAAACTAATAACTGAGTAGTATAAAACTGTTAAACAAACAATCACAGTCTATAAAGCCACAGAAACACGTCCGTACCTGACTCGATTCCGATCGCGACTGATACAGATTTGTACTTGTTTACGTTCATGTATCACTTTGTCAATACAGTGTTGCCATATGTTAAAAATAAATACAAGTATGTAGTCTACAACAATTCTTTTAAATAAAAATCAATAATATTGTAGTTTGAATATACCATTATTGCATAAAAACTCTTAAGAAACATAAAATTATTAAAAAAAATATAGTGTGTCTAATAATTTGGCCAGGGACTATATATATATATATATATATATATATATATATATATATATATATATATATATATATATATATATACATATATATATATATATATATATATATATATATATATATATATATATATATATATATACAGTAGGACCCCGGTTATTCGAGGTAACGTGGGAGCACCCTCCTCGGATAACTGAAAACTCGGATAATCCGGATTTGTTTCTTATTCATACAAAAAATAAACACTAATACTTTAAACCGATGTATTAACGTTTTTAACATATAAATAGGTACATACATTATAAAACAGTGAAATAGGTATCTATGCGCTTTTGTTTCATATTGCATCTTCTTTTTCTCGCTGCAATGTTTCTCCATCTATTAAGAAGAAGCAAATCCGCTGGGGTTGCCTCGGTTGTTGTTCGATATACCTCAAAGCTTTTTCGAAAGAAGCAAAACCTTCTTGATAAGATATCTTAGTGGGAGACTGTTCATCCACCGCCGCTTCGACATCGTCATCGTCATCTTATTTTTATCGGTTTCCTGAAAGACATTCGTTATTTCTTCAATACTCATTTCTTCTTCTAAATCATCTGCTGTAATCCATTCAATAACATCTTCTCTTGTCACACTTTCGCAACCTTTTAATTTTTGCATTAATTCAAATAAACTTTTTTCTTTTTCTTCTATCTCGCTGTCAAAATTTGAACAGGACATTTCTCAATGGCTTCTCAATTTCAAAGCTAATTCATTTAATGGAGTATCATCTTCACTGTCATTATAGTCTTCAAAATCAATAACTTTTGACCAAGATTTTTGAATAGTGGTAGTATGCACAGAATCCCAAGCTTGACTTACCCAGTAAATGACATTTTTCAGTGTAACCTTTCTCATCCCATTGATAATTTCATTGGTGGCATTATACTGGTTACATTTGGAGGAAAAAATTTTACAACAATTTCGCCCACATGAAGTCCTTCTCCAGGGTGAGAGGGGGCATTATCCATTAACAAAATTGCTTTAATAGGAAGACGGTTTCTGTTCAAAAGTTTAGTCACAGTCTCTTCTTCAAACCGGTTAGTAAATAAGGTCGCATCCATCCATGCGCTCTTCTGACTTTTGTAATAGACTGGTAGGGCTTTGGGTAAGATGTCTTTTAAAGCTCTTGGACGTGCAGACTTGCCAGTCACCATCAGTGGGATTTTCTGCTTGCCAGATGCATTGGAACATACCATTATAGTTAATCTTTCCTTACTTCGTTTGTGCCCAGGACCTGATTTTTCCTGTCGAGATGCCAATGTTTTTGATGGAACCATTTTAAAATTTAGACCAGTTTCGTCACAGTTGTAAATTTGATCACATGTGTATCCACAATATTCGATTTGCTTTTTAAAATTCTGCTTAAACTTCTCAATTGATGACACAGTAGCAGGAAGTTTTTCACCACGTACAGTCAGTTGTCGTACACCGTACCGTTTTTTCCAGCGGTCAAGCCATCCAGAACGGAGGTAAACTAATCTATCTCTGGGAATTGCCTACTAATCATTATTGCTTTCTGTTGTAAAATTGGACCTGACAGAGGCACACCTATTGATCTCTGTTGGTTAACATGAATAAAGGTTCGTTAACTTTTTCATAGTCGCCGGTTTTCATTGATTTTCTTCCTGAAGACGAGGAGGCTTGATTTATACACCACTCTTCTATATTTGTGCAGTTTCTTTCCCAATCTCCAAAGGTTACCTCACCTACTCCATAATCTCGTGCAACAACTTTAATTGTCTCTCCTGCTTCAATTCTTCTGATGGCTTTTAATTTTCTTCAATAGGAACGACGATTCTTATACGCTTGTTTTGCTTCATTATAATACGACAAACAAAAATTCAAACAAAGCAGTTCGTATTAATTACACTTAACTACCAGAACTCCAACCAAATAAGTTATGTGTGTATACTCGTACTTCTCCGTAGTAAATGCTATAACGCACTGCATTCACGCAAATTTACATGCTAAATGAGTCCAAAAACATAAATAGGGGAACCCCTCACACTGGCCAGGGGGATTCCCCGAAGGCCCCGACGATTTTAAATGGAAATATGTCCATACATATTTTAGAAGCTCAGTTAATACGCAGCATAGACGCGCGTACCTCGGATAACTCGGATAATCAGGTTCTTAGATTGGCTCGGTTAATAAGGAGCTCGGATAATCGCGACTCGGTTAATCAGGGTTCTACTGTATATATATATATATATATATATATATATATATATATATATATATATATATATATATATATATACATATATATATATATATATATATATATATATATATATATATATATATATATATATATATATATATATATATATGTATATATATATATATACATATATATATATATATATATATATATATATATATATATATATATATATATATATATATATATATATATATATATATATATATATATATATATATATATATATATATATATATATATATATATATATGTATATATATATATATATATATATATATATATATATATATATATATATATATATATATATATATATACACTAACGTGCATAGAAATCGGCCCACTGTAAACTTTTGACTTTAACTATATTTTTTTTTTAAATTATTCATCAGATCAAAAAAAGAAATATGCTGTTTGAAAGACAATTTAATGTGAGTATAAATTTATCAAGAAGGCTTATCGTTTATATGCGTAGCAACCGGTAAACAAATGAAACGTGTTTATGTGGTGATTGTAACGAAAATAACAAATTTGTCAAATATTAAAATTATTGCGTTTGCAACTGAAATTTGCATATTAATTCGTTTTTCATAATCTCAGTAGTGTTTAAGTGTGTTAGTTTAATGCATACTACACCACAAAAAGCCGCCCAAGTTTTTGCTTTAATCGAAAATGGACTTAGTCAGCGAGCTGTTGCTAAACAATTGAATATGACACGCGCAGCGGTTCGAAGAGTGTGCAAACGTTATGAGGAGACTGGATCCTTTCATAGGCGACCTGGAACAGGCAGAAGGCGATTTACAACCACTCGTGATGACCGCTTTATTGTGTCAACAACATTAAGAAATCGTCACCTTAATGCCGTTCAAGTGCAACGACAGCTCCGTGAGGTGCGAGGAGTGGCTATTAGTCAGTGGACAGTAAGACGAAGACTGCAGGAAAATAACCTGACCCCTAAAACACCTGCGATTGGTCCAAAACTTACTCCAGCTCATCGGCAAGCCCGCCTGCGTTTTGCACGGGATCATTTGAATTGGACGTTGGAACAATGGGGATCTGTTCTGTTCTCAGATGAGACCAGAATATGCCTCCATGGTAGCGACCGAAGAAGGAAAGTGTACCGAAGACCAAGAGAGCGATTTGCAGATTGCTGCTTTGAAGAGCGGAGTGCTTATGGAGGTAGTTCCTGTATGATCTGGGGTGCAATTTCTATAGGAGCACGAACCGACCCTGAGTTCATTCGTAGGGGCGACCGTGTTCACGGAAGAAGAGGTTTAACGGCTGCTAGATATATCGAGGAGATTTTAGCAATTTATGTGGTACCTTACGTCGACTACATTGGAGACGAATTTACCTTTATGCATGACAATGCAAGGCCTCACACCGCAAGAATCGTGCAAGATTACATTGCAGAAGTCGGTTTTCGGGTTATGGAGTGGCCAGCATACAGTCCTGATCTAAATCCGATCGAACATTTATGGGATGAGTTAAAACGATGAATTCGAGCTAGACTTCATACCCCAAACTCGATCGCAGAGCTTATTGTTGCAGTAGAAGAAGAGTGGTTTAACATCCCTCAAGAAACAATAGCAAACTTGATTAGATCTTTACCTAATCGTATGAGAGATGTTATTAGGGCAAGAGAAGGTCATACCCATTATTAAAAAAATTAAGTTTTAAGTTTTAAATTGTCAATAACCCTATTTATGTTAATAATAAAAAAGCTTAATTTGCTTAATGCATTCATTTCACTATGTTAAACATAGGAAGTCGAAATAAGTTTTCGTAAATTTATACTCACATTAAAGCATATTAAATTGTCTTTCAAACAGCATATTTCTTTTTTTGATCTGATGAATAATTTTTTAAAAAAAATATAGTTAAAGTCAAAAGTTTACAATGGGCCGATTTCTATGCACGCAAGTTTATATATATACATATATATATATATATATATATATATATATATATATATATATATATATATATATATATATATATATTTCACCGAATTCGACTATTTTGAACTGTTTTCGGGAGATTGAATATTAGAGGATAGAAAAATTTCAATAAATCAAGTACTTAATTCTTGCATTTTACCTATAGCCACTTACGGACTCTGAAACTATGATGCTGACACAGAAAAGTAGGTTGAGTCATAAACAGAACAATGTATGGAGTCTCTCAAAGAAAAAATTAGAAACTAAGAGATAAGTCTCAAGACGGGTACAAAAGATATTATCGAACGAATTACCCAATTGAAATTTAGTTTAGCAGGACATATTACAAGGGATAACGGTAATAAATGGACATCAAATAACCTTTTGGCGACCTAGACAAACAACATGAGAACGAGGAAGACCACCAACGAGATGGGTAGACGACTTACGCAGAATTGATGGAAAATATTGGTGGCGGAGGGCTCAGAATAGGAAGTAGCGTGGGAGGGGGCTATGTCACGGAGTGGACGAGAAGTGGTTGATGATGATGTTGGCTTTGGTTTTATTCGCAATATCTCGATCAACATAAGAGTTAAAGTATTATAAATGTCCATGCCTAATCTGCTAAAAATTTTATTATCGTTACTTAAGGCAGCTTCTCTAAAGATTGTTATCTTCCAGTGAGTTTAATCGAAAGTTATGTTTTCCGGGTAATAATAAAAATCAATTCATAATAATTTTAAAAATCATCAATTTTACTTTAATTTTAATGTTCCCAAGTAATTGTATTTTGTACAAATTTTGTTGCGCGCTTCAGGTAGATTTATACTGAAACACATTTTACTAAAAAACATACAAATGAGTTTTTTTCCGTTATTCTATAATTTCTTAACGGTTTCATATGTATTGTTTTAGGTTCATGCATACTTATCCAGATAAAATTGACAATAATGCTACTGGTGATGTAGCTTGCGATTCCTACCACAAATGGAAGGAAGATGTAGCTATAATGAAAGATCTGGGAGTCGATCACTATAGGTTGTCAATTAGTTGGTCTAGGATTCTACCTGATGGTTATGCTAATAACTATACCATCAACCAAGCTGGAGTTGATTATTACAGGAATTTGATACAGGTAATTCTCAAACAAGAACATGGTACATTTTCAATTATACCTAAGAAAACTAGAGATTCGTTTAACAGAATTAAAGCATTTTTAAAATTGTATATATACAGTACCGTAAAAACTTTTAATACTTTGGCATATTAATGCCATTACGACATGATCTGCCGCTTGTTCTTCTTGAAGTACCATCGGTACGGACGTAGGCGACACTCTCGCTTTTACCTGTAGTTGGTGCCTTTTTTAACTATTTCCACAGACAAAGGGGACCTACAGTTTAATGTCTGTTTCGAACGGCCAAAGTGAGAGAGCTTTACTAGGCATGATACTATGGGTGGTTTGCCATTGTCTTCCCGAGAGAAGCGACCGTCACGTTGTAAATTTTATTTTTATTTTATTATTTATTTAACAGACGATATTGAAGAAGTCAATAAGATCATTAAAGAAAATTAACGTCCGAGTATTAGAACTCTCAGTGAGTTAGGTTTTAACCACCCTTCGTGATCGACATCCATTCTACTCACCTGACTTTGCTTCATGCGATTTTTTTTCCCAAAGTAAAAAATACGTTGAAAGTAACCAGTTTTGAGTCCGCTGATGCAATAAAAAAAAACGACGAAGGTAATAATGAACCTGTCAGAAGACGACCTGCAGCACTATTTTGAACAATGGAGCTGTGTAGGAATCGAGAATGAGATTAGGATTTTAATATCAAAGGTCAAAATTAAAAAGTTTTATAAATTCAGTCCGGCTATCTTCTAGTCATATCTCGTATAATAACATCTGTAAATAAGTGAATTTTAATTCTAATTTACTTATAGTGCGGTAAAAAAAGGTCAAAATAATAATGAGATAGGCATAGTTTAGATACAGCAATATTATGATTTTATCCTCTCTGGGGTATCACCAGGAGTATGGTCCTGAGTTTTGGACTTCGAAAAACTTGTGCTCTTTTGTTTATTAACAAGTTTTCAAAACGCGTTTTTTTGGACTTTAAATGTGATTAACTCCGGTTATGTAATGCGGATCGAGACAAAAAAGAAACTAAACTCTTCGTAATGAAATTTTCAATAAATTCTCTTTGGTTTTAAGTCGCTCAAGTACGTACAAAACCTACAAAATTGAAAAAACATACAAAAACTGTTTTTTTTTTACATTTTATTTTACAGGTCGACTAAGTGAACCGATCGGCTTGAATCTTTCAGAAAATATGCCGTTTGTTACAGCAAAAACACCCTGAAATTTTGGTAGAAAAATATTGAACCTAGTGGGCACAATTAAATTTGTAATTAAAAATTTGAAATGCCCGCCATTTTATGCCATTTGATCCAAAATGCATCTTTTTTAAAAAAATTTAGGTTTCGCCGCTAACTTTCCAATGCCATTAAAAAATTTTTTTGGAGTCATTTTTACTGTTTTTTATTTAATATTTGTTTATTAATCAAGTAACAACAAATGTGTTTTTTTGGTCATTTTCGCGTTAACCAAAATGACTTTTTCTTCTAAATAAAGGTCTCGCGATTCTCTACCAGATGTGATAAAAAATTTTCAATTTTTTTTTAAATGACCGAAAAAACGCATTCGTTATTATTTGATTAATAAACAAACGTAAAAAATACGGTTTGACTCTAAAAAAAAATAACGGCATCCGAAAGATAGCGTCGGGACCTAAATTAAAAAATAAAAAACCGGTCAAGTGCAAGTTGAACTTGCACAGTTAGTGTTCCGTACGTTAATTGCTTTTAAAATAAAAATTTTTTTACGGAGGTATAAAATGATTAGTGACTTCACAAAACACGTCCCAAATGAGTTTTTTAACAAAGTTTTTTTTCCAATCTTTACTGAAAACTGGTGACCTTGAAATTTTTTTTTTTTTTTTATATACCAGATAAATTACACAGGGCAACAAAAAAATATTTTTGTTTTGGTGCCTGGGATTTTAGAGCTGAATTTAACTATATTTGGGACGCTAAATCTATACATGCAATCCGTTTTTCTCTATCAGCTCTACTTTTTTAGATACATCAACTTATCTACCAATGTGGTTTTTATTCAGTATATTCATTTATGAGAGTTCTAAAATTATTATATATTCATTAATGTAGGTACTGTGGTTTTATCGTCAGTCTGTAATTGAGTAAATTCCAGGTAAATCTATAAATAGTGGAACCATTGCCTATCAGGTACCTGAACTGACCCTTTTAATCACCTAACTCGGGTAAGTCTCGTCAGTTTGTGCGTTCTTACTAATGAGAGTAGATCGAATTCGGCGTGTTATTTTATGTTAAGAAAAGAGTGTTTTTGTGTTATTGAACAGAATTAAAATGAGTTCAGGTTCCAGTTCAAGAAGAAGTTGTGTAAATCAACCTGATGTGTTTTGCTATATATGCAGAGAATACATGTTTCAACAAAACAGACAAACTATTACTGACTTTGTAAAGCGAACGTATCTTGGATACTTTGGAGTTAAGCTTGGTGATCAGGACAAAACGTGGGCCCCGCATCTCGTATGTAAAACTTGTACAGAGCATTTACGGCAGTGGACTACCGGGAAAAGAAAATGTCTAAAATTCGGCGTACCAATGGTTTGGAGAGAACCAAAAACCACTTCAATGATTGTTATTTCTGTTTAGTAAATACTAATGGAATCAATCGAAATAACCGCAGTATGTGGACTTATCCCAATTTAGACTCGGCAATACGCCCTATCCCGCACTCAGATGAAATACCGATTCCAACATTTCATCAGCTACCACATATCTCTGATGACGAATATTTTCCCTCTGATCGCTCTTCTGATGCTAATAAAAGTTCTGATGCTAATGAAACTAACAGTGACTATGAGGGGACGTCATCAGTTCCTCAACGCTTCAATCAAAATGAATTAAATGATCTCACCAGGGATCTCAATTTATCGAAAAAAGCTTCTGAAGTACTGGCTTCTAGGTTGAACTACAAAAATTTACTGGAACAAGGAACCAAAATTACCTTTTACCTTACAAGAGAAAAAGATCTGCTACCATTCTTTTCTCAAGAAGACAATCTTGTATTTTGTCACGAAATTAGGGGACTCATGAAAGAAATGGGACTTTCTGAATATATTCCAGATGATTGGCGCCTATTTATTGACAGTTCAAAGCGAAGTTTAAAATGTGTCCTTCTACATAATGGGAATAAATATGGTTCAATACCTCTAGCTCACTCAACGAAACTGAAAGAAGAATATAATACCATAGCTTTGGTCTTGCAGAAGATAAAGTATTACGAACATCAATGGATGATTTGTGTAGACTTAAAAATGGTAAACTTTCTTCTTGGGCAGCAAAGTGGTTACACGAAATATCCGTGTTTCTTGTGCCTCTGGGATAGTAGGGACAAAACACACCACTGGGTTAGAAAAGATTGACCTCGGAGAGAAAACATGGACGTTGGGGAAAAGAATGTCATTAACGACGCTTTGGTTGAAAGAGAAAAAATCATACTTCCTCCGTTACATATAAAGTTGGGCCTAATGAAGCAATTTGTAAAGGCTCTTGATAAGAATGGGTCTTGTTTTGCATATATAGGGGTAAAAATGCATCAGTTGAGCACAGAAAAACTCAAAGCAGGGATATTTGACGACCCACAAATAAGATAATTAATTAAGGATCCTGCCTTCATAAATTCAATGAATCAAGTTGAACGAGAAGCTTGGACATCATTTGTTGCAGTTGTAGGAAATTTTCTAGGCAAACATAAAGCTCAAAACTATGTTGAAATGGTTAACAAGATGCTTAATAGTTTCAAATCCTTAGGGTGCAATATGAGTATTAAAATACACTATTTACACACTTAGACCGTTTTCCAGAAAATTTAGGAGACATGAGTGAGGAACGAGGTGAAAGATTTTACCAAGATATTAAAGTTATGGAGGACCGCTACCAAGGAAGATGGGACATGCACATGATGGCAGATTACTGCTGGAGTTTAAAAAGGGACTGTTTAAAAAAACATTCAAGAATGTCGCGGAAAAGAATCTTTCCAAGTGTTGAGTGACTATTTCATTTCTTCAATGTTTTTTTTTTGTTTGTAAGTACGACATAATATTGTATTTTGTATAACTAAAATAAAAATTTCGTATCTACTTTTGTTTACTACACTTACGGATTTGAGTTACAATAATGTAACTTATATTTCTCTAAAATTGTATATCTTAAAAATTTGAGCTCCTAGGTACAAATGAATACGTTATTTGAATTCAGGACATCAAATTGATATAAAATCAGCTCAAAAAAACCTCGACACCAAAACAGCTGTTCCCCTGTGTTATTAAAGGTAATGCATTCGTGATAATTTTTCATTCAATCTATACCCCAGAATTTTTTCAAAATTTTTTGGTTAGTACTTTTCGAGATAAGGTAGGGGGACAGCGAGTTTTCACGATTTTTTTAAAAATAATACGAAGGAAAGTGTGCGCAAGTATTACATTATATATATTTTTTTTTTACTCGTGTTTTCACAAGGTTTCATTTAACACCACACTCGATGACCTAGTAAAAAAATTTTTTTTTCACTTCCGATTTCACCCCTCAAAACTGACGCCTTAAGTCAAAATTTAACTTTCAAAACTACACGGCTCTAATGAGGCCATCAATTCCTATATTAGTACCAAATTTCAACTTTCTATGTCAAATAGTTTCGAAAAAAATCGGGTGTGACAGACAGACACCGAAGGGATCTTATAAGTGTGCCGTACGGAACACTAAAAAAAGATCCATTTTGAACCAAATGGCATAAAATGGCGAACAATTTAAATTTTAAATAACACATTTAATTGTGCCCACTAGGTTCAATATTTTTCCACCAAAATTTCAGGGTGTTTTTGCTATAACAAAAGGCATATTTTCTTAATCTTCAAGCCGATCGGCTTGTCGACCTGTAAAATAAAATGAAAAAAAAAAAACAGTTTTTGTATGTTTTTTCAATTTTGTAGGTTATGTACCTACTTGAGCGACTTAAAACAATTGAACAGTTTTTTGCAGGTTTTTTTAATTTTGTAGGTTATGCACGCACTTAAGCGACTTAAAATTAACGAGTATTTATTGGAAATTTCATTACGAAAAGTTTCTTTTTTTTTTGTCTAGATCCAACTTATATAATTGGAGTTATTCACATTTTAAGTTCAAAAAACGCATTTTTAAAACTTAAATTGTTTATAAATAAAAAAGCGCAAGCTTATCGAGGTCAAAAACTGAAGACAATATTCCTGGTGATCCCCCAGAGAGGATAAAATCTAGATATTGTTGTATTTAGACTGTGCAATTTCAAATGCTTTTTTACTGCACTATTAGCTTCATTTTTAGGCGTTATTAGATGCTGATATAATTCCTTTGGTGACTCTTTATCACTGGGATTTGCCCCTCAATCTTCATCAAGAAGGTGGATGGTTGAATCCCCTAATTGCTGACCATTTCGCTGAATACGCCAGAATATGTTTCGACAAATTTGGAGATCTTGTTAAGTATTGGATAACTTTAAATGAACCTGCTACCTATTGTGTGTGTGGGTAAGAACAAAAAACCAAAATACAGTGCGACCTCGATAATCCGGACAAATTTAAACAGCGGTGATCCGAATTAGTAAATAATTCGAATTACTGAAGCAGGACATTATTTATATTAAAAAACGAATCATTTAATACGAAACAACTAAAAAATAGTACATGCATAGAATAATATTTAAAATAGAAGCATATCTTATCAAGTTTTATCTTATTTTGTAAAAAAATTTGTAATTTTTGTTTGCTTGACCCTTCTCTGGTTCATCATAAAAGCAATTTATTTTAATCTTTGAAGTACAAGAACATCACTTAGAGGGATATCATTTTCTTCTGCCCATCTCATGCACACTTGAAACTTTTAACTACCTCATCATTCTTAACAGTTTTCTTAACAGTCTGGTTTGTATTCGTATTTAAATCTGAACCTTCATTATCACTCTCGTGTTGTTCATCTGTATCATCTGTCTTCCAGTGGTAACAAATCTTCATCATTTTCAAGCCAAACATATTTCCACGTTCGTGAGATTCTGCTCAGTGAGAACATTCAGCATATCTGAAACATCTGTTAAATATTTACGAATTAACCACAAAAACACTAAAAGAAAAATTTCAGGCTTTACCTTTCATTTCTTCATTCGTGGAGAGCAAATTGTGCCGCAATTCACTCAGAGGAATCAGATCTTCAGCATCATATTCAGTGTCTCACCAAGAACTAGTCTTTCTAATATATCGGACTTTGGTTTTATTGTTATTGTAAGACGTTTCCTTTAGACGGCATTTTAATATGTAGATACATATACGTAAAAAAAACGTTTACATACTTATATGAACCACATAAAGTAAAATAGAACGTAGGTATATTGTACTTGTGACAATAAACAAACAACTACAAAGTCCTTAACCTTTAGACGCGATACGCGATGCGTTGTAAGCAAATCAAAGGCACCTACAGATGTATTAGACTTGAAGTTAGGGGAATCCCTCACTATCGATTTCAGTTTTCCCATGTAGTTTAAATTAAGTAGATGTCTAAAAACGCAGGTCCGGATTACCTAGTACTATCAAATCCAGATTATAAAGTACACAATGCAGTAGAAATGTTTGTCCGGATTATTAAAGAATCCGGTTTAATGGAGATCCAGATTATCGAGGTGGTACTGTACCTAGATTTTGTAGTATTACTATGATCGTACAGTCGAAAGTAAATATACAGAAAAATATAAATTAATTTAGAGAACCCATAGCATTAGTACGTTTTTTCCTTGATTTAAAACTATGGAGCATAGTTTTAAATTAAGCGTACTTGGGCGTACTATCAACGATTCATTGGATGATATGTTTCACTCTTCAGCTTAACTTAGACAAAGATGATAATCAGCACAACATTATAAAGGGTGATTCATTTAGAGGTACTTTTTGTGATGGGGATTTAATTGCAAATTGCGCATGCGTCGTGTCAACTGAAGTGGCATTCCTGTTCAGTAGTGTTTGACAATTCATAATGGAAAGACTTAGCCCGGCACAGCGTCTACAAATTGTTCAACTTTATTACGAAAATGGGCTTTCTACGAGGAATGTGTATCGGTCGCTTAGAGCAACTTATGGTCCACATAATCGGCCTACCGAACGCACAATTCGCTCTATCATCAATAAGTTTGAAACTCAATTTTCATTATTGGATAATGCTCGACCGAATAGACCATATCCAGCACGTAGTGAAGAAAATTTAGGGGCGGTAGCGGATAGTGTACGCGAAGACCGTGAAGTGTCGATTCGTCGCCGTTCTCAACAGCTTGGCCTGTCATATTCAACAACTTGGCGTATTTTACGTAAGGATCTTTCTTTAAAAGCATACAAAATTCAACTAGTGCAACAACTGAAGGCGACCGACCTTCCGAATCGTTTCCGTTTTAGTCGTTGGGCTCTTGACAAGCTTGCAGAAGATCCACTGTTTTCGAGAAAAATTTTGTTCACCGATGAGGCCCATTTTTGGCTTAATGGGTTCGTGAATAAACAAAATGCCCGTATTTGGGGTGATGAACAACCTGAAGAGGTTCAAGAGCTGCCATTAAATCCAGAAAAAACAACTGTTTGGTGTGGTTTTATGGGCCGGTGGAATAATCGGTCCATATTTCTTCAAAACAGAGGCCGGCCGGAATGTTACTGTGAATGGTGACCGTTATCGCGCCATGATAACAGACTATTTGATGCCAGAAATTGAAGCCCGTGGTCTCGACGAAATTTGGTTCCAACAAGATGGCGCCACTTGCCATACAGCCCGTGAAACCATGGCTTTACTGCGAGAGCAATTCGGCGAACAGATCATTTCACGCTTTGGACCAGTGAATTGGCCGGCTAGATCATGTGACCTCTTGACTTTTTCCTTTGGGGCTATGTAAAGTCCAAAGTCAACATGGATAAGCCAGCTACAATTGAGGCATTGGAGGCCAATATTACTCGAGTCATTGGCCAAATACTACTCGAAATACTCACACGCGTCATTGAAAAATTGGAACTTCAGAATGGACGTTGTTAACCGTAGTCGCGGACAACATTTGAAAGAAATTATCTTTAAGAAATAATTGTAAAGAATGGTTCTTTTATATGATAATACAGATTATAAAATAAAATTGTTTTTATTCATTTTTTTTTTATTTAAAAAAAAGTACCTCTAAATGAATCACCCTTTATATGTTCCCAACAGCAGCGAAGGCTTAAAAAGTATATCTTAAAAACCGGTCAAGTGCAAGTTGGACTTGCGCAATTAGTGTTCCGTACGGTGATTGCTTTTAAAATAAAAAAGAAAATTACGGAAGTATAAAATGATTAGTGACTTCACAAAACACATCCCAAATGAGTTTTTAACAAAGTTTTTTTCCGATCTTTAAAGGTACTGCACTCGTGATAATGTTCATGCAATCTACACCCTGTAAGAATATTCCAGAATTTTTTCAAAATTCTCTGATCGATTCTTTTCGAGATAAGGGGCGGACAGTGATTTTTTCGCACTTTTTTAAAAATAATACAAAGAGAAGTGTGCGCAAGTGTTACATTATATATATTTTTTAACTCGTCTTTTTACAAGCTTTCATTTGACACCCTACTCGATGATTTTTTTCACTTCCGATTTCACTTCCCAAAACTAACCCCTTAACTCAGAATTTAACTTTCAAAACTACACGGCCATCAATTCCTATATTAGTGCCAAAATTCAACTTTCTATGTCAAATAATTTCGGAGAAAATCGGATGTGACAAACAGGCAGACAGACGGACAGACGAACGGACGGACGGATCCCGAAGTGACCTTATAAGTGTTCCGTACGGAACACTAAAAACATTAGTAACCATCCGATCTCAGCGCCATCAGGCATGAAATAGCCAAAACTTTTAATCAACGAGCTACACCTACAAGAAGGTAAAAACGATTCCATCGCCATAGGCAAATGGGGTATAACTGCCACAATTAGCAGTAACTATTAAAATCAAAAAAATGCTGCTGACCCCGGTATGGTCACCTATTGCAGTATTTTCCTGTAATTTTTATGATACTGAGGATTCAAAGGAAAGGTACTTATGATCTCAATAGAGGGCATATTACACGTAGCCAAAAATGTATAAATTTTTACAATAATTTGTTCCCAAGAAACATAAAATACTAATTTGCAGAAAAATTTAACATAACACCCTTTAAACAAATTATAATTCAAATTACAGTAATCGTCAAAAAATTCTAGACCAGAATCAACAAGAAAAGCTCTTCAACCTTTTCTGTTGTTACTGTTTAATCAGGGTTCTACTGTGTCAAGCAGTGGTCCATTGCGCTTGCTTAGCCATTTGGTATAGGGTCATTAGCTCGCACCTAGCTATTAGATTGACTTGATGGGTGGTCAACCTTCTGTTGTACCACCGTCTGGATAGCCTAATTCGGATAGAGCTCGTCAATTCTAGAAAGCTCTGGCCTTATGGTTATATTAAATATTATTAGTTTATTTAAAGATTAGATATTGCTGAAATTGTTTACCCATAAATAAAGGTTTTATAACAAAACTCTGAGTATTGCTGTTACAACCACAACCTGATCTGTCTGTATCTTGAATCTTGTCGTAATATAGAATAAACTATTTAAGTGTAAGATATTTCTTAGACAGTCCGTTTAGACTTAACTCTTCGCTGAATTGACTCTAATTATCCAATGACCAAACCAATCTTACAAATTACTCAGGTCTGCTTGGTGCCTGCTGGTTACTATTCTACAGTTTACTGAAGTGGCAGTATCGTTTGCGTGTAAATTTAGTGTTCTCTGCTTTAGCGATTTCGATAGTATGGATCAGTCAATAAGTCTTGAAAGCGGAAATGAAACAAGATGAATTAATGAGTCGAAATACATTTATTCTTCAATATAGTCTCCTTTAAGCTCAATACATTTTTTCCAGCGATTTTCCAATTCATTTACCTCATCTCTGAAGTGGTTTTCCGGAAGACCTTCAAAACACCCATCTACGGATACTGTCACCTCATCATTTATTGAAAAACGCTTCCCACGTAGAAATCTTTTGAGGTTTGAGAACAGATGGAAGTCAGACGGAGCAAGATCTGGCGAACAGGAAGGATGTTCCAACAGTTTATTCGTTGCCAAAGCACCTTTGTGAGCAGGTGCATTGTCAAGATGAAAGATGATTTTTCTTCTGCAAACCAGGCCTTTTCTCACGCATTTTCTAATCCAACTGATCCAAAAGGTTGCAATAATACTCTCCTGTGATTGTTTTATCGGTTTGAAGGTAATCAATTAACAAAATTCCTTTTGCATCCCACAAAACTGATGCCATAATTTTTTTGAACGACTTTGACCACTTTGGCTGCTTTGGAGCTGAACAACCGAGCTCACTCCACTGTGCGGTTTGATGTCGCAGTTCAGAATCATGCTAGTAAACATAAGTCTCATTCATAGGTACAAATCGACGCCCAAAATCAGTTTTATTCTTTGTAAAACGAACCAAATGTTATTTAGAAATTTTCTCTCGAGGGCGTTTTTGTTCCGGTATTAGCAAATGTGGCACCCATCTTGTGAATAGCTTTTTCATAGCCAAAACATTAGTTAAAATCCCATGTACTGATCGATGTGAGATGCCTACAGCCTTATCCACGGTTAATCGTTAATGTTCCATTATCATATTTCATACTTGCACAACAGTTTCTTCAGCTGTTGCAGTTTTCGGACGTGATGAATAGTATGACTACATTTAAACTCTAGAGTCCATCTGTGAACAGTTGGAAATGAGGGAGCAGACTCCTTTAATCTTTTCACTAACTTTGCATGGATTTCAGTTGCCGATACACCTTCCAAAGCAAAGAATTTTATCACTCCAGGATATTCGATTTTTTCCACATCTACTTTAACCAACTGATAAACAATAAATGACTTGACAGGACGACTTGAAATTTAGGAAGTGTTTATGTGACAGACGAAACTTTAAAATGTTTAATATTAGATTTAAGTGATGCTCCATAGGTGTCGTTTCCAAAACTTATTGACTGACTGATATTTTACTAAATTTAATATTTTCCTAGTTATATAAAATATGTAAAATGAACAGTAGTTAAAATTATACTTAATAAGGCAATATCATGGTAGTGGACTTGTTTAATATCTAAATACTTTTTTAGAGTTATTTATTTATTGCAGATATGGAATTGGTATACACGCACCCGGCTTTATATTACCAGAAGAAGGCATCTACAGATGTGCATACACCAGTGTTTTAGCCCATGCTAAAGCCTACAGAATATATGAAAGTGAATTTAAAGAAAAACAAAATGGTAAGATCACATCACATATTAAAAAATCCATCCTAAAATGCTAGAAAATCTGTGATATCAATCACAGAATCAAGAACATCCGCTTGAGATTCTCCAAAATATTCAATTGAGTTGTTTCAAGTATCTATTACATAAGCTAAAAGATGTCCTGTTTATCTTTACTTACGAAAGCCATATTGATTGATATGATCGTCAATAATATTGAATTCTCCTAGATAATTGAAAAGATACTGGTTGATAACCTTCTATGATACGTTGTCTGAAGACAATATCAGACATCCCTGCCTGTACTATGTCAGTAGTGTGTAGTGTTTTCAGCTAACAAGTTGGCTTTCTCTCCCTCACGATCAGGGATCAGTGTTAGTTCATCGGTAAACTGAGTAAAGCCACAACTGATTGAGAATGATTTCGCTTCACGATCTTGTACATCGCCCGTATTTGAATACTTACGTCAGTTGTTGGGGTGCACATTAAAGTCACACATTATGGAATAGTAAAGTATAGTAAAAATAAGATATTGAATGTTAATATAGTGAATATCTGGCGCTAACTTCATATTGATAAACCGAGTCTAAGTGTTTTGGATAGGATATAAATTTTATTTGGAACTAAAAGACTACTAAACATTTCTATGAGTACATTGTTTTATTATACAAAGAAGTTAGTGGTTTAGGTTTTACAATTTGTAATAGTTTTTAAAAAGATATGTTTTATTTATATCTTTTTTTTCTAGGTAGAGTTTCGATTGTTATTAGTACCGGATGGTATGAGCCAAAAACAAATAGTACAAACAATGTAAAAGCAGCTGAGAGAGAGTTGGATTTCTCTGTAAGTTCTAACAGTATTTATAAATATTGCAAAATGACCATAATAATAATGCCGAAATAAACTTCATTCATTTATTTTTATTTATCACCAAATACTGTTTGCTATTTGATTTTAGTCGAAGGTAGAGGTGTGTTTTGTGTTAGGTATTCTAAAGATATTGTAAGATTTGATATTTTTGATCAAAATTAATAATGTAATTATTGGGGTTTTAAAAGTCACTGTTAGACTACTATCAAAACCATCGAATAGATTTGATAACAGTTTCTGACGTTTTTAGTTAGAAGTTAAATACTAAAAGTGTACCATTACCATTACATTTGGTGCCTTCTATACAAATTTTGTTTGCTGCAGGTTTGGTTTTTCGAGGTGTCCGAATTCCTATGCCTCCTGTGTAGATCCCTTAGTCTCCTGTTTATAGAATGCTCTTTTGGTATTTGTTCGTTATTGTTGCGTCTTGTTTAACAGTTGTATAAGCATGGTAGAGAAGTTTTTCTAAAATGGCTGCAAATTTTAGAAAAACTTGCAGAGTTCAAGCCATTTAAAGTGATGATATCTTTGTATGCGCTTTAACTTTATGGCAAGTTTGTTGTTCTACTGGAACCCTAAGTTGTGTGAAATATTTCGGACTTCTCCTATAGGAAGCTGAGTTTTCACTGCTACAGTTAACATCCATGATGGGTTCTTCACCTGCCATATTTTAAACTAGTCGTACATGTGAGAGAAAGATGTCCGAACAACACACACACACTTGTGAGACAGCGTCGTTCAGGAGCAGCTCCTTTGAGCTGTTAAGTATAATATTCTTATTATGAGAAATTTTTTCATAATTAGAGCCAGAACCATTGAAGTGGAGGTCCCATTTTTGTAATGTCAATGCCCTACATTCTTGGAGATAAATCCCTTTTCGATGAGATCCTCCTTGATCTCTTCAGTCTCAATAACTTCTCTAAAATTATCATGAGTTGGTAGGTAGGAATGATACGACTCTCTGTGGCTATTAGGAGGATATTTATATCCTAAAGATAACCACGGGGATATTGTAATATTCGTCAACGTTGTCCAAATGCTAAAACATATATTTTTATTTCACGTCACCTTCTGGAGAACGCGGTACTGCTGCTACGGGCGTTATTACATTTTTGCATTAACTACTACCTATTTATGTAGCCAAGTCAAATATAATTAAATAAATTAATAAAAAAATACACAGACGTGCCGGGATTTGAACGCGAGTCCTTTTGTACCGTAAGCAGGCGGCACGGGAGATAGGGTCGCTACATTTGATCCTAAGTACAATGGACCATGGGTTTTTTTTGTGTTGTTACTTATCTAGATGCTGTTGTTGATCAGCCCTCAGTAATATAGCCTCAACGTTGAGGTTGAACTTTTCTCTTCTATTACACAGGTCAACATTTAATCTAAAAAAAACATTCGGAGCGGTATGGTTCTTATGGGGTTCTTGGGGTCGCTGATTACGATGAGCGGGTTGGTTAACCTTCATCACATCAGATTCAAGGTCACTTGAAGGTCAAATAGAGAAAAAACCGTAGGAAAAATCTGAAAAATCTCATGCGTATGTTTTTGAGGTCCCTGAGTCCGAATCCGTAGTTTGCTTACGTCTTTTCCCAGAGGTCATTTGACGGTCATTTGAAGGTCAAATAGAGAAAAAACCGTAGGAAAAATCTGAAAAAATGTACGCGTATGTTTTCGAGGTCCCTGAGTTCGAATCCGTAGTTTGTTTGACCTTACGCCTTTTCCCCCAGAGGTCATTTGAAGGTCAAATAGAGAAAAAATCGTGGAAAAAATCTGAAAAAATTCATGCGTATGTTTTTGAGGTTTCTGAGTCCGAACCCGTAGTTTGTTTGACTCAAGCCGCCTTTCAGAGGTCATTATAGGTCATTTCATCATCAGTTTATGTTTATTTGAAAAATATGTATGGTCATTTTGCGTTGTTAAATTTAATTTTGTTTTTATCGTACACTTGCGAAGCATGCAGAGGTTAATTTACGGTACATTGTTATTGATTATATCTTATACATATCATTTTACATTTACGTTAATATATCACAATCAAAAATGTCTTTTATGCTGCTCGGTCATTACAAGGGAATTAATATGTGAAATATAAGCTAAATAATGGCAGGTAGATTGATGCAAGCAAATGTTTTAATACTGTTTAAAGGTACTTATTAGTAAAACTTAAAATATTGTTCATATCAAAAATAGACTATACAAATATTTTGACTAGTTTTGTGACTGTGAAATAGACTTAAAATCTAAAAAAAAAAAATTTGACCTAATTTTTGTACTCTCGATGTTCGTTCCATATATCTAGTAAATTTAAAGTCCAGCCCGACTGTGTTTCTTGAGGCATAAATAAAACATTGTGCGCTATGTTATGTTTAAATTTCGTTTTATAACTCAATTCCCAATATATTTCAAATTAATAATTCTAATGTCGAACAACCTTGTTATCAAGTAACCCTTAATCTGTATATTTCAATACTTAATCCTTGTCGACAAAGAAACTCTAATACCCAATACCTTTGAACCCAATAACTTACTTGTACAGTAATCCTTATATCTACTTATACTCTCATATTGTCTTATATAATACCTCAATGTGTAAGTTAACTACTAAAAATGATTCGGCTCATACTTTGTAAAGAGTCTCGAGTGTCCAAGTAGACTTTCGAAATCGTGCAGTCAGTATTTAATATGAATTAAGCATAAGAGTTTGCTTCGTTTAGGATTTATCAAAGCATGTTTGAAGTACTACTCTAAACGAGAACGCTTTCGTTTCTCGTGAAATGATCTTCGACTTGCCTTTCTTTTATGAGATTTATTTGATTCTCGCTTCAGGCTTCAGCAATAATCTGCCAACATGTTTATCCCCCAAACACCTTGATACCTTTTTTCAAATTCACTCAAGTCTTGGTGCATCCTTTCTCCATGTTCTTCGCTAAAATCTCCGAGATTTTCAGGGAACCAATCAAGGTGTGAATGGAGGAAATGCAGTTTCAGACTCATTAAACACCCCATGTCTTTATAATTTTGTACTAAATTTCCAACAATATTTTTGTAATTAGGGTCTTTATGATTTCCAAGAAATTTAGTCGTCACCTCTCTAAAACTTTGCCATGCTGCGTTTTCTTTGGCATTCATTTTCTCTCAAATGCATCATTTTTTAGGAGGTCTCTTATTTGTGGTCCAGTAAATATGCCCTCTTTTATTTTAGCTTCAGATTAGGTAGCACTTTAAAAATATGCATGAAAGCAGGACTTTCGTTTCGGCTCATTGCCTTGACATGTTGCTTTGCAATACCTAGTTTGATATACAAAGGTGGAAGTAGGACCTTATTGGTTGATATCAAACTTGGACCTATGATGTTTTTTTCACCTGGAATTAATTCTAGTCTCAACGGCCAGTCTTTCCTCACATAATGCTCATCTCGAGCCCGACTATTCCACTCACAAATAAAGCACGGATAAGAAGTGTTTCCAGATTGCTGTCCCAGTAATATTGTAAATATCTTTAAGTCCCCACAAAGTTCCCACTGGTTTTGATCGTAATTCAATTTTTGTAATAGCAACTCAAAATTATGGTATTCTTCATCTAATACAACAGAATGAGCGACTGGTAAAGGGGCATAAATATTTCCATTATGTAACAAGATAGCTTTTAAGCTTCTTTTTGAAGAATCTATAAGCAGTCTCCAATCACTTGCTGTGTATTCTATACCGTATTCTTGCACTAACCCTTCAATATTATGGCAATAGGCTAGATTATTCATTTTAGTAAAATATTTTCTGAATGGACGTTCTCTCGAACGATAGACAGAAATTTTTGTTCCTGTGGATAGACAATTTTTTTCTTTTAGCCTAGATGCTAAAAACTCTGATCTATCTTTCGAGAGTCCCAAGTCTCTGCACAGATCACTTAATTCGTTTTGATTAAATGTTTCGGCTTCCGATGTATAATTTTCCTCAACATCTGATTCTTCTGTGCTGCTCTTTCTTCGTGTTCGAATGTTTCATCTGGCATATCTTCATCAGTTACCACTTCTTGTCCCAATTCATTAATTTCCAAGATAGGATCAGAATTTGTTTCAATAAGAACTGGTAAAGTCACAGATGTTACACGTGCATATGAAATAGAATCCTTATTCTTTCGGTTGTACCCTTTCAAGTTTGTTAAGCAGAAGTAACAGTCGGTGGTATGGTCTGTTGGGGGTCTCCATATCATTGGCCGAGAAAATACCTGGTTGTTAATTCTATATAGAATATTGCGGCATTTATGACATATAGATTTTGGTGTGTAAGAGTTATCCAATGAGCTTGTATCAATATGATAAATTTGGTGATATTTTACTTTTAACGAATCTGAAAACATGAATTTCTTTTGTGAAATATACTCCCCACAAACAACACAAAAATTGTCGAGTTTAATGGAACATGACGAATTTCTTGTAGCATTTGACTCTACAGAGTCCAAGTTTCCCACCAATGTAGAGCTACGGTCGCATGATGACGACGCCTGCGGGCCCGCTTTCCCACCCTGACCAGCCGCCGATTCTGGGTTTCCGGGACCCTGTCTCGTAATTTTTTAAGGAGTAGTTGCCATGACGGCATAAACGCCGTAACCCAGGGACTTCGGCGGATAGTGAGACAACTCCGTTGCCCACCGTCACCACGTGGAGGTGCCCTGGGTGCAACTACACCTTAATACTGGAGTTTAAAGCGAGACTGAGCTAAATTTATAAAAAAGAAGGGAATAAATAATTTCGCGAGGAATGAAAAAGCATTTTATTGTCAAAGTAAAACTCCAAATATATATACAAAGATACTTAAAATGACCACCTCTTTCTCAAATCTTTTAAGCATAAGATCGTGCAGGATTTGAACTGAATGATCTGAAAAAATAATAGATGAATTTTTTCAGATTTTTTCCACGATTTTTTCTCTATTTGAACTTCAAATGACCTTAAAATGACCTCTGGGAAAAGGCGTAAGGTCAAACAAACTACGGATTCGGACTCAGGGACCTCAATAACATATGCATGAATTTTTTCAGATTTTTCCTACGGTTTTTTCTCTATTTGACCTTCAAATGACCTTGAATCTGATGTGATGAAGGTTAACCAACCCGCTCATCGTAATCAGCGACCCCAAAAACCCCATAGGGACCATACCGCTCCGAGTGTTTTTTTTTAGATCAAATGTTGACCTGTGTTATTGTTGCTGTATCCAGATGTTAGGAGCCAGTTAGTATATACCCGCTGATACAGAGATGATCTTAAGTTTCAGTTTTCGTAGCTTTCTTCCTAGTATCTTCCATCTGTTTACTTCTTTACTTGTCATTTCGTTAATTATTTTCAATTTCTGTTTTCATTCTGTATTCAATTTCGAATACATTCTGTGCTGTCTTGTTATTCAGTCCACTTATAACTCCTGGATCAAGATTTTCAGGGCTAATTGTACTCTCTATGTTGCTTAAATACTCCGTCGTTTGCACTAAGCTGTTCTAACATTTGTGTTTTTCTAGTCGTCTTTCTTCTTGAGTGCATTTGGTACTCTTTTTACCGCAGCATCAAGGGTAGCATTCTTCTTTACTTGCGCTTACTATATCCAAGACACAGACGGTTGAGAGGATTCTCTAGCGTCATAATTTTATTATAAAAAAAAGAAAAGAAAACTAACGAATTCATATTTATTAAAGACTAACCGTGCCCGCGGCTCCGCTCGCGTAGACTTGATTCACTACTATCGTCACTGCTTATTCCTTATGTTACCTAACGTAATAAAATATCTGCCATTATATCTCCTTATCACCCATTATTTCTCCTTATCTCCCATTATCTCTATATAATTTTCATTATCTAGGCTTATCTCTGCTCATCTCCCATTATTTCTCCTTATCTCCCATTATTTCTCCTTATCTCCCATTATTTCTCCTTATCTCCCCTTATCTCACCTTATCTCCCATTATCTAGGCTTATCTCGACTTATCTCGCAATATTTCTCCTTATCTCCCATTATTTCACTTTATCTCCCATTATCTTACCATAACTCCCATTACCTAGACTTATCTCTGCTTATCTCCCATTATTTCTCCTTATCTCCCATTATTTATACTTATCTCCCATTATCTCACCTTATCTTCTATTATCTAGGCTTATCTCGACTTATCTCGCAATATTTCTCCGTATCTCCCATTATTTCTCCTTATCTGTCATTATCTCACTATAATTCCCATTACCTAGACTTACCTCTGCTTATCTCCCATTATCTAGGCTTATACCGAATTATGTAGAACATATATATAAATTTATAAAAACACGTAAATCGGATAAGTGGTTCTCAAGTGATAAGCGTACTAACGGACAGACAGACAGACAGGGAGACGTTGCATTTTATATACATTATATTCTTGACAACGTGATATTGTTCCATATTTAATGGTTTAGGCAGTGTATTGCAAGAGAACGCGCTAACGGTAACCTTTTTTCTGACTTGATTCACTATTATCGTCACTGCTTATTATTTATATTACCTAACGCAATAAAATATATCCTATAACCTGGCCAGAGAACATATATATGTTTTTTTAAAAAAAGCACGTAACGCACTAACGGACAGACAGACAGAGAGACGTTGCATTTTATATATATATATATATATATATATATATATATATATATATATATATATATATATATATATATATATATATATATATATTATAGATAGATAACCTGGCCAGAGAACATACGTATGTTTAAAAAAAAAAAAAAACGTAAATCGGATAAGTGGTTCTCCAGTGATAAGCGGACTAACGGACAGACAGACAGACAGAGAGACGCTGCATTTTATATATTATAGATATACATTATTATTATTATATAACCTGGCCAAAGAATACATGTATGAATTTAAAAAAAAGACACATAAATCGGATAAGTGGTTCTCGCGTGATAAACGCACTAATGGACAGACAGACAGAGAGACATTGCATTTTATATATATTATAGATTATAGATATTCTCTGCTACATAATATTGTTCCATATTTAATGATTTAGGCTGTGTATTGCAAGAGAACGCGCTAGCGGCAAACAGGGATAAGCGCATTAACGCACAGACAAACAGACAGAGAGACGTTGCATTTTATATATATTATAGAAAAAGATTATTATTATTATATAACCTGGCCAAAGAATATATGTATGAATTTAAAAAAAGATACGTAAATCGGTTAAGTGTTTCTCGCGTGATAAACGCTATAATGGACAGACAGACAGACAGACAGAGAGACATTACATTTTATATATATTATAGATTATAGATTTTCTCTGCTACATAATATTGTTCCCTATTTAATGGTTTAGGCAAGGAAAACACGATAGCGGCACACTTTTTTCCGACTTCATTCTCTATTATCGTCACTGCTCATTCCTTATGCTACCTATCGTAATAAAATATAGCCTATAACCTGGCAAGAGAACATATGTATGTTTTAAAAAAAAAAGTACGTACATCGGATAAGTGGTTCTCCAGTAATAAGCGCACTAACGGACAGACAGACAAAGAGACGTTGCATTTTATATATATTATAGATAACAAGGGAATTTTCTGTGTACCACACAAAAAAAATAAATTCAGTTTCACACTTTACGAATTAAATAAATAAGAAATATAGAATATGAAAACAAAGAATACATCTTTAATTAGTAGATGTCGGGATAAAAATTTAAAAATAAATATTTTCGGTTTATTTATGGTCTTTTTTCTAGCTTGGTTTATATGCTGACCCAATCTACCTTGGGAACTGGCCTCAAACTGTGATTGACACTGTCGATGCTAGAAGTGCATTACAAGGACTGCCCAGATCCAGATTGCCCAAATTTACCGATGAAGAAATCAAACTTATAAATGGAACTTCAGATTATTTCGCTTTAAATACGTAAGTATTTTTGTTATGTTTAGTTCCGAAACATATGTTTATATTTCTCGGCTTTTTACACGACATGACACAGTACAATCATGCCTACTATTATCTTTTTTTGTCCATTTGCTAGAATACCTTGTTAATATAGTACCATAGTAACTTATTTAGCGTAGTCGCTTCGGCGGTACTTATACTAAAATTGGAACGGTACAGACAAAATTAGCATGGCCGTTGCGCAAGGGTGACACACAAAATCGTTAAGTGTTCCACATTTTTACAATTCACAATAACCATAGTTAATGCTTGGGCCAAGGAAAATGACCTTTCCTTTTCCCCAGCAAAATCTGTCTACATACATTTTTGCAAGATGACGTAGTTGTCCCAAAAATTAATATATTAAAAAAAACAAATAACAAAGCTCTCCCTTCAATGAATTCTTCCAAAATTCAGGTCTAACTTTTGATAATAAATTGAATTGGACCCCACACATTAGGAATCTCAAAATCCATACTATTCAAGATTTAAATGTACTAAAATCCTTGGCAAACACCAAATGGGACGCAGACTTTCCAACATTAATGAAATTGTATAAATCTCTAATTCTCCTTAAACTGAGATATGGAAACTTCATATATAATTCAGGGTCACAGGGAATAAAGAGACCTCTAAACAACAATACAGAATGAGGTCTTGAGATTGGCCACGGGGACACTCAGAAATTCACCTACATTCCAATTGGAGTGGTATTTGGAAAATAATGACAACAAAATATGGCCAATAAAACCTAGTATATATCCATCCTTACATATTATGAGCAATAAAAGATATCTTTAAACGCATTCACATCTATTAAAAAAAGAACCAGTATCGAGGTGCGTAACTTGTAATGCCATCCTCTCAGTTAAGCATATCTTCGAAGTTGACCACTCCTCCCAACTGAGATTAAAACACAACATTGTTCATTCGATTACACAAACCATTAATCAATTTACCACAATAAAAAAACAACATATACAATT
This sequence comes from Pachyrhynchus sulphureomaculatus, assembly GCA_019049505.1. Lineage (NCBI taxonomy): Eukaryota > Metazoa > Arthropoda > Insecta > Coleoptera > Curculionidae > Pachyrhynchus > Pachyrhynchus sulphureomaculatus. Next base: position 258,080,770 of record CM032446.1, on the reverse strand, counting down.
ATCTAAGTGAGATGAAAGTAACAATATGATATTTAAATACAAAAGTGAGATGAAAGTAACAATATTATATTTTAAATACAAACAAACAAAAAAATGAGGCGTCAAATGGCCACAGCAGTCGACGCGCTCTGCCCCCTAAACAACCTCACACTTATATTACAATTTGGTATCTATAGTTTCCTTCTCGATATCTATAGTATTCCTTTGACAGAATATCTGGTGCACAAAGTACCTTATTTAATACCTCATACCTGTAATGACAATTTTTATATCAATAATACCTCTTTCCATACCCATAGTATCGTATCCCTCATTTCTCTTTCGATGACGTTACTCATTGTTGCTCCATATGTAGACGTCTTCACTTAGCTAAGACTCTCCCATTGAAACAGTACTCGCCTGTTAATTGCTATCTTCTGATGGCATGAATTGTGTTGTGCTGCCCCACTTGTAGACGTCTTTGCTTAGCATCGACTCTACCCATCACCTCGTCTGTTGATCGCAACCATTCGATGGTCTCTACTGAAAAATTTACCTCGGTTTAAGAGTATGGTGAGAGATACCAGTTGTTAATATTACGTAAATCAACTGCAACAATAAATCAGCTATCTGTTGCGTCTTAACTACGTCATTGTAATATACAGAATTGAGTTTTAATTGAGCTAAATTTAATTCGGAATTATTTTTTTACACTTTAACATAATTGACATGAATAAACGGGAATACTTACATTGGGTGAAAACTCCCGAGACTTTCCGAGAGATAGCAGCACACAAACAAGAAACAATATAATTTTCCGGTCACAGTTACCGCTATTTGAGTGACGCTACTGTTAATTGCTCGTATAAGTACCGATGATGTACCACGTTCCGAACGTTCAAATGAGGCGGTTACTCCAAAAAACACAAAAAAATACGCCATATTGTTCTGAATGACCGCAAAGTAAAACTAAGGGAGATAACTGACATCTTGAGGATATTAACAGAATGCGTGGGGCATATTTGACATGTGAAAAAACTATGTGTCCGATGGGTGCCGCGCCCTCTCCTAATTGATCAAAAACGGCAACGTGACGAAGGTTTAGAATGCTGTTTAGCACTGTTTCGTCTTAATCCAAAAGAGTTTTTGCATTGATTCGTAACAACGGAAGAAACATGGATCTACAGCTACACGCCTGTGTCCAATAAGTAGTCCGAAGAATGTCTGGAACTGCATGAAAGTCGACCGAAGCGTCCTAAAACACAAACATTAGCTGGAAAGGTTTTGTCAAGTATTTTTAGGATGCGCATGGAATAATATTAAAAGACCGGAGACTTACAATGGGGCGAACTAGCACCGGACACTAATGGTGAAATCAAGAAAAAAAGGCCGCATTTAACGAAGAAAAGGTGTCTTTTTTTTTGTGGGTCTAGCACACGTGCAGCAAGGAAGTCCCTAAAGCGCTCTAGGAGCGGCATGTGGCGGCAAATTATTCCAGAGGGATGATGTTCTCCATATAAAAGACTGCTTGAAAAGCGTTGTGCGCGGAGTAACAAGCTGAACCTCATACGGATGTGAAGCACCAGCGCGAAGTGTATTTCTAACATGCACCGCTTTGGGAGGAATTAAGCGGGCTACATCCTTCGAACACTTTCCATGAAAGTACTTGTAGAATAGGCTTAAGTCGCCAACTGTTCTTCGATGTTCCAGCGAATCAAGGCCGTCGGTCAGTTCCGGGTCTCCAATCAGACGAACAGCTCTTCTCTGAACAGAATTCAACAAATGCAGTGTATGTTTGGGAGCGGAGCCCCAAACATGGGAGCAGTATTCCTTGGTTGGTCGAATTTGAGCTTTGTAAAGAATTAACAGTTGTTGTGGAGTGTAAAACTTTCTGGTTCGAAATAATATTCCTAACTTTTAAGAAGCTCTCCTTGCTATGCTTGCAACATGTTCATGCCAGGACATATTTGCTCCCAAACTAACGCCCAACAAATTGAGCGACGATGCTAGGGGAATAGAGTGCCCCGACATAACTATGTCGGGTTCAGCAACGTTAACTTTTAGAAAAAACTGCCGCCTGGGTTTTTGTAGCATTAAATTCCACTTGGTTACTGTAACCCTAAGATAGAATTTTTTCCTGGTCTTTGTTAAGTTGAACGACCTCCTGCTGTCTACGGATATTTGCCTGAGCAGCCGATGTCCGAGCGTTCAAAGTGAATGAAGAGATAAGCGTACTGTCATCTGCAAAGCTGTAAATTGGATTCCTGGTCTTTTCTAGCAGATCGTTAATGTAAATGAGAAAGAGAGCATCGGCTGAACTGTGGCAATATTCCCTTTCTGTAGGATACGTTGAAAAGTCTACAGAAAACTGGTGTTAGTTCCCTTGCACCGTTTTTGAGAACTATGGTAGGTAATCCGTCAGCGCCAGCTGACTAACTGCCTTGGCGACTGCCCAAAAGGACCTGGAATTGTTGGGACAAGCGAGAAGTTTGTTTCTAATTTGTTGATGGTGTGCCTTCTTGATTTCGTCGATAATTCCTTTGCATCTGTTCCGGGCACGAACAAAGGTGTTACGATTTATGGTGTTAGGATTTTCACGCCATTGTCGGTAGACAATATGTGTAGAAGCAACAGCTTCTTTGCATTTTCGGTCAAACCGAGGCTTGCCGTTGGAGGGGCATTTCTTCGAAAAAAGGATGTAAGCTTCCATACCAGCCAAAATAACATCGGAGACCTCCCTGGTGCAGTCAGATGGATTGTCGGTTCGAAAACAAACGTCCATCCAAGGGAAAGTTCGAAAATATTCCATGAGATCTTCCCATTTAGCAGATTTGTAGTGCCAAATTTTGCGCGGCCTAGGCGCCTCTCTGTCACTGATTGACAGGATACTCGATGTCGAAAGCAGTTTATGGTCGGAAGAACCTAACGGCGAATTTACGGTGACCGTGTAAATCTCCGGATTGGTGGTTAAAAACAGATCAAGAAGACTGGCGAACTCTCCGTCTCGATCAGGGATCCGTGTTGGTTCGTCAATAAGCTGAGTTAAGCCACAACTGATTGAGAATGATTCAGCTTCACGCTCAGCACAGATTTTACGAAGATAATGCACCAATTCACCACTCCATAAAATCGATGGTCAAATTGAACCATTTAAGGTATGAATTGCTTCCTCACGCCCCGTATCCACTAGATCTACCCCCCCCCCCCAGTAATTATTACCTCTCTCAAATTTGACAAGGTGGCTCCAGGGAAAGAGATATTTGGCTCAAATGAAAAAGTCGAATGGGAAACTGTGACTTACTTTAGAGAGCTCTACAAATCGGACTATATGAAAGATCTACTATGTTGAAGAATAAAATCGATCTTTGGTAAAAACGTTGCTTTTTCTTTAAAGGTCTCGCGACTTTTAACCTCAAGTAGAGTATCATAATATATATATATATATATATATATATATATATATATATATATATATATATATATATATATATATATATATATATATATTATCTGTCGGCTTGTGGCTGCTGTGTCAGCCTCCGATTGAGTACAAGGTGTGCGTATTTGGTACAATTCGTTGTATCTTACCGTTGTGTTCCGTAAGTGCCGGAATAAAGTACTTAAAATTCTGTTCTCTTTCTTCGTCGATCCTAGCCCGACTGATGAGCCGTGATACGGCGAAACGCGTCTCGGGATGGATGGACGAATAAGAGAACAGTGGGTAGACTGCTTAAATATGGGCTTCTTGCCTATTTTAAGTTGTTTTTACGTTAAACCACATAAGGTCTGAGGTTGATTCCTCGCAAATCTCGCTGCCTGCCTTTAGTGTTGGCTGTGCCAACCACTCTGTCGGCTTGTGGCTGCTGTGTCAGCCTCCGATTGAGTACAAGGTGTGCGTATTTGGTACAATTCGTTGTATCTTACCGTTGTGTTCCGTAAGTGCCGGAATAAAGTACTTAAAATTCTGTTCTCTTCTTCGTCGATCCTAGCCCGACTGATGAGCCGTGATACGGCGAAACGCGTCTCGGGATGGATGGACGAATAAGAGAACAGTGGGTAGACTGCTTAAATATGGGCTTCTTGCCTATTTAAGTTGTTTTACGTTAAACCACATAAGGTCTGAGGTTGATTCCTCGCAAATCTCGCTGCCTGCCTTTAGTGTTGGCTGTGCCAACCACTCTGTCGGCTTGTGGCTGCTGTGTCAGCCTCCGATTGAGTACAAGGTGTGCGTATTTGGTACAATTCGTTGTATCTTACCGTTGTGTTCCGTAAGTGCCGGAATAAAGTACTTAAAATTCTGTTCTCTTCTTCGTCGATCCTAGCCCGACTGATGAGCCGTGATACGGCGAAACGCGTCTCGGGATGGATGGACGAATAAGAGAACAGTGGGTAGACTGCTTAAATATGGGCTTCTTGCCTATTTTAAGTTGTTTTACGTTAAACCATATATATATTTATATATAACAAGGATTTTCTACAGCTGACGCTGTCTTCCTTCACTAAGCCTTTGATTCCATCCGTTTCTATCTTCCCAGTCTCCATCTGTTAGACCCCTGTCCTTCATAGCCTCGTCCACATCGTCTCTCCACGATCGTCTGGGTCTTCCTCTTCTTCTTCTCCCTATAGGGCTCCACTCCGTTATTTTCTTTATCCACCTATTATCTTCGCTTCGTCTTATGTGTCCATACCATTTTAATCGTTTTTCTTCAATGGTGTTTATTGCGTTCTCTTTGATGTTCATTCTGCTTCTTATTTCTTCATTTGTTATTCTCTACATACGTGTCACTCTACAACATCTTCTCCAACACTCCATCTCTACCGCGCTAATTTTAGATTTATTTCTTTTGTTGATCGTCCATGTTTCTGATCCGTATGTCATTATGCTTTGTATTATTGATTTGTATATGCGTGTTTTGTTTCTCTTTGTAATGTGCTTGTCCCACAGGATCGAATTTAATTGTCTTATGCATGTTCGCGTCCTAATCTAGCTTTAATCTCTTCTTCTGATGTTGCGTTTTTTGAAATGATGGTTCCTAGATATTTAAATCTATCGGTTCCTTTGATTATCGTACTCCTCGTACAACGCCTTTCAAGCAGTCTTTTATATGGAGAACATCATCCCTTTCGAATAATTTGCCCAGGACTGTGTTTCCCACCGAGTACAATCTACAGCGATTCAAGAACAACGTGAATCGCTTTCTCCGCACACGTGTCGCTCCTGTAGCGCTTTAGGGACTTCCCTGTAGCACGTGTGCTAGACCCATAAAAAAAAATTGTTTCGTTATATACTTCTAGATTCTCCACGTTTCCCTCCTTTGTTGTTAGATATTCCGTTTTATCAAAGTTTATTGCTAATCCTGCTTTAGTGTGTTCTTGATTACTTGGTCGTCTGCGAAACTTAGAGTATATAAGTAATCTTCTCGTATTGGGACTCCCATTCCACTACATTTTTGCTTCCATTTTTTTAATGTTTGTTCGAGGTATATTTTGAATAGTGTTGGGGATGTAGAGCATCCTTGAAATAGGCCTTTTGATGTTTGGAGTCTCTTCCCTATTTTATGTCCTATTTTTATGTTCACTGTGTTGTTTTCGTAGAGAGCTTTTACTGCGTATATTAGTTCTTTGTCAATGCCTATTTCTTTCATTTCGTTCCACAATCTTTGTCTTGGTACTGAGTCATAGGCCTTTCTTATGTCTATGAAGGCTAGATGAACTTCTCTTTTCTTTGCCAGCTTTTTTTCCATTGTTTGTTTTATGGTGTATATGTGGTCTATACATGATTTTCCGGCCGTAAAGCCTGCTTGGTCTTCTCCAATTTTTCCTTTTATATTTTCCTCCATGACATTTTTAATAATTTTTCCATACAAACGTCCCATACTCGATATTATGCTTAGGCCTCTATAGTTTGTGCATTTTCTGCGGTCTCCCTTTTTAAATATAGATACTATATAAGCTTTTGACCATTCCTCTGGTATTTTTTCTCCATTTATCGCTCTGTGGAACATGTTTCTCAGCATTCGATGTAAAAATTCATTTAATTTTTTGACCTAATCGTCATCTATATAGGTCTCTTATCGTTTCGTCTTGCAGTAAGTGTATTTTGTATTTTATTTCTTTGTCTGCTTTTTCTGTTATCTCATTAGTATTTCTGTTTTCTTTATCTATTGTTTCTTTTTGCTTTATTGTCTTATACCACGGTATTTTTATATTTGCTATTAATAGTCTATGGTCTGTTCCGCATTCTGCCCCTCTCTTTACTCTTACGTCTTTTATTTTGATAGTGGTATCGTTTTTAATTATAATGTAGTCTATTATTGATTTTCAGTTTCGTGTTTCTTGCATCCAAGTATATTTGTGGATGTCCTTGTGTTTGTAGAATCCGTTTGTTATTTTGAGACCGTTTAGTTCACACAGCTCTATTAGTCTCTCTCCGTTGTCGTTAGTAATGTCTTATCCAAATGGTCCTACGGTATTGTCCTTTGTTTTCCTTCCTGTTCTCTCATTCAGATCTCCCATTATTATTAATTCTTGGTTCTTCTTTACTTTTTGTGTTTCTATTTCTAGTGTTTCCATGAAATTATCTTTTTCTCTTATTGTGCTGCCTTCTGTTGTGCCGTATACTCCTAATATTACCATGTATTTTCCTAGCATTGTTATATTTAGTTTTATGATTCTTTCATTGATGGGTTCCCATGTTATTTTCTTTTTCCATTTCTTTTTTACTAATATTCCAACTCCGGCCTTTACTCTTTCTTCCTTCTTTACTCCACTGCAACAATGCATCACTTCATCTATTTCTTCTATTCTACTTCCCTTTTTCTTCGTCTCGCTTATTACGAAAATATCTATGTTCATCTTCTTAAACACTTGTATGACTTCGATATTCTTTGTCCTCCATCCCTATATATTCCAGGTGCCGAGAGCAGCTATTCTGTTTCGGGATTTCTTCGTTTGGCTGAGTTTTAAGCTTGGGTTAATTATTCGCTTTGAAGTAGAATTACCCCCCCCCGTATCCGATGGGGCTCCCTTCTTCGAAGGTGTGGATTGCCACCCGGGGATTTTTGTTTATCTTGCGATTTTTCATCCTACTTTTCAAAAACAACTAGCATATTCTTAAAATATAACATACTATTATCTACAAATATACAAAAACTGTACAATCTGCTACATATTAAACTCAGTGTCACAATCTTCACATTTACGTAAATAAAAGATTACTGTTGTAATTGTTTATGTTTTTTAGGTACGCTACATATTTAGCGGAGCATACAAATAATGTTGATGAAGATATTGAATCAGTATCCATTTGGACGGACATAGGTAAAATTTGATTGTTGTTAAACTTCACAATTGCATCGATTACACAGGCCAACATTTTTCAAACCACCACCACACTATACTTTTTCGAAGGTTCTTGGTGCACTGAATCCAAATCCTCAGAATAACTTCATCACATCAGATATTCGAGATATCCTGAGCTAAAAATGCAAAAAACACGGTTTTTTTCACTCTATTCGGGATGATATTACAAAGCAAATTAGTTTTTCTTCACAAAACTCTTTGCAGCATCTGAAAGTACTACTCTTCTCCTTCAAAATGCATTTGAATTTTTCAGATATTTTATTTCTTCTCGGAGAAATCGTCCGTTGAAATTAATTAGTTTGGCGTTTTTATTACAACTATATCAAAAAAAAAGTTGAACCGGCAAGCGAGAGTAGTGTAACCATATGATTTTTGGGAGCTGAATCCGAATTCGTTGTTGGTTTAACCCCATCGAATCGTGGTTTGTCACTAACCTTAAGAAATTCAAAATGGTTCAGAATTCTCTTTTATCCATGATTTGTCCTATTCAGAGCTACCTCTCAACCTGTTCTTTTTTTCAATTTTCTTTTTTCTTTTTTTCAAATTCAAAGTTGAATTTCTCATCTTTTTATAATTTTTTGATTTCCCATTTTAACTTTAGAAAAAAAAGTTTCTTATAAAAGTGCTTTTCTGCTATATTAAATTCTGATTCGTTTAGTTATGTTTGGTTAAGAGCTTGGGATGTTTGCCATTATGTTGTGTCAAATATTAATTTATTTATAATAATAATAATAACAATTGGTTTAAAATACTTTTTATCCGCTTTCTAAATATCTCAGGTTTAGGGATTTTTAAAGCAATAGGTACGGTATTATAAAGTTTATAAATATTTTAGGAAAAGCTTCTTTTAAAAAGAGCCGTTCGGTGAGGTGGTGGAGATATAAGTCCACCAAATCGTAAATTCAACCTATGAACGTCTGTTCTATAAATAATTTTATTTGTTAGGTATGGTGGGCAGTTATTAACAACAAAAAGATGAAACATTACCAAAGAATGCAGTCTACGTCTATCCTGCATATTCAACCACTTAGCATCTTCTAATTTGTGCGACAGGGACTGAAATTTTTCTTATACCATAAAAGAAACGTAAACAGCTCCTTTGCACTTTTTCAATTCTATTTAAGTTTACTTTATCTAAACACTGTCCATACATAATATCACAAGTGACTTAAAACAAGGGAATCTGCCAATTTTACCTTGAGAGATTCTTCCAAAAGATGTCGATGTGGATAAAGCATTTTCAGTGACATATAGGCTCTTTGTATAATATGCCCTACGTGTTCTTTGAAATTCAAATCTGTATCTATTAAAACACCTAAATTTTTTGAACTATTTTGCAATTCCAAAGGTTGACCAGTAATGTTTATACTGATATCACGCTGCAAACGGTCCCTATGTTTACCAAAAATCGTGACAAATGATTTATCAGGGTTAATTAACAAACCATGGCGCTCCGAAAACTCCACCAAAGCACTTAAATCATTATTTACCATTGCTTCAACCATTTTCCAATCACTAGACAAAAAGGAGTACAGTAGTTGAGTGTCATCGGTATAGAGATATGATTTGACATGCTTCAAACAAGAAATAAAATTATTCGTATAAATTGTAAAAAGTAGAGGTCCGAATATGGAGCCCTGTGGCACGCCACACTTCACCAATTCCATCGATGACTGTCCCATGGACGTTTCAACGTACTGGAGTCTGTTGCTCAAATAATTTCCAACAAACTCAATAGCACTATTCAAAAAACCAATAAAATTTAGAACAGCCAACAGTAAGTCATGGCATACCATATCAAATGCCTTGGAATAGTCCAAAAGCACCAATATCGACGATTTCCCAACGTCCAAGGCTCTAAATATGTCATCCGTCAGACCTAATAAAGTTGTTGTACAGCTGACCTCTTTCAGAAACCCGACTGATTCATGGGTAAAACAGAGTTATTTTCTAAGAAAAATCTTATTTGCTTATACATTATTTTTTTCCAAAATTTTAAAAGACAAGGTAGAATACTTATAGGACGTAGTTAATTAAACAATTTAATATCATTATTTTTTGGTCAGGGTGTAATAGTTGTTTGATTAAGAGCTTGTGGTGTGTACATTTCTGCTGTTATTAATTTTGATACGTTTAAAGTCGTTTGATTAAAAAATTGTTTCGTTTGCCTTTTTTTATCAATTTTCACTCGACGCCTGAGATTATGGCAGGTTCATTTGTCTTTATGCTTGTTTGGGGATTAAAAGTGTAATGTCTTTTATCAATCAAGTATTGGAGAACGAAATATTAGCGAGTAAAATTTTTTGGACCAAAATTGTGTATTTTTGCTAGAGAAATATGATGCCATCATCAAAAATATAGGTTCCTATTTAAAAAATCAAAGTTGACCTTGAAATATCCTTCAAAATAATCTTCTAACGCCATCACAATTATATCATTTTATCGCCCCTTCAAAATTCTTCAACTTTTGTCTGAAACTTTACTAAAAGTTGGTATAAAAAAAGCATAGTACATTAAAACGGGACACCATGAATTATAACAAATAAACAATATTGCTACTGGAAAGATGATTTCTCCCAGAAGAAATAAGATATCTGAAAAATTCATTGCATTTTAATGAGTATTACTTTCATATGCTGCAAAAAAAAAAACGACCAACTTTTTTTTTTTTTATGGGTCTAGCACACGTGCTACAAAGAAGTCCCTAAAGCGCTACAGGAGCGGCACGTGTGCGGAGAAAGCGATTCACGTTGTTCTTAAAACGCTGTAAATTGTAGTCCGTGGGAAACATAGTCCTGGGCAAATTATTCCAAAGAGATGATGTTCTCCATATAAATGACTGCTTGAAAAGCGTTGTACGAGGAGTAACAAGCAGAACCTCATACGGATATGAAGTATTAGCGTGACGTGTACTTCTAACATGCACCGCTCTGGGAGGAATTAAACGGGCCACATCCTTCGAACACCTTCCATGAAAATACTTGCAGAATAGGCTCAAGTCGCCAACCGTTCTTCGATGTTCCAGTGAATCAAGGCCACCTGTCAGTTCCGGGTCTCCAATCAGACGAATAGCTCTTCTCTGAATAGAATCCAACAAATGCAGTGTATGTTTGGGAGCGGAGCCCAAACATGGGAGCAGTATTCCATAGTTGGTCGAATTTGAGCTTCGTAAAGAATTAACAGTTGTTGTGAAGTGTAAAGCTTTCTGGTTCGAAATAATACTACTACTATGGAACACTGCTCCCATGTTTGGGGCTGCGCTCCCAAACATACACTGCACTTGTTGGATTCTGTTCAGAGAAGAGCTATCCGTCTGATTGGAGACACGGAACTGTCCGGCAGCCTTGATTTGCTGGAACATCGAAGAACGGTTGCCGGCTTGAGTCTGTTCTACAAGTATTTTCATGGAAAGTGTTCGAAAGATGTAGCCCGCTTAATTTCTCCCAAAGCAGTGCATGTTAGAAATACACGTCGCGCTGGTGCTTCACATCCGTACGAGGTTCAGCTTGTTACTCCGCATACAACGCTTTTCAAGCAGTCTTTTATATGGAGAACATCATCCTTTTGGAATAATTTGCCCAGCGCTGTGTTTCTCACCGAGTACAATTTGCAGCGATTCAAGAACAACGTGAATCGCTTTTTCCGCACACGTGCCGCTCCTGGAGCGCTTTAGGGACTTCTCTGCAGCACGTGTGCTAGAGAATAAAAAAAAGAAAAAAATAAATAAAACGAGTTTTGTGGAGAAAAATTAATTCGCGGTCTGATATAATCCCGAATAAAGCGTATTTTTTGCATTTTTAGATTAGGATATCTCGAAAACCTGACTTAATGGAGCAATTCTGAGGTGTGATTCGGATTCACAGCACCAAAAAACCTTTGGGAAAGTATACTCTGGTCTCAGAGTCTGGAATTTCGTCGAATTTTGTCGGCCTGTGTTATTAAAGAGATTATCCTGAAATTTTTATTTCTCCTTTTAAGGAATATATTATATTCATAAAAAAAACTGCTAGCTAAATTTTTGAATTTCTTTATGTTTCAGAGCCGCCATACTAACAAAATATAGTTTCCATTTTTCGTCTGCCTGTCGGTTGGCACAGTAACGCACGAACAAAAATAATACATCGGTTTCTAATTTTTTTACTTAAGATATTGAAAAAATTTTGAGCATAATTATTTCTGAAAAGAACAGATATATATCGGATTAGTGGACCAAAACCGCCCAGTAAGTGCTCGTTCTCATTCTTGCATCAAAATTACGTGCGTTCAAAGTTATGGACTACCTTTGCTTTATATCAACTGGTCAGCCAGCCTAGGTGAAGAGGCAAGTCGCAAACGCACAGTAACAGAACCATACACACCAAAATTCTAACGCTATCCGGCGTAAAACCACCACAACTCTTAATTCAAGAGCAAAACACATCGGAAAATTAGATTTTTGCGCAATCGGGTTTAAGTACTACCATTGAATGAATAGCTCTCTCTCTCTCTATGTCAATCCTTTCACCCCAATAGGAGTATTGGTGACACTATGCAGTTGCTGCCTGAACAGTCAATCTCCAGGCATCTCGATCCTGCGCCACTTGACTTGACTCGTGTATAAGGAGAGATCCTACTAGGTCAGATCATCTTGTCGGAGACCATCCCCTTGAACTTTTACTTTCTACCTTCCCCGTTACCACAAGTTTTCTATGGCATTTACTTTCCTCATAATGTGCCTAAAATATTTCAAGTACTGTCTATCAATTCTATTTGAAAGTACGGTGTTCGGCATATGATACTCTGAGGATTCTTCGATATGCCCACATCTCAAACGCATCGATTCATCTTTTGTCAGCTTGTTTAATGGTTCATGTTTTCAATGAGTAAGTCGCTATGGGGAATATAAGGCTGAATAGCAATCTTAACTTTGTATTGACAGCTGGATCTTTCCAGATCCTAGTGAGTTTGATCGTCGAGTTTCTAGACATTGCCAAACGTCTTCTTACTTCCGCTTCTCAACCACCATTGTTAGTTACGAGGGATCCCAAATAGTTGAAATGATCTCCAACAGTGAAACCAGCAATTTTGTTTATGCGTGACAGATCTTAATTACGACTAACAATCATTACTTTGGTCCTGGCTCTATTAATTGTCAATCCATAGTTTTTGCTAGTGATTCCAGGTATTGTATTGAAGTTGCAAGTATAATAGTATCATCCACATATTAAGGTTACTTAGCTTTAGAACAGTGTTTTTCAACGTGTGGTTCGCGACCTCTTTGGGAGTCGCGAAGCCTCTATAAGGGGGTCGCGAAGCCTCAGTAAAAGTTTAAAAATATATTTTTATTAAGAAAATATTAATTAAACATTTGTAGGTTAACCCTTTGAGGCTGGAGAAAAAAAAATAAAAGATATGAAGAATTTTTTTGAAAAAATGTATTCAACCAACATCAAAAACAAAGTAAAAGTTCATTTCACGTAAAAAAATATCCTGGATTATCCTGCAGGATGTGGTTTCTAGCACTAACCACTAGGAATTAAGGCACTCAAAACTAATTTTCGTGAAATTTAAAGAAGCAATTTCTCTCCTTATTGAGGCAGAGACCAACATCACAGGTTGAACATTTCCAGGTCGTTCGATGCACATGCTTCGCTGTGCTACAATGAGCACATCTGAGAGATCCACATCTAAGAGGCATATGTGCAGCACGATCATGACGTACCTCAGTGGGAATGATTTTTTTGTATTTGTTAGGTGCTTGTTCTGCTGATCTTCTTTTTTTTGAAATCGAATTAACGGCACCAATTAATCCTCGAGCAACCGATACACGAAATTGTTTCAATGTAATAAATCGTAAGTCACTTCTATTTTGAAATAAAATGAACGCGTTCACAACACAAACATCTACAAAGTAAAAAAAAAATGCGGTGCCACCACTTGTGGGCTTTTCGATCGATTTCATAGATACTTTTCAGCATGTCAAATCGATCTACGTATCCCATATGTTTATTATAATGTTTGACCATAACAGGACATGGGATTTCTTCTGTATTGCCATTTTTCTGTTTTCTAGAGACAACTTCCATGATGGATGGGTCATGATAGTTTCCTAAAAACAAAACGGTTCTTCGATCCATCCACTTCAGTGCTGTTAATCCATCTGTAGAAACTCTCCAATCTATGTCGCCCCTTTTCATGTGTTTATCCACTTTGAGCTCTGGATAATATTTCCTTCCTTTACGCACAGTTCCACATGCATAGATGCCATCAGCTAACAAGTCTCTTTGCAATTCTACAGAGTTGAAAAAATTGTCGAAGAATACTTTGTGGTGCTTGCCAACTAAAGCCCTTGTTAGATCTTTTACTACGCGATGTCCCAATTTTTTCTCAACTGACTGATCAACTTTCCCCGTATAAATTTGGAACTCAGATACAAATCCAGAAGAATCAGCCCGAATCCATACCTTGTAGCCTCGTTTCGTGGGCTTCATTGGCATATACTGGCGAAGACTACTTCTCCCCTTGAATTTGATCATAGATTCATCGATTGATTGAAATTCACCAGGATTCAAAGCAGAGCCAAGAGTTTGTGTCAATTTAGAAAGTAATGGCCTGATTTTGTACAATTTATCATAATTGGCCTCACCTTTTTTTGGCTGTACTGAGTTATCATTTACGTGAAGATTACTTAGAAGCCAGGTGAATCTGTCACGAGATAAAATAGAACTTATAAAATAATCCCTAAGTTCTTCTCTCGAGGACCAGTAGTCTCTATAACTTGGCATTTTTTCAAGCTCATTAGCATGTTTACACCCAAAAATGATTTTATTTCTTTGTTGGTGGTTGGAATAAAGTAGTTGCTGCCACCATTTTTTTGTAAGGCATACGAATTTGTCTGAAAAACAATTTCAGATATGAAACAATCCGGAAACAAATACAAAAACATATCGGTAGGAGTTTCAACGTTGTCAGGAACATTAGGCCCTGCCTGAGACACAAATTGGTTTTACGCGTGTTGCATGAGTGACATCATTTGTCCAAACAACTGATTTTTTTCTAAGTTCTTCTTGACGAATTACTTCTAACGGTAACTGATCCTCACAGTCCCATTCTTTAGTGACTTTCGCTTGCTCATTATCTTCGAAAATGAATGGAATATCTTCTATATCAAAAAGTTCATCCCTTCCATCATAAAGTAAATAATCTATGGGGGCTTCGTTGTCCATAGTACTCTCCACATCTGATGCAATGGACTCACAGTCACTGGGAATTTCATCCAAAATCGCGAAAACATCTGTGCTATTCATTGCTTCAAGTTCGCCAAAAGACCAACATTTTTTTTTGGAACCTGTAAAAAATGAACAAACAAAAATTAGAAAAATTATGCATAATAGTAATAGCAAAACGCGTCACTTAAAAAAAAAACACTTTCACTAAAAAAAAACATATAGTCCTAGTGGTTAGCATTTGTAACCACCACAAATAAATCTATTTATAAACTTAGCAAAACAAAAATTGCACTTGATATATATTCATATGTAGTAAATAGATATATCTTAAGTACTTACCGGACATTTTCTTAAAGAATAACCAGCTATAAGAAAAATAACAGCCTAATTGGTACTGCAAAAACTCACAACTACCTACGACGTGCAATTACAAATGTCAACTAAACGCTGGTGGACATTTCAAACCCTAAGCATGCTAGATTAGACTTCTTGATACGTTAGGCAAACAATTTAACATCGTGGTTTACTGGAGAAACCGGTAGGAAAGCTACAATATAATTTTTAAAAGGTGGTTATCAGTGGTAACCACTTGTCCTCAAAGGGTTAACACAAATCAACAAGAATAAAAAAAATACATATGAGTCACATTCACAATAATGTGAAGGTTGCGCCTGTTTTTCGTTAACTAATTTCTTCCATCGCGGATTCGTTTTTGCTACATATAGAATTAAATCGTTTTCTAAATTTAGGCGATTTCTCTATTTGCTTTTGATTTGGGCCATTGACGAAAACGTCAACTCACATAAGTAAGAGGTGGCAAATGAAATCAAACACTTCAAAGCTTCTGTGGTTAATTCTGGGTATTCTGCTTTTCTTTTTAACCAAAAGGTATCCAAATTAACAGACTTGAATTCTAAGTGCAACATTCCATCGGCAGATAATTCCAGTAGTTTTTCTTTTAGGTTGATTCCCAAACTTGCCTCATCTATCGCTGCATTTAAAAACGGATTTATGATCCACCTTTGCTCAATGTTCTCTGATAGTTCTTGCACCGAGAAATAATGACGCAATTCTTCTTTCAAATTCTGAAAGACAATTTCCATACCGGGTATATATGCTCTGATGTTTATGTCAGACCTCACTTCTCCAATAAACGACTGAGTCGACAAAAAAGAATCGAAGTTGTTTTGATTTATGAATGATGACCATAAGTCTATTTTTTTTGTAAAGCCATGGATTTTGTCTTTAGTAGTAATGACATTTTCATCCCGTCCTTGAAGGCTTTTAATTAAGGTATTTAAATGTTCAAATAAGTCGGAAAGAAAAGCCAGTTTTAAAAGGAATTCCGGGTCACAAACGAATTTAGAATATTCTGCTTTGGCCTGCTGTAAGTTCAGTTCGAAGTTCGAAAACTCTCGTCAGTACTTTGCCTTTCGATAACCACCTAACCTCTGTGTGGTAAAGTAAATTTTGGTGCAGTGAACCCATATCTTCACAAATCACTCGAAATAATCGTGTCTATAACGCTTTTCCTTTAATAGAATTTACTATTTTTATAATTATATTGAGAACTTCATTGTATTCCTGTGACAATGTTTTGGCCGCAAGAGATTGGCGGTGAAAAAAAGCAATGCATCCAACAAGCGTTTGGCATCAGTTTTTTTAGTCTGGTAATAAATCCGCTTTTTCGAACCAGTCATGGCTTTTGCTCCCGTCCGTACAAATAGCTATGCATTTCTTCGCCCAATCAACATTGAAATCTTGTGTAGCTTCAAGAAACATGTTATATAAGCACTGACCTGTTGTATTCGTGGGTGGAGCTTTACAAAACAGTATTTCTTCCATCAATATCTCATTGGAGTTAAAACGCACAAAAGCTATAAAACTGTGCACAACCTGCAATATCCGTAGATTCATCGAACTGCAGGGATACAAAAGTACTTTTTTTTATTTTTCCTATGACTTGATCACGAACGTCAGTTGTCATATCGCTTATCCTGCGTTGAATGGTATTGTGAGAGAGAGGTATACTTTTGAGCTTTTCTACCTCTTGTTTGCCAAACATAATCTCTGCTATATCTAAAGCCGCTGGTAAAATCAAATTTTCGGAAATAGTGTGAGGTTTTCCTGCTTTAGCCACACGAAAAGCTACTCGATAACTACCTAGCAATACTTTCTCATTTAGATTGGACATCTGTACTACAGCAGTTCTTTGATGTTGAAGGGCCTTCAATTTTCTCTCAAAAAACGGTTTGTTTTTTTCATTTGGATGTTTTGTGTCGAGGTCGCGGACTAGTTTTGATAGCTTCATGCTTTCTTTTGATAAAGTTTCGAAGCAAATAACGCACTGCGGTTTATTTTCAATCACAGTAAATCCGAATTTTAAATAATTGTCGTCATAAAGACGTTTTTCCTTTGGTTTCGTTTCACTACTCTCACTAGAAGTTGACGGTTGTGTTGACCTTTTTAGAAATTTATCCATTTTCATTAGTTACTTCAATAAATTCAAATACGTGAGTTCAACATTAAAACAATCGCTTGTGCTCGTCAAACGAACGCCGACTGGCGGTTATTTCTAGCGTACGTGATCGCACGCGCCGCTCTGTACCTCACCACGCGCGACGCCCCCGCAACGCTCGTTGTGTCCCGCTCATTCCTCGACTCTCATGCTCGCCGGTGGCTTCGCCGCACTCGCGAGCTGGCATGGTTCTCGCACATACGCACGCGCTTTATTAATCTACTATTGTCGTATCCGTGGAGGCGTTTGGCGACGTAATCGATGTAAAAATATGTCTTTTGTAGGTACTTAATTATGTATTTAGCCGATACCTAATTATGAAAATAAATAAAAATGTTGTATGGATTTTTATTTGTAACATAATAAAATACAGGTTAGAAACAACGGAGGTTAGGGGGTCGCGAAAAATTTTTAAGTACTAAGAGGGTCGCGTCATGAAAAAGGTTGAAAAACACTGCTTTAGAACATGAAGTTTCCCTGTCTGCAGGAGTCTCGTTACGTTCCAGGTGACCAACGTAACATCGCGACGCAAATGTAACTGTGCCCTTCCAGTAACTCATTTCGCATGCAGTGCCTGATTCTTCACATCTTCATGCCCGGAAGCCAAATTTTTGACAATTTTAAAACAACCCCCATTTTATTAAAATAAAAAAAATAAGATTGTCTTGTAAATAAAGAATTGTATTTGACTAGAATATTCTAGTTAGGGAGACGAGTAAAAAGTGTTAATATTCCCAAATATTGAGAAATATAAATAGTGGTAAATAATTCTCCCTTCATAACTAAAAATTTTTTGTTTTTTTTAGGAGCGAATGCTACCTTCGATCCAAGTTGGAAAAGTGTCCTAGATTGGGTAGCTTTAGTGCCATGGGGATTTAGAAAACTGCTAAACCACGTCTCTGAAAGATACGGAAAGCCCGAAATTATTGTTACAGAAAACGGGTGGGCAGATGCAACACCAACTCGACATGATACCTACAGGAAAGATTATCTCCAGGTACTTTATATTAAAGTATTACATAATAATATTCTTCTTCGTCTTTTTTTTCTTTATATTAGGCATTCCTGCCCCTGTTTTTCTTTAATGTAACGTCACTATAGGTCGTCGTTCCATCTTTTTCGTTGGCGTTATATACTCCTTCGACTTCGACGGTGATTTATCTTGAGCTATTTTCACCAATCGTCGTTCGGACATTTTATTTATGTGTTGGTTCCATCCTTGTTTTCTGTTTCTTATCCACGTGTTAATGTCCTCCGTAGCCGTTATAGTCTCACTTCCGTGCCTGAAGCTGAAGTGGTTATTCGCTCTGTTGCCAAAATAAGCAATATTGAGTCTTAGAGACATTTAGAAGCAAATTATTCAACCGGAAATATCCCTCCAGGACCCACATCGCAGACTGCATTTTCCGCGATAGCTGTTCAATGTTATTTTCTTTGAAAATCACAGTTGCCTTATCAGCATACAATACTGCTCATAGAGCACCTTAGGCAACTTATTGATGTATAAGATATACAAGAGCGAATCCAGAATTGATCTCTGTGGCACACTCTTTTTTACATTAATTTTGTTGGAGAGGAATGTTCTACCTCGATGATCAGATACCACTACCTGCTGCGATCTATTAGTTAACAGGTTGACTGCCGATCTATATTTTTAAGTTTGTGGTTGACGCCGGTAAGATTTTTCCAAATATTTTTATTTTATTGTGGTAAATATGAATTAAAATGAGTCTTGGATGTGTTTTTTTTATGTGCCATTCAAAATATTAGAAAAAAAAAAAAAAATTTCACTCCGATCGGAGTAATCGGCATTGCAAGTGAAAATTTTTACTAGATGCCGAACACTCCGATCGGAGTGTCCAATTAAATAAGTAAAGAAATAATAAATCGAACTCATGAACTCAAAACATTTATTTCTAAATCATTTTTGTACATTTTTATGGTAATCCTCAAAGCAATTAAGGCAAAAACCTGGTTGTCCAGGGCACATTTTGCATTCATGCACTGTTTGCTTTCTTATTTTATTTTTCCTGCATTCTTTGCATTCCTTTCTGCTTACCCGTTTTGTTTCTTTAGTTTCTTTTTTTTCACTAACAATTTTTTCTACTTTGCTAATGCTGTGGACATTTATTTGGCCTGGAGGAATTTGCGGCAAATTAGTAATTGGTCGTCTGGCTAGTAAATTTCTTATGACATCCAATCGGAAGTCATATAATCGTAACTGGTCAGACCGCGAATATTTATTGTACAAAAAATAGGCGTTTATCATGCTCATTTGCAGCACATGCATGAATAACTTTTTGTACCACCGAATGGTTTTACGGCTGCAAGGATAATATGCCATCATTTGATCCTGTCTATCTATACCGGACATAAAAGCATTATATCCAATGATTGCGGAAGGTTATTCAGATTCTTGATTTCTTTTGTTTTTAAAAATGCCCATTTCGCTTCCAAATTCTGTTGAAATGTATTGAACATTGCGTTAATCGCGCCATTTTCCGACATGCACTCCATTGCAAAACATACATTTATTCTCACCACGTTTTAAGTTTGCACTCATTACTTCTTTCGGATTATCTTTCCTCTCAGCTCTCAGCGTACCAGTGCAGTATGTATTTTGTTGAAGTAATTTCCTAGCTAAATTAACACTATTGTAAACATTGTCTAGATAAACAGCATGTCCCACACCCAATTTTTGCTCCAATAAATGTAAAACAATCTTTTCAGTATGTCCGCTTCCACCATAAACATCTGTCGCACCTTCGTAGGCACGAAATTTCAAAATAAGTCCATTAGACTCTGTCAGCATGTATAACTTCATACCATACTTATGACGCTTATTCTTGATATACTGTTTAAACTGGAGACGACCCCGATAAAGTACCATAGCTTCATCCAAAGACAACTCTCTTCCAGGATAGTAAATTTCTCCCATCTTGTTGTTAAAAAAATCTGCCACAAATCTAATCTTTCCTAGCCGATCTGCCGGATCCATATCTGGAGATGTAAAATGCAAACACCTCAAGATAAGCAAAAATCTATTCCTTGACATATATTTTCTAAAAACAGGTAGATTAAATAGCGGATCAGTTTTCCAATAATCGTTAAGACGGCTCAAGGATATTGTGCCAGTGTGAAGTAACAGAGCCAAAAAAATTTTTAGTTCGTCAAGAGTAAGATCTTTAAAATTAGTAATACGTGATTTTGTTCTTGTTTCTGGACGCAGCAAAACCTCGACTGCGTAAGAGTTCGTTCGTTCTACAATAGTTTGTAAAAAATCATCATCAATGATCATTTCGAAAAAATCGATAGGTGCACCCTGTCCTGGAATTTGCACCAATAATTCCTGGGTTTTCTGGAACAAAATTTGTTTTAACGCACCTCTGTCGTTCCATTTTATCTCATTAAGGCTAGGAAGTGTTTGATGTGGCCGAATAGGGTCTATAAAATTCTCTTCTTCAGACTCGGAACTTGAATTTACATCACTATCGTCTGTGTCTGGTACGTAATGTTCGTCACTACTACCTCCGCTTTCTTCCAATAGCTGCAATAATTCAGTGTCAGTTAGCTTCTTTTTCTTATCATATACCTTTTTTTCATCACTACAATGTCTTTTTTTAATACCAGAAGGCCCAGGTTGATTGTCCATATTGTACACCTGTTAGAACTTGCGTTTTTAAGCAACGCCACCACTAGAAACACGTTTCATATACAACGCCGATGGAATACTAAAACGTTTCGTAAGAACGCATGTCGAACTCCGATCGGAGTAGACGGCGTTGGCGAAGAGACCCGACGCACTCCGATCGGAGTGGTCGGCAGTCAACCTGTTAAAGAATATTTTAATATTTCCAGTGCATTCTCCCTTATAGCATACCCGTCCAGCTTCCAGACCAGAATGTTGTGATCAACACTATCAAAAGCCTTTGATAGACCCAAACATATGGCCTAAGTCTGCTGTTGGTTGTTTAGAGACTCTAAAATATCCGAAAGAGTCTGGTAAATTGCTCTTATTGTAGACTTTCCCTTTCTGAATCCATTCTGCCTGTTTTACTTATGTTGGGTAGTAATGAAACTGGTCTATAATTATTTTCATTGTTTGTTTCCCTTTTCTTGTAGATTGCTTTGATGTATGAATTCTTTAAAATTATATAAAAACAACACTATGTTTTAATTTCCAATATATTTAAAGTCACTTGACAATTGTTTCACCATACAATGGCTTCTTCAATTGTCAAGTGACTTTAAATATATTGGAAATTAAAACATAGTGTTGTTTTTATATAATTTTTATTATGAATTTCCAACAAGTATCGGCTAACACAAATCAAAGATATGAATTCTTCAGTCTATTCTATTAAAAAAGATAGATTTATGATAAAAGCGAGCTCCAATCTTGTCTGCTAGAGATTTTTTATTGTTTCGTCTTATAAAGAGCTTCTCAAAAGTTGGGAATATTATTTCAAACCAGAAAGCTTTACACTTCACAACTATTAATTCTTCACAAAGCTCAAATTCGACCAACTATGGAATACTGCTCCCATTTTTGGGGCTCCGCTCCCAAACACACACTGCTTTTGTTGAAGAGCTGTTCGTCTAATTTGAGACCCGAAACTGACCGGCGCACAGTGGGGAAAAAAAAAAAAAAAAAAAAAAAAAAAAAAACGAAAAATCGTGTTTCAAAATTGTCTAGAGCCTTCAATTTTGGTTCGATTTGGACGATTTTTTTTTAAATTAAAGCTTATTAAATTCCGAACAGAGTTGTCGGAGCCGATTTTGCAATTAAACTTTTGTTTCAAAATGGCGGACGTCTTCAAAATGGCGGTTTCTGATTATATAGCGACTGAGACACAGAAAACGCTTACAGTTTCAAACCAAGTTGTGCTAAAATGCGTGTATGTATGTTTTTTTATGTCGCAGATAATATATCTAATATCACAGTTACAAGATTAATAATAATGAACCCAAAATGGCTGCCATGAACAATAAAAGTATTATAAATATGAATAAACGTACCATTATTATTTTATATCCATAACATTTGCATAAATAATTTCTTTAAGGTTGTTAATTATAAATATGTTTCAACAATTGACTTAAAATGATAAATCAAATATGGTGGATGCCAAAATTGAATCGAGCAAGAAAGTTTCTCTGTGGCATTTAGACGGTGGCAGTCAGATCATTCAAGTTATTCAAGTTTAGTTGCGGGATTTAAATTTTCATGCAGTTATTGCTAGAATATTGCTGCTGTAAATTTTAAGTATCGTAGACAATTTTCTAGCAGATACAAAAAACAGCGATACACGCAGAAAAGGACAGCTCACACAGCTAGAAAATGGCTACAACAGCTAAAAAACGTTTTGTTAAAATAGGGACAGCTAAATATTTTGCTGCACTAGCCACATTGTTTGCTGTTGTAGCAAAAAAGTGGCTGCTGTTGCTAAACAGTGGCTAATGCAGTAAAATATTTAACTGTCCTTATTTTAGCATTTCTCTGCGTGTATTTTGTAAGAGTAATAATAATCTTTATTAACGAGAAAACCCTTTAGTACATATACAGAACCAACGTCCGCCATTTTGGAACAAAAGTTTAATTGAAAAATCGGCTCCGACAACTTTGTTTGGAATTTAATAAGCTTCAATTTAAAAAAAAAATTGTCCAAATCGAACCAAAATTGAAGGCTCTAGACAATTTTGAAACACGATTTTTCGTTTTTCCCCACTCTGCGGCGGCCTTGATTCGCTGGAACATCAAAGAACGGTTGGCGACTTGAGTCTCTTTTACAACAATTTTCATGGAAAGTGTTCGAAGGATGTAGCCCGGTTAATTTCTTCCAGAGCGGTGCAGGTTAGAGATACACGTCGCGCTAATACTTCACATCCGTATAAAGTTCAGCTTGTTACTCCGCGTATAACGCTTTCCAAGCAATCTTTTATATGGAGAACATCATCCCTTTGGAATAATTTGCCCAGGGCTGTGTTTCCCACCGTGTACAATTTACAGCGATTCAATAACAATGTGAATCGCTTTTTCCGTACACATGCCGTTCCTGGAGCGCATTAGGGACTTCCCTGTAGCACGTGTACTAGACCCATAAAAAAAACATATGGAGCACCCTGTATTTTTGAACTCGTATTTTCACAAGTTTTTATTTGACTTTTTTGACTCGATAACTTTAAAAAAAGTTTTTTTTTCACTTCCCTCTACAAGCTAGCCTCTTAAGTCAAAATTTAACTTTCAAAAGTACACGGTTTTGATTGGGTCATCCATTCTTATATTTGTGCCAAATTTTAACTTTCTATGTCAAATAGTTTCGAAAAAAATCAGATGTGATACCCGGACGGATACCCAAGTGATCCCTTAAGTGTTCCGTGCGGAACACTAACAATTGCAAGTCCGTGTTAAAGCTAAAAAAAGTTACTGTAAATGGAATAAAATATAAATTTGCATGTTATCTGTATATTTGTGAGATTGACACGACTGCAAAAAACTACAGAAATCTGCATCTGTAATCTGGCTCTATATATGCATCTCTATTTACGAGGCTGGTTTGAAAAGTTCGTGCAAAAATAAAAACTACTTATGTGTTTGGGGTAAACCTTTTTTATTTTTTCTACATAGTCTCCTTTTAGGTTTATACACTTCGTCCAACGATGTTCTAGTTTGTTGATCCCTTCCGAATAATAGGATTTGTCCAAGTCTGCAAAATATCCATTAGTGTCTGCAATCACCTCCTCGTTTGAATAAAATCTTTGTCCCGCCAGCCATTTCTTCAAATTGGGGAACAAATAGTAGTCCGAGGGAGCCAAGTCTGGAGAATAGGGGGGATGTGAAACGAGTTGGAATCCTATTTCCATTAATTTTGCGACCACAACTGCTGAGGTGTGTGCTGGTGCGTTGTCGTGATGGAAAAAGACTTTCTTGTGGGCCAATCGCGGGCGTTTTTCTTGCAGCTCGGTTTTCAAACGGTCCAATAACGATGAATAATATTCACCTGTAATAGTTTTACCCTTTTCCAGATAGTCGATGAGGATTATCCCTTGCGAATCCCAAAAGACAGTCGCCATAACCTTTCCGGCCGAAGGAACGGTCTTCGCCTTTTTTGGTGCAGATTCCCCCTTGGTAACCCATTGTTTAGATTGTTGTTTGGTCTCAGGAGTATAGTAATGTATCCATGTTTCATCTACAGTGACGAAACGACGCTTAAAGTCCCCGGATTCTTCTGGAACAGCTGCAAACCATCCTTGCAACACTTCACACGATTCCGTTTTTGGTCAAGCGTGAGCAATCGCGGCACCCATCTTGCGGATAGCTTTCTCATTCCAAATGTTTATGCAAAATATTATGTACCCATTCAGTCGAGATGCCCACAGCACTAGCAATCTCACGCACCTTAACTCTTCTGTCATCCATCACCATATCATGGATTTAATCAATGATTTCTGGAGTCGTAACCTCCACAGGCCGTCCAGAACGTTCAGCGTCACTTGTACCCATATGGCCAGTCCGAAAATTTTGAAACCACTTATAAACTGTTCTAATCGAAGGTGCAGAGTCACCATAATGTTTATCAAGCTTCTCTTTAGTCTCCTGAGGCATTTTGCCTTTCATAAAGTAATATTTAATCACCACACAAAATTATTTTTCGTCCATTTCTTGAAAATCATTCGACTTCCTTGATTCACACGAATGCCAAACACAAAGAAATAGACCAATATGGCTGAAACTTGGTGTGCGTTCATTCAAGAGATGCTACTAACTAAACATGACCTCGATACGCGCCGGTGGTGCCATCTCTCGGACTTTGCACGGACTTTTCAAACCAGCCTCGTATCTATGTGGAATTAATCTTTGTGATCTGTATTGATAATTAATTTTTTTAGCAATACATGAGTGCTCTTCTCGATGCTTATTATACTGATAATGTAAACGTCACTGGATACACAGTCTGGAGCATCATGGATAATCTTGAATGGGCACATGGTTACACGTACGTAATAGTGATATCTTAGCTATTTCATAGATTTTGTAAAAAAAAAATAAAAAGTTCCTCGCTAAATTGTAGAATCACTAAAATTATGCTTTTTTTTACTATTTATATTTCTTAACCATCAACGATAATGCATATTCTATTTTTTAGGCAAAAGCTAGGACTAGTTGAAGTGGACTTTACTTCTGATAATAGGACAAGAACACCCAAGGATTCATATTCATGGTTTCAGAATGTTACCCAAACTAGATGTGTACTGGATGATTCTACCAAGTGTACGTGAAGTTTGAATGTAGAATTGTTTTAAAAATTAATAATAATGTTAAAAAATGAATAAAATAAAGATTTTAAAAAACAAAACGGTTATTTTATTTAAGATGTATTTATATATAGACTAGCCGTGCCCGCGGCTCCGCTCGCGTGGACTTGATTTACCTTTATCGTCACTGCTTATTCGTTATGTTTATATTATTATATAGCTCGAGAGGCCTTAGAGGCCTATGGCTTGGTTGCATACTCGTCTCCACTTCTTTTTGTCTCCTGTTAGCTTTTCCCAGTACGGGATTCCCATCAACCCAGATCTTGCTTTACTGCGTGAATCCATGTAGATAGAGGTCTACCCTTGCCTCTTCTTATTAGGGCTTGCTTTGCCTGCCTTTCTTCCTTCATCCTTGCCACGTGTCCCAACCATCTTAATCGCTGGCTTCTTATGATTTGGCTTATAAGGGGTAACGTATATAGGCATTTTAATTCGTAGTTTGTTCTTTTTCTCCACGGTCCCTCTTCTTTCCTTCCTTCATAGATTCTTCTCAAAGCTTTCCTTTCCCACACCTCCAACGTCTCCTTTTCTCTTGCATTCAGTTTCCACGTTTGGCATCCATATGTCACCGTGGGTCTGACAACTGTCGCATATATGTTTTCTTTTGCTTTTCTTGATACATTCTTTGATTTCAATATGGAATTTATTGCCCCCAAACATATCTGTCCTTTCGCTATTCTTTCTTGTATCTCCGTACTTTCTTGTCCACTCTCTGTTAGTGTTACTCCCAGATAATTAAATTTGTCTACTTTTTCAAACATATATCTTTTCCCTAAGTTGTTTATTATATCTAAACTTTTGTTGTTTTTGTTATCCTTCTTCTTTGTAATTTCCATGTATTTTGTTTTTTTTTTTTCTCATTTATCTTTAGTCCTCTCATCTTTCCTCTTTCTTCTATCCTACTTATTGCTTTTTTGAGGTTCTCTTTTACTCTTGCAATCACTGCTACATCATCAGCATAGGCCAAGCATTGGCAGGTTTGTTGGTATATCGTTCCATTTGTTTTTATTTCTGACTACCGGATAATCTTCTCTAGTACCAAATTAAATAGACATGTCGACACGGGATCCCCCTTTCTTAATCCTCTCTTCCCCTTAAACTTGTCTGATACTTAGCCCTCAGCCAACACTCTATTTTCTGTGTCATTCAGGGTCATTCTCATCATGCGAATTTTAAGTTTTTCTATTATCTTGTAGAGTCTATCTCTATTTACAGAGTCATATGCTCCTCTGAAATCCACAAAGACCAAGTGTAGTGCCAAATTTTGTTCTAAGGTATTACCTTGGTTTTGCTTAATCGAAAATATCTGGTCTGTAACCGAACTATTGGTACTCTCCCAGAATAGACTCGGCTTTCTCTTCTAGTCTGTGTTTGATAGTCACCACTACTATCTTGTACACGACATCCAGTAAGGCTGTTGGTATATAATTAGCACATATAGTTTTTTCTCCTTTTTTGTATATTGGACAAATGAGCGACTCTCTCCAGCTCACTGGCATCTTTTCTGTTTCCCATATTTCTTGCACCAACCATATTTCATTTTCCAGATCTACTCCTCCAGCTTTTATCATTTCTAGTGTTATACAATTTTCACCTGGGGCCTTATTTTTTTTTGGGTTCTGAGTATTTCTCTTATTTATTCCCTCCTGCCCTTCAGTTAATTTTGCTTCCTATTTCTCATTCAACTCCTCATTTTTATCTCCATTTAATGTTTCTTTAAAGTATTCCGCCCATTTATTCAGCCTTTCTGCTAAATTTCCATCATTTTTCCTACATATTAGCATTTTGTCTCTGTTTATTCCCTTTGTTTTTTTATAAAAAAAAAAAACATGTAAATCGGCTAAGTGGTTCTTATGTGCTAAGCGCACTAATGGCCAGACAGACAGACAGAGAGACGTTGTATTTTATATATATTATAGATAAAGTATTTTAAATATAATTCAGTACAGGAATATAAATTGAACGCTTACCAATCCAGAAGACAAGCCCGGTTTAGAAAATGCTTTATTATACTGGACCACTTTTAAGTAATAAGAACTATAACCTGAAGATTTGGGTCTAGTGTGTGGACAGTAGCGTAGCGGGGACTAATCTAGACGTGGGCGAAGTCGCATTAGCGAGGCCCTATTATCAGTATTTATTCCTAAGAACAATGCAAAATATTTTTATAAATACAAAATCAAACCTTTTTGGGATTATGGTTGCTCACATTCATGATAGTGAAGTGCGCAAGGAATAATAAAATGCATACATATTTAAAATAAATTTAACCCCTTACTGCATGACTTTTTTTATTTTTGCAAAAAAAAAATATATGTTAGATAATATTTTTAAATACACGAAATAAATGTTAAAAAAAAAATTGGTCACTTTTTTATCAAGATATGAATCACCTTTTGACATATGCCAAATTTAGCACAAATTGGAAAAGGGAAAAAAATTAAACTAGAGAATAAATTTCGGTAAAAATGTTTAAACGTGTCCTACAAAGTTTATTTAGTATGGAATTTATAAAAACAGTTTCGGTCTTTATTTAGGCATAAAAATACCACACACTTGTTACAAGACACATGAGATTTTCCCTTGTACTCAGGATATTTACATCTTTGGCTATCTTCATTTACTTCTGGCCAGTGACTCAAGTTATCAGTTCTAACTTCCTGGGCTGGTATTTGTGAAAAGGATACTTTCTTTGTTTCAAATCTAGCTGAGGCTGTAGGCAGGTGCTTGGCCTTCCCCTTTTTTTCTGACTCACGCCAGATTTCGTTAATACTTCTGCAAGAGCAAGCTTGAATTCTGAGAGCGACAAATATAAGTTATCATTTTGCAAACTTCGTCTCCACAGTATCCAACTGTTTGCGCAAGTCATATCAAGAAAATGGAAAAATACCCTCATATACCACTTTTTTTTATCTAATTTGGATTCTATAGTATCCTAGCATGCTATCTAGGAGATCTACTCCTCCCATATAAGCATTATATACAGCAACGCTTTGGGGACGGGGGATTTTTATATGGGTATTTGATTTTTTGCAGAACCTCGTTGCTTTCTGATGTAGGCTGACTGCTAACATAGGTTGATACGGTATTCACAACTTTATTATCATACCAGGACACTGCAGATATTTGCACACCATCGACAGTTGCCACTTTTTCCAGAAATGTACCTCTACCTTTTTTTTTTCATTTCCGATTCCTTAGGAAACTGCAAGCATGGTACACGATTAGCTCTTACTGTACCCAATGGTAAAATGCCATTTTTGGTGAGATATGTTAGCAGGGGAATGCTTGTAAACCAGTTATCAAAAAGAGTTTGTAGTTTAGATTTTTCGGAATAGATTTTGAAAGTTTTACTACAACGTTGCTACTGGCTCGTAGATCAGGCTGATTATTCTCAAGCACCGTAGTTCCACAGTAAAAATCAAAGTCGTAAGAAAAACCAGACACGCCGCTTAGAACGAAAACTTTATATCCCCATTTATGGGGCTTTTTGGGATTATATTGTTTTAGAGTTGAGCGTGCTTTCGTTGGGATGATTTGTTCATCGACGGCCATATGTTCTTCTTTAGGAACAAGTAGAAATCTGTCACGAATCTTGTTCAGAAAGGGACGTATTTTAAAAAGTTTATCATAGTCAGGTTGACCCTGAGGAACCTGCAGTGTGTTGTCGTTGAAATACAGAAATCGTTTGATTTCTTCAAATCTGTTGCATGTCATGGAGTCACTGGAGATATTGGGAATTTCCAACGAATTATTCCATAAGACCTGGTCGATGGTAACTGAATAATCGACATATATATACAAATGCCACAAAAAACACGAATTTCTTCCTTGGATATATTGGGTGGCTTTTCAGGTCTACTTTGAACCCCGTACAAATTTGACTTTTTTTATTGGTCTAGCACACGTGCTGCAGGGAAGTCCCTAAAGCGCTCCAGGAGCGGCACGAGTGCGGAAAAAAAAAATAAAGCGATTCACGTTGTTCTTGAATCGCTGTAAATTGTACTCGGTGGGAAACACAGCGCTGGGGCAAATTATTCCAAAGGGATGACGTTCTCCATATAAAAGATTGCTTGAAAAGCGTCGTACGCGGAGTAACAAGCTGAACCTCATACGGATGCGAAGCACCAGCGCGACGTGTATTTCTAACATGCACCGCTTTGGGAGGAATTTAGCGGGCTACATCCTTCGAACACTTTCCATGAAAATACTTGTAGAACAGACTCAAGTCGCCAACCGTTCTTCGATGTTCCAGCGAATCAAGGCCGCCGGTCAATTCCGGGTCCCCAATCAGACGGACTCCTCTTCTCTGAACAGAATCCAACAAATGCAGTGTATGTTTGGGAGCGGAGCCCCAAACGTGGGAGCAGTATTCCATAGTTGGTCGAATTTGGGCTTTGTAAAGAATTAACAGTTGCTGTGGGGTGTAAAGCTTTCTGGTTCTAAATAATATTCCCAATTTTTGAGAAGCTCTCCTTGCTATGCCTGCAACATGTTCATGCCAAGACATATTTGCTCCCAAACTAACGCCCAACAAATTGAGCGACGATGCTAGGGGAATGGAGTGCCCCGACATAACTATGTCGGGTTCAGCAACGTTAACTTTTTTAGAAAAAACCGCCGCTTGGGTTTTTGTAGCGTTAAATTCCACTTGGTTACTGTCACCCCAAGACAGAATTTCTTCCAGGTCTTTGTTAAGTTGAACGACCTCCTGCTGTCTGCGGATATTCGCCTGAGCAGCCGATGTCCGAGCGTTCAAGGTAAATGAAGAGACAAGCGTACTGTCATCTGCAAAGCTATAGATTGGATTCCCGGTCTTTTCCAGCAGATCGTTAATGTAAATGAGAAAGAGAGTAGGAGACAGTATGGAGCCCTGGGGCACACCGGCGTTGATAGTGAGGGTGTTAGAAAGAAATCCGTCGACCGCCACTCGTAAAGAACGCTCTCTGAGGAAACATGAGAGCCACAAACAGAACCTTTCAGACATACCATAAGAGCGCAACTTAGCCAACAGTCCATCGTGCCAAACACGGTCGAATGCCTTGGATATGTCAAGAGCAACCGCTCGAGATTCTCCAAAGTGTTCAATTGCGTTGTTCCAAACATGTGTTACATAAGTCAGAAGATCTCCTGCTGATCTATGTTTACGAAAACCATATTGGTGATCGCTAATAATATTGAATCGTTCAAGATATTTTAGAAGATGCTCATTGATAACCTTTTCCATGACTTTCGATATTATTGAAAGCAGTGCAACTGGTCGGTAGTTATTTGGCAAGGTCTTCTTACCTTTTTTTAGGTATCGGCTGAACCGTGGCACATTTCCAGCAGGACGGAAATATTCCCTTTCTGTAGGATAGGTTAAAAAGTCTACAGAAAACTGGTGTTAGTTCCCTTGCACAGTTTTTGAGAACTATGGCAGGTATTCCGTCAGCGCCAGAAGCCTTCTTGGTGTCTAGCTTCATTAAAATACGCTTTATGATGCGCTGTCTGAAGACAACATCGGGCATCCTTGACTGCAATATGGGAATAGTAGGTGGTGTTTTTCCTTGGAAATCGACAGTAGAATGTGAAGCAAAGAGTTCAGCCAACAAGTTCGCTCTCTCAACAGGTGTGGTTGCAATGGAATTATCTGGCCGTGTGAGTGGTGGTATCGTGGATTTGGTAAAGTTTTGACTAACTGCCTTAGCGACTGCCCAAAAGGACCTGGAATTGTTGGGACAAGCGAGAAGTTTCTTTCTAATTCGTTGATTGTGTGCCTCCTTGGTTTCGTCGATAATTCCCTTGCATCTGTTCCGGGCATGAACAAAGATGTTTCGATTTAAGGTGTTAGGATTTTCACGCCATTGTCGGTAGGCAATATGTTTAGAAGCAACAGCTTCTTTGCATTTTCGGTCGAACCAAGGCTTGCCGTTGGAGGAGCATTTCTTCGAAAAAGGGATGTAAGCTTCCATACCAGCCAAAATAACATCGGAGACCTCCCTGGCGCAGTCAGATGGGTTATCGGATCGAAAACAAACGTCCATCCAAGGGAAAGTTCGAAAGTATTCCATGAGATCTTCCCATTTAGCAGATTTGTAGTGCCAAATCTTGCGCGGCCCAGGCGCCTCTCTGTCACTGATTGGCAGGATACTCGATGTCGAAAGCAGTTTATGGTCGGAAGAACCTAACGGCGGATTTACGGTGACCGTGTAAATCTCCGGATTGGTGGTTAAAAACTGTTCACTGTTCAGTTATGTAAACGAAAAGTTCTTCAGTAAAAATGAAATTGAAGAAATGGATAGGATCTTCTAATTCTTTTATGAAATCAGGAAGAATTGTACAACCTTGAAATTTTACAAATTCCTCAGAGACAGCTAGAAATTTATTCTCCCAATCAATGGTTTGCTTCTGCTTTTTTTTCGGCTTCTCTTTGGTCGGTTTATTAGTCGATGTCGATGGTAACACATTCTGATGATCTATAAAAGTTTGCCCTAATGCGGACAATGGCATGTCATCATCATCATCTTCTATATCGGTTTCGTCAATAATAACATCTTCGTTTGTCGAAACGATTCTTTCGTTTTCACTGTCTGACTCATGTAGGAGAACGGACTTTCTAGGACCCAACAAGTCATTTCTTTGATGTTCATCGTCCGATGATAAATTTTCATTGTCACTAACGTCACCATTTGGAATTCGGAAATTTCTGGTGCCATAAAACTTACTGGGGTCCATCTAAGAAAGAGAAGTAATTATTATAAATTATCATGTCTTTATATAAAAACTGTTCCAAATATGGCACAGGTAAACATATTTTTGTCTTCAATACGTCAAATTATAATTATGATATTACCTTAGTAGCAAAATTAGACACCTACCTTTATAAGAATATTTTTTTCACAACAAATTATTCACAAGAGAGTATGAAAACTGTTGATCTAAAAAACCACAAAACAGGATATAGCGTGTCACAAGCCGCCACTGGACTAATGGCTTTTCCTGGCGTCGAGATTTGACTGCGGTGGAGTCTGCGCGTTTTACGTCAGAGCAGCGAACGTGCCGGATATGGAACAATTTGAAATAAGATCCTTAAGCTACTCAGGGACTTAGAAAAAAAATATATTTGATGTGTGACAAATTTGGGGACAGTATGCGGTAAGGGGTTAATACACTTATGCTATATCATAGTTGCCAAGGCAAAACTTAAACGTAGACATTATCAAATTTTAACATATCTAGTAAGCAAGTAAAAATAGTTTAATTTGTTGTAGTAAGTGACATATAGAGGTAAGAGTTATGGATTTTCCTAAAAATGAATTAATTGATATGGTTTATATACTGGGCAAGGCGGGAAAAAATTGTCTTTTGGCAGTAAGGCTTTATGGAGCGAAGTACCCTAATAGACGTATATCATCTAGAAAATCTTTTTAGTGCTTAACGGAACGGTTTGATGGTAGTGGTAGCGTTGAGTATACGAAATGAAAAGTAGTAAACCAGAATGCTACCAATGAGGAAAAAGAAATGGAGATTTTACTTCATGTTGAAGATAATCCCCAAGTCAGTAGACGTCAGCTAGGTGACTTATCTGACACATCCCTATCTACGACTAATCGTACCACGAGAAAATATAAGTATCATCCCTTTCATATGAAACTACACCAAGAACTTCACGACCGTGATTTTGAAAGACGGGTAAACATGTATACCACCATGAAGTTCTCTGATGAAATGCGAACGTTTAAATCAAATAAAAAAATTTTCCTTTGCAGATACCCACATCAGGTTTTGGCAAGGTTATAAAAAAGAGCATTCTTTACCTTCGTAGTCACAGAGACTCTGATAGCAATGTTCGTTTTTTAATAACAGTGTTTCAATTTTTTTTATTTTAAAATTTCGAAGTTCTCTGATAAAATGCGTAAGTTTAAATCAAATAAAAAATTTACCTTAGCAGATACCTATATCAGGCTTTGACAGGATTATAAAAAAGAGCAAACCTTTTGCAGTTACAGAGAATCTGATAGCAATGTTCGTTTTTGAATAACAATATTTCAATTTTTTTTTTATTTTAAAATTTCGACATGTTTTCAGATGAAGCTACTTTTCGCAGTAATGGTGTATAACACGCATTATTATTCAACAGTTAATCCATTTTGGATCCGAGAAGTTCAAAACCAAAACCATTGTTCGCTTAATGTGTGTGGAATATTAAATTTTCGAATTATTAGTTTATATTTTTTCCACGAACGGCTTAACGGGCCTAAATTTTTTGCAAAACCAATTACCCTAGCTTCTTGAAGAAGTTGATAACTTTGAAAGGGAGCAAATGTGGATTCAACAAGACGGAGCTCCTGCTCATTACCACCGGGAAGTTAGGGAATTTTTAAACGATCGTTACCCACAAAAATAGTTCTAGAATAGATTTATTCAGTAGCCCCCTCGATCATGAAACTTAACACCTTTAGACTTCTTTTTGTGGGGCTACATTAAAGATCGTGTTTATGTGAATCCCCATACAATGCCAGTAGATATGGAAAATAGGATACGGGATGCATGTAGGACAATAACGCCCTTTATGCTAAGAAAAGTGAATTAAAATACAGTAAAACGACTAAACATGTGTATTCAAGTAGATGGGCATATTTTTGAACATTTATTACGTCATAATAATTGACCATTGGATAAGTTAAACTTTATTAAAATTAATATTAACTATTTGTTTATGTTTTAATGCTTAATAAAAGTTGGAGGGTTTTGTAAAATCTGTCAGAAAAAATATTCAATTTAAAATAGTCGAAATGTATAAATTTATTTTGAACACCCTGTAGCATCTGACTCAAATTTCTTTACATATATCTTTTTTTTTCATCTCTATAGAATGCTAGTACCAATTATTTCACGTTCAGAAACAGTGGCGCTACTGGCAATTTTTTTACAAAACTGAAAACTAGTATTTTAAAAAAAAAATTGAAATATTAGAAAAACTACTAGGTTTAGGTACATACCCTTATTAATAAAAAAAAGTTATAAAATTTTACGCAGAATTTAAAAGTAAATTAGAAAAATAAGAAAAAAATTTAAAAAAACATTTGTTATATCGGCCACACTTTTTTTGAAGTACCCTGTGTACTCAAAAAACAATTTTGATTTTTTTTCGTCATTCCCGAAACAGATGAGATAATGAACTTTACTCTATCGTTGACTCACCCTGTACTGCCAGTATTAACATATAGCACTGAAACTTGTTCTTTAAATAGAAGTATAATAAATAAACTCTAGGTCAGGGGTTGACAATCTTTTAACTAAGGGGTGCCAGTTTTCATCCATACAACATTTTGCGTGCCAACATAGGTACCTACTACAACTAAAATTAACAAAAATTAACTTAAATTAACTTAAAATATTGCTTTTAGAAGGTTTAATTACAAAAAAATTTTAACATTTAACAAATAATTTTATTATACTAGTCCTAGGACCTAGTGTGAACCCTGTGCTTAAAGTTCTTTAGAGAGTTTTCTTATATCCGTTTCATGTCTGGTTATTTTCAGTGTCACACATTCTTCCGAGTTGTCTGTTGTCAGCCTGCTTCGGTACGGGTTTAAGATCATTCTCATATGGGAAAAAAAGTTGCCCACAGATATAGGATGATCCGAATGCTGTAAGCATGGCAAACGCTACTTTCTTAAGACAAATAAATTTAAACTCATCCAACAACTGAGTATCTCGTTTGAATGGTTCTGGCAGTCATCTTCTAATACCCTTCTTAATTCTACAAATTTCATGTTCCATAACTCGGAGCTTTTAAATTCAATGTATTGAAGATCAAAATCATCAATGTCCATCCATGAGAAAAGAGATATGTCAAAGCAATTGCTGGAAAAATCCATTAAATCTGGTTTGATTAAAAAAGCGAATATAGGACC
This sequence comes from Pachyrhynchus sulphureomaculatus, assembly GCA_019049505.1. Classification (NCBI taxonomy): domain Eukaryota; kingdom Metazoa; phylum Arthropoda; class Insecta; order Coleoptera; family Curculionidae; genus Pachyrhynchus; species Pachyrhynchus sulphureomaculatus. Next base: position 258,045,485 of record CM032446.1, on the reverse strand, counting down.
ATGTTTATCAAAATCCTGACCCCTCTCGATAAACTCCTCTTTTAAATTAGTCATATATTTAAGAATTTCGTCTATTAGTGCACCATCGTCGACACTGGATATATAAGTTTTTAAATTTGGAAAATATTTATATATTTTTGTAGTAATATCGCTGATAAATAAATCTATTTTCAATTTGAATGATTTCCAGGATTCGTATAAATCCAGAACTGTTTTGCCTGAACCTTGTAACTTTAAGTTGAGTTCACTGAGATGGTTTGTAATATCAGTAAGAAACATTAACATACAGATCCAGTTCTTATCTTCTAGTTCAGGATAAGCCTCCACTTGTTTTTTTTCCCACAAGAAACGATTGAATTTCGCCCAGACATTGCACAAATCTAGAGAGCACTTTACCACGGCTGAGCCAGCGCACACACTTTCTAATTCCTGCAGAAACGCCTTAAATTGTCTATGGATCAGTGAAGAACGACCGACAATGTCGTTAACTATTTTAACCACCTTATCCATCACGGATTTTAAACTTCCAGCGGAGAATTTAGCGCACAAACTCTCTTGGTGAATTATGCAATGAAAATTCAAAACTGATCGACCCATGCGTTCAATAAGAAGGGAAATAAATCCTTTATGTCTCCCAATCATAGTAGGAGAGCCATCTGTCGTTACGCAAAAACTTTTATTTAAATCAATTTTCCGCTTTTCAAAATGTTTAACAAATTCTGAAAGTATGTCCTCTCCTCTTGTAGTTCCCTGCAATGGGAGCAGACAAATCAGCTCTTCATACCTTCTGTTTCTTCGCGGCCATAACGCAACGTAATTTTAATTTTTAAACTTTTCGACGAATATCGACTGAAACGGATGTTACTTCTATACTAAATGATCCAAACGTGTAGCCGCTTGCTATATATAGAAAAATAATGTTTCCAGAAAATTCCAATAATTACGTTTATTAAACTTCTTAGAACAAAAATGATTATCTACAACGCGCCCGTCTTATAGCGGCTCTTTTGATCTGAATTGAGGACGTTTATTTGTGTTTTTGCCTAGGCTTATATTTTGAGGCTTGCCGTCTTTAATACTTGCCGAAATTAAAGCCAAACCAATGCATTCAGTAAAATTATAAATTACAAAATATATATTTTGTAGTTTTTTGTTAATAATGCCTAGTGACCTATATAATATATCGTTTTTTGTTTGTGTCGTTAAAGTAATACTGTCTTCGATTATTTACTTAATTTCGAAACATGTCACAGATTACAGAATTAATGTGTAAACTTTTGAATAGGTACGCGTGCCATTCAAAATTGCTTGGCGTGCCAGAGATGGCACGCGTGCCATAGGTTGCCGACCCCTGCTCTAAGTAATCAAAAGAGCAATGGAGAGAAGACTGCTAAATATTAGATTCCAAGATCGTATTTCTAACATTGAGATATGAAAAAAATCAAAAGTGACAGATATAATACAACAAATATATATATTAAGGTGGAAATGGGTGGGACACATCGCAAGGATAAATGATTACAAATGGACACGCCGTATAGTTGAATGGAGGCCGAGAGAATACAAAAGATGCAGAGATAGATCACAGACAAGATGGATGAACGACATGAAAAGATTAGCAGGACACGATTGGATGCAAAAAGCAAACAGCAAAGCTTATTGGAGACAACCTCGGGAAGCTTACATCCAAATAAGCTAGTGATGACGATGATGATGACGATGATTAGAAATACTTTTTCCTTACTCGCTTTCTATCTTAATTGCAACCGCCTTCACTTTGATGTGAGCTGTGGCTGTACCAAGTTTAAAGTGTTTTGGAAAAAAATTATTGTTAAAAGTAAAATTTGAATAACCACGAAATACATTAAAAAATAAGAAAAAAAGTAATTTTTCAAAAAAAATAAAAAAATAAAAACAGAAATGTATTTAATATATTCTCTTTTGTTTCCATAAACTCACCCAGATATTAATATAAAAACAGAAAATAGACATTTCGCAACCATTCTTGTATCAATTTTCAATAGAAGAATTTTCGTTAAGGTTGTAAAAGCTCGATTGTTTTATCATTTCGTGTGTGGTGTGGATAACACCTGATAATCTTATCCACCATTGTTGCTAAACAATTTATGTGTAATAAATAAATTTAAAAATTCTTATTTGATATCATCATTGAATAAATTAAATACAACATTATCTACAATCACTTAAAATTTTTAATAAAAATTATTTACTTATGTTATGTATTGAATACTTATATTCAAACATGAAAATGAAAATTAAAAAAAAAAAAAAAAAAAATACTATATTTCGGCAGGTTCTCTAATCTGTCGAGCCTTCTCGGGACATGTTTTGACGTATCACGGTTCTTATCAAAATTAAAACTTTTGGACTAAAAGTACAGTCTGTCAAGTAAGAATGTGACTGCACGTATTCTTGAAAAAATGTGTTTTACCATCAATGAATTCTTTGGTGTGCCAATAATCGCCTGGCATCTTCGAGGCATGCTGTCGACGAGATTTTCTGCATACTCTACAAATTTTCCGATTCTCGCGAGACAACTGAGTCAAAGTCCTGAGTCTTTCCTCTGAGCTTTCTCTTTACAAGGGACCAAACGTTTTCAATAGGGTTGGCGTCCGGCGATTGTGAGGGCCCCTCTAGTATATTTATCGTGGGCTCAAGCGAGCCGCTTTGCGATGTGATTTTCGTCCAGCAAAGGTTTCTTCAACATGCTTTGAAATTTGACATGAGCACAAAGATGTCGAATTGGCTCATGGGACACATTCAAACCCGATTTTGTTAATTTTACTGCTCCTTGACGCAGCGTCAGTTTCGGGTTCTGTGAAAACAAAGACACGATTTATTTTTCGACTTTCGGAGTGAACTTGCCTACCCATCCACGTTTTGGCAAGTCCTCCACATTTTTCGTCTCGTTACAACGATACCGACTTTTTAATACATTTAGTTGCCGCGGAATGTGTCATTTTAGGCCTTTTTGGATGGGAACAAAGAAAGACTGCCTCGAACCGACGCGCGAAGAAATGATTCATTTGGTTGAATGGCTAGAATCGCATCTACCAAAAATGAATTATCGCAGAAACGTTCTTACTTGACAGAGTGTAATATGGCGACGTCACAACGACTTTGAATCACTAGATATTTGACAACATTAGGTAATATTAGAACAGTTTTTTTTTGTAGTTTATGTGGTATAGAAGATTCCATATCGGTATTTTTTGTACAAAGTCTATTTATTTACTTTGAGAAAGGTTTGTTTGTTTTTGCTTTAAAACTGTCTTAAAAGGCTTTCTAATTTGTCGTCGATCGTTGATTTTATGCCACATCCAGAAAAAAATTAAATGCAATTAACTCGCATCAGACTGTTCCCATAGTGCTGACAAGGATGCCCGATACTTCAGACAGAGAATCATAAAACGTATTTTAGTGAGACCAAAAAAGCTTGTGGTGCCGATTAAATACCTGCCTTAGTACTTAAAAAAAGCACGAGAGAGAAGTAACAGCAGTTTATTCTACTTGGTTACTGTCACCCCAAAATAGAATTTCTGCCAGGTCTTTGTTAAGTTAAACTATTTCCTGCTGCGGATATTTGCATGCTCAAGCGTTCAAAATGAAAGAAGATATAAGCATACCGTCATTTGCAAAGTTGTAGATTAGATTCCTCGTCCTGTCCAATAGATCGTTAATGTAAATGAGAAAGAAAGTAAAAGACAATGTGGAGCCTTAGGGTACACCGGCGTTGATAATACACGAACAGAACTTTTCCGACACACCATAGGAACGTAGCTTAGCCAACAATCCATCATGCCAAATACAGTCGAATGCCTTGGATATATCAAGTGCATCCGCTCGAAATTTTCCGAAGTGTTCAATTGCGTTGTTGCAAACAAGTGTTACATAGCATTGCTTACGAAAGCCAGATTGATGGTTGCTAATAATATTCAATCCTTCAAGATATTTTAAAAAATACGGACTTATGGCCATTTTCATAATTTTCGATATTATTGAGAGCAGTTAGATTGATCGGTAGTTGTTTGCCAAGATCTTCTTGCCTTTTTTGAGTATCAGCTGAACTTCAGCGATTATAGATAGTTTGAAAAGTCTATAGAAAACTGGTGTTAGCTCTCACGTGTATTTTTTGAGTGCTATGGCAGGTATTTCTTTAGCGCCAGAATCTTTTTTGGCGTCTCCTCCTCCTCCTCTATCCGTCATTATTCTTAAAGACGTGGTGATATCATAGTATTTATGCCACTATTTTAGCCCATCTTTCTCGATCTTGGGCTTGATGTGATGCTTCCAGGAATGTGAGGCGAGTTGTTGTGTTGGTTAGATCATCGTGTGGGAGACCGTCATCTTGGTCTTTTGCCGTCAACATTGCCTTCCACAATCAACCGCTCTACTGTGTCTCTTCATCTTGCTATATGACCAAAGTATCTCAATATATTTCCATTGACTATAGTAATCCGTAAGAAAACCCAAATAGGCAAGTGAAAAACTTTAAAATATGCACATAAATACGCAAATAATTTTCTCAAAATATGCACATACATGTTGTAAATATGCAGTAAAAAAATTCGAAATAGACTTGAAAAATGTAAATATATTGTTTCACATTACATGATACGAGTACTATACAAATTTAGCAATAAAAAACGCATTTTAAATTTTCAACATACAGGGCGAATGAACTAAATCTAAATATAATATTATACAAAATAAAAAATAAATATAAATAATAATGTATTTTATTACTTTACTTAAAGATGAACATATAATAATAATAATGATGTAGGTACATATTATAAAAATTTTTATACGTAGTAAACAGCATAATAAAACATACATTTTAAATTTGATACATACAGGGTGATGCAACTAAGTAAGCGGAAATATGCAAATATTGCAAAAGACAGGGTCGCTGTTAGTTATAAAAGCAATAAACTACTAAATGTTTCTCAAAATTCTCCATTAAAAAGTTTTGTCTTCTATCGTTGTATAAAAATTTATAAATTGAGAAACTCCTTTCCACATCGACTGATGTAACAGGGGCGTTTTTAAAATTATTTAATAGCATAGGATCTAAATCAATCGAATCAGTAAAATCCCACTTTAAAAACATTAGCTACTTGGCTGACAAATTGAAACCCACTATTTTTTCCATAACCTTCAGAAATTTTTGAAAAATTTTGCTCCCAATTTTACCTGCGATATTTTCAAAAGCGACCTCACATTGTTTTATTAGTTGAACACTTCGGGTTAATGGCAAATTAGATTCCTCCATTTGAGTAATAGTTTTAGAAACAAAGCTATAATTCGTTTTAAGAAAGGAAAGTTGTTGTTTTATCTCCTTGTTTTTGAATAATCGTTTAAGTTCTGTAAGGGATCGGGAAGATTCGTCTGATAACTCTGCAATTAGACCATCTAGTTGATAGAAGTTGTCGCAAAAAAAAATGTGGCTTCCAACCAAGTGCCCCATCTTGTAATAACAGGCTGAGGTGGAAGAGGAGTGTTTGGTAGTTTTTCTTTGTAGAACTGAATCCTTAAAGGCGCTTTAAGGAAGATTTTCTTCACGTTAGAAATTAAGCTATTCACAAGCGGAAAATGATTCCTAATTTCCTCAGCAACCCTATTTAAAGCATGAGCGAGACATGTTACATGTATTAAGTTTGGAAAAAAATTTTCAAATTTTACCCGGCCTTTATCATGTACGGTGCTGCATCTGACAAAATAAGCAAAAAATTATCTCCTGGAAACAGGCGTAGGAAGAAAAAACTTCGATAGTTCCTCTTGAACAAATCTGGCCACTGTCAATGCATTTGTTTTTTCTAACTGTTTGGAAGCAATCAAATAAGATTTTGGCAAAATATCGTCGCTAAGAACTCCAAACAATAAATGCGCAATATACCGTCCTCTTGAATCGGTGGTTTCATCAATACATATGTAAAAATGGGCGTTGCGAATTTTACCTTTAATTTCCTCAATTAATAATACTGCTTTGATGGCCGTCTGGAGTTTACTGACTGGTTTTTACTGACCATAAAATAATAAAATTTATTTGGGGAAAACCACCGGCGCGGCGGCGGCGGCCTAAACATTGACCCTTATTCCGAAAAATGAATAAAAACGCCTGCCAAAGACCTACATTATTATAAATTTCTTCAACTCTGCACATATATGCTATTTTTAAAGCATTTATGTAAATATTTAGAAAAAATGCAGATAATATGCAAAATATGCAATATATGCGCTTTACATATTTGGGAGTCCTTAGTAATCAGTCTTATTTTGATGTTGAGCTCATCTAGGATGGAAGTATTTGTGCGGTGCGCTGTCCAGGGCATCCTTCTGTATACTCACATTTCAAATGCACTGATTCGTTACTCGTTATTTTTAGTGTTCCGTACGGAACACTTATAAAATCACTTCGGTGTCTATCTGTCTGTCTGTCTGCCTGTCTGTCTGTCTGTCTGTCACACCCGATTTTCTCCGAAACTATTTGACATAGAAAAGTGAAATTTGGTAATAATATAGGAATTGATGGCCTCATCAGAGCCATGTAGTTTTGAGAATTAAATTTTGACTTAAGGGGTTAGTTTTGGGGGGTGAAGTCGGAAGTGAAAAAAAAATTTTTTTACTAGGTCATCGAGTGTGGTGTCAAATGAAAGCTTGTGAAAACACGAGTAAAATATATATATATATATATATATATATATATATATATATATATATATATAAAAATGTAATACTTGCGCACACTTTTCTTCGTATTACTTTTAAAAAATCGCTGTCCCCTACCTTATCTCGAAAAGTACTAATCAAAAAATTTTGAAAAAATTCTGGAATATTCTCCACGGGGTATAGATTGAACGAAAATTATCACGAGTGCATTACCTTTAATAATTTATTTGGTATACAAAAAAAAAAACACAATTTCAAGGTCACCAGTTTTCAGTAAAGATTGGAAACAAACTTTGCTGAAAACTCATTTGGGGTGTGTTTTGTGAAGTCACTGATCATTTTATACCACCCTAACAAAAATTTTTATTTTAAAAACAATCAACGTACGGAACACTAATTGTGCAAGTTCAACTTGCACTTGACCGGTTTTTTTTTAATGGTCCAGATTTCGACTGCATATGTAGCAACTGGGAATATTAGTGGGTTGATGAGTCGTAATTTTGAATTCTGTGTCAAGTCACTGTCTCTCCATATTTTTTTCAGCTTGGTGGTCGCTGTTCTGGCCATAGCAAAGCGTCTGCGTATTTCATTCTCACATTCGCCGTTTTTTGTTATTACTGAGCCGATGTAATTGAAGTGACTGACTGTTTTATAGCCTGTAATGTTTCTAACATAAAGCTGATTGTTTCAGACTCTGTCAACGCTTATCACTTTCGTCTTGGCTTTATTCAACTGTAGTCCGTATTTGTTGCTGATGACGTTAAGTCTTTCCGTGATATACTGGAGTTCTTCTTTCGAGGCCACTAAGATTACGGTGTCGTGGGCATATCGTAGATTATTTATTTTAGAACCACCTCTTATTATGTCGCCATGTCAGCTGCATTAAAATACGTTTTATGATACGCCGTCCGAAGACAATATCGGGGGCCCTTGGCTGCACTATGAGACTAGTGTTGTTTTTCCTTGGAAATCGATGGTAGAAGATGAAACAAAAAGTTTAGCTAATAAGTTGGCTTTCCCAAGTAGTGTTATTGCAATAATATTATCTCAAGAATATTTGGACCCTCTAGAAAAAGAATAAGGACTCTCCACTGTTAAGGAAGGCGAACACTATGTCGTCTTTTGAAAAGATTATGGCGACTGTTTTTAGTGTTCCATACGGAACACCTATAAGATCACTTCGGTGTCTGTCTGTCTGCCTGTCTGTCCGTCTATCTGTCTGTCTGTCTGTCACACCCGATTTTCTCCGAAACTATTTTACATAGAAAGTTGAAATTTGGTAATAATATAGGAATTGATGGCCTCATCAAAGCCATGTAGTTTTGAGAGTTAAATTTTGACTTAAGGGGTTAGTTTTGGAGGATGAAATCGGAAGTGAAAAATAAAATTTTTTACTAGGTCATCGAGTGTTGTGTTAAATGAAAGCTTGTGCAAACAAGAGTAATATATATATATATATATATATATATATATATATATATATATATATATATATATATATATATATATATATATATATATATATATATATATATATATATAATGTAATACTTGCGCGCACTTTTCTTTGTATTATTTTTAAAAAATCGCGAAAAATTGTTGTCCCCCGCCTTATCTCGAAAAGTACTTATCAAAAAATTTTGAAAAAATTCTGGAATATTCTCCACGGGGTGTAGATTGAACGAAAATTATCACGAGTGTCTTACTTTTAATAATTTATCTGGTATATAAAAAAAAACAAAAATTTCAAGGTCATCAGATTTTAGTAAAGATTGGAAACAAACTTTGTTGAAAACTCATTTGGGGTGTGTTTTGTGAAGTCACTGATCATTTTATACCACCGTAACAAAATTTTTTATTTTGAAAGCAATCAATGTACGGAACACTAATTGCGCAAGTTCAACTTGCACTTGACCGGTTTTTTGAGATTATATAAGAAGTTTGCTTACTGGTTATATAGAACAACACTATAACTTCAGGGTCTACAATGAACACATAGTTCAAGCCATTACCGTAAGCTATGGTTCCACCAAGTTACAACATCTAAAGGAAGACCTCAAGGACCGAAATTTTTCCTTAAATGATGAGTTGAAAGCCTATGTAGTATAGTTTTTGAAGCGCACATAACTAGGAACGCTGGACTAAATATTTTTTAAATTCTGCGAATTTTTCTTCATAGTTAGGTGCAACTTAAAAAACACTTTCGTATCATAAAAAGAAACTTGGTTTTTTAGTTCTTACTGTCGTATAATTGCCATGAATAAATAGTGCGGATCAATATTTATCACCAATTACGACATGACAATATTTTTTAAGAAAGTTTTTTGGTAATTGCACTGTAAACGCTATTGTATACACCATAACAAGCTAGGAGTGTAGTTAAAATTATTCTGTACGTTTTTTAGGATATTTGGTTCAGATCACTTCAGATAATTAGATATTATTAAATTGTTATTGATTATTTCAAGGCCAATACAAAATGTAGAGAAGCTGAAGACCCTGAATAAGTCCCCTCCCCTACTCTCATGTACTAAAATCGCTGAGAGGAGACCGGGAGAACAGTCGGAGCTTTATTTTCTATAGTGCTACTAATATTCTAATATTATATAATATAAATCCACGCTGTCGAAGAGATAACAGATTTTCTTGACGTTATTTGCGATACTGAGAATTTATTATTTTCGTTGCTGTTGTCCTCTAAATAATCCCTCAAATAAACACTTAAAAATAATCAGATAAATAGCCTCACACTTCATATATAAATAACTGATAAAACAAAAGTTGCACTAGAATAATGTTCGCGTTGTAGAATAGTTAACGAAAAAATATTAGGCAACAAAATGTCAAGAATTTTAATTATAAGTTTGTTATCTCTGTTAGGGTAAGTTAGAAAATATTATGAACTATTTGTGCGTGAAAAAATATCATGCATATCACCTATATTTTATTTCATTCGGTAAAACGGCAAGCAAATCCTACTCACAGTGAGCGACTAGAGCCTTTAGGTTTGACAAAAATTACGACAAAATCGGTCATCGCAGCATTTTTCATGGCAGCTCAAAGTATATTTTCCTGCAGAGAAGAAAATCGAATCTGCTTCTTTACGCGAGATATGCTATTTTTAAAAATTATAAAATTGATAAATTTAAAAAAGGAATAAGAATGTCGAGTGCGAACAAATAGTATGCATACTCAAGCGTTCTAATTCGAGAATACTCTTGCATATATATATATATATATATATATATATATATATATATATATATATATATATATATATATATATATATATATATATATATGTACATATATATATATATTATATATTTATATATATATTCTCTGCTACATAATATTGTTCCATATTTAATGGTTTGGACTGTGTATTGCAAGAGAACGCGCTACCGGCAAACTTTGTCCGACTTCATTTACTATTATTGTCACTGCTCATGCCTTATGCTAACTATCGTAATAATATATAGCCTATAACCCAGCCGAGAACATATGTATGTTTTAAAAAAAAAAAGTACGAAAATCGGATAAGTGGTTCTCCAGTGATAAGCACACTAACGGACAGACAGACAGACAGAGATACGTTGCATTTTATATATTATAGATGTAATAAAATATATACCTATAACCTGGTCAGAGAACATATGTACGAATTTAAAAAATCACGTAAATCGGACAAGTGGTTCCCGAGGGATAAGCGCATTAACGTACAGACAGACAGACAGACAAACATTGCATTATATATATTATAGATAAATATATGTATGAATTTAAAAAAAGACAGGTAAATCGGATAAGTGGTCCCCGCGTGATAAACGCACTAATGGACAGACGGACAGACAGAGAGACATTGCATTTTATATATATTATAGATTATACATTACAGATATTCTTTGCTACATAATATTGTTCCATATTTAATGGTTTAGGCTGTGTATTGCAAAGGCACTCGCTAGCGGCAAACTTATTTCCGACATCATTCACTATTTTACGTCACTGCTCATTCCTTATGCTACCTATCGTAATAAAATATAGCCTATAACCCGGCCATAGAACATATGTATGTTTTAAAAAAAAAAAGTACGTAAATCGGATAAGTGGTTCTTCAGTGATAGGCGCACTAACGGACAGACAGACAGACAGAGAGACGTTGCATTTTATATATATTATATATATATATATATATATATATATATATATATATATATATATATATATATATATACATATATATATATATATATATATATATATATATATATATATATATATATATATATATATATATATATATATATATATATATATATATATATGTATATATGTGTATATGTATATATATATATATATATATATATATATATATATATATATATATATATATAGACAGGAGAAGTAGCCGTGACCGACTCGTGAAAAAGAGAATTCACAATATTGTGGGGGCGGTGGCAGTCAAAAGATTTTGGCCAAATAAAACTCTTAGTTAATAGTCTAGCTTTCGGAATATATTTCTTCCTTCATCAGGACACTCTACAAGTAAAATGGACAGTAAATTTGTGCTAATTAATGAAGCAGATGGTAAAATACTAATTGGTATCACTGAACAGAGAAACTATAATATTAAACTTACTTAATATGAGTTATCTTCCAGGATAAGCATTGTTCAATCAAAAACAACTTGTAAAAACAATTTTATACTAAAAACTAACGGACTACATATTTAAAACTTGTTAAAAAATTTTTACATTTTCTTAATCATTACTAGTGAAACATGTGGTTTCAGGAACCGAAAAAGTGAGAGAGGTTAGAAAAATCCCGGCATTTTTTGACATTTGGCAGACAGTTCGCGTCTGCGTATTGTACCACAAGGGGCTCAACTATGAACTTTACGAGGGAGTAATCATAATTATAAAAATCTTTTATTTTATTTGGTTTTTATTTTATTAAAAAATTTTTTTTCAAAAGGAACCTGTTTAATAATTGTTTATTTGGAAGGACTAGTGGTCAACAGGGGGGAATCTGGAGAGGTAGATAGCTGTAGTAAGTAAGAGTACACGACGCTAAGGTCGTCCACATCAGTTTTGATGTTCATATTATTAGGTGTGTTATGAATGGCCACCATCTCCAAAAACCTCCTCCTGTAGAGTATCCAGACTCACACACTTTTCCCTCAGACGGGAGTCCCTAAATGAGCTTAAGTCACTTCTGCTTGAGAATTCTTACCCCAACTCTATAGTTCAACGTTTGCTTTTTCACAACAACGACCTGAATAGATCTCTTCTTAACATTCAGAATCAATTTCTCACCCCTAATGTTCTTCCACATGTCACCCCAGACCCTAACACAACAATATACAGAAGCTTATCTTATATTAAGGGCTTAACCCCTAAACTAATAAAAGTATTTAAGAACGAAAATATTAAATTTGCCACGAGGATTGATAATACCCTCAAATGCCTATTCACCAATTTGAAACAGCCAGTACCCAAACTAAAAAAGACAGGAATTGTATACAGGATCCCTTGTCTGGATTGCCAACTTTCATACATTGGCCAGACTTCTAGATCACTCCAAGGGAGAATAATATCCCATAAGAGCGACTGTAGAAGGAGCACTCAATTTTGTGCCCTGGCACATCACTTTACACAGCACGACCACAGGATTAATTTCGGAGAGGCTGAAATACTTTACTCAGAGACCAACTACTACAGGAGGAGGTTTTTGGAGATGGTGGCCATTCATAACACCCCTAATAATATGAACATCAAAACTGATGTGGACGACCTTAGCGTCGTGTACTCTTACTACAGCTATCTACCACTCCAGATTCCCCCCCTGTTGACCACTAGTCCTTCCAAATATTATTAAACAGGTTCCTTTTGAAAAAAATTTTTTTTAATAAAATAAAAACCAAATAAAAAAAAAAAAAATTTTAATTATGATTACTCCCTCGTAAAGTTCATAGTTGAGCCCCTTGGGGTACGATACGCGAACTGTCTGCCAAATGCCAAAAAATGCCGGGATTTTTCTAACCTCTCTCACTTTTGCGGTTCCTGAAACCACATGTTTCACTAGTAATGATTAAGAAAATGTAAAAAATTTTTAACAAGTTTTAAATATGTAGTTCGTTAGTTTTTAGTATAAAATTGTTTTTACAAGTTGTTTTTTTGATTGAACAATGCTTATCCTGGAAGATAACTCATGTTAAGTAAGTTTAATATTATAATTTCTCTGTTCAGTGATACCAATTAGTATTTTACCATCTGCTTCATTAATTAGCACAAATTTACTGTCCATTTTACTTGTAGAGTGTCCTGATGAAGGAAGAAATATATTCCGAAAGCTAGACTATTAACTAAGAGTTTTATTTGGCCAAAATCTTTTGACCGCTACCCTCACAATATTGTGAATTCTATATATATATATATATATATATATATATATATATATATATATATATATATATATGTATATATATATATATATATATATATATATATATATATATATATATATATACATATATATAATCCGGATTTGTTTTTTATTCATTCAAAAAATAAAAACACTAATACTTTAAACCAATGTATTAACGTTTTTAACATGTAAATAGCTACATACATTATAAAACAGGTATCTATGCGCTTCTGTTTCATATTGCGTCTTCTTTTTCTCGCTGCAATGTTTCTCCATCTATTAAGAAGAAGCAAATCCGCTGGGTTTGCCTTTGGTTGTTGTTTGATATACCTGAAAGCTTTTTCCAAAGAAGCAAAACCTTCTTGATGAGAGATCTTAGTGGGAGACTGTTCATAAACAGCCGCTTCGTCATCGTTATCGTCATTTGATTTTTCGGTTTCCTGAAAGGCATTCGTTATTTCTTCAATACTAATTTGTTCTTCTAAATGATTTGCTGTAATCCATTCAACAACATCTTCTCTTGTCATATTTTCGCAACCTTTGAATTTTTGAATTAATTCAAATAAACTTTTTTCTTTTTCTTCTATCTCGCTGTCAAAATTTGAACAGGAAATTTCTCTATGGCTTCTCAATTCCAAAGCTAATTCATTTAATGGAGTATCATCTTCACTGTCATTATAGCCCTTAAAATCAATAACTTTTGACCAAGATTTTTGAATAGTACGCACAGAATCCCAAGCTTGACTTACTCAGTAAATAACATTTTTCAGTGTAACCCTTCTCATCCCATTGATAATATCCTCCTTTTCTGTGTATTCTAACAGATGTTCAAGATATAAAGGCCTATATTTTTTTTTAATGTTTTCGAGGATGCCTTGATCCATTGGTTGCATTATGCTGGTTACATTTGGAGGAAAAAATTTTACAACAATTTCGCCCACATGAAGTCCTTCTCCAGGGTGAGAGGGGGCATTATCCATTAACAAAATTGCTTTAATAGGAAGCCGGTTCTGTTCAAAAATTTAGTCACAGATGGCTCGAACTCTTTTTCAAACCAGTTAGTAAATAAGGTCGCATCCATCCATACGCTCTTCTGTCTTTTGTAATAGACTGGTAGGGCTTTGGGTGAGATGTCTTTTAAAGCTCTTGGACGTGCAGACTTGCCGATCACCATCAGTGGGATTTTGTGCTTGCCAAATGCATTGGAACCTACCATTATAGTTAATCTTTCCTTACTTAGTTTGTGCCCAGGAGCTGATTTTTCCTGTCGAGATGCCAATGTTTTTGATGGAAGCATTTTATAATTCAGACCAGTTTCGTAACAGTTGTAAATTTGATCACATGTGTATCCACAATCTTCGATTTGCTTTTTAAAGTTCTGCTTAAACTTCTCAGTTGATGACACATCAGCAGAAAGTTTTTCACCACATACAGTCAATTGTCGTACACCGTACCGTTTTTTTTCCAGCAGTCAAGCCATCCAGAACTGGCGGTAAATTGATCTATCTCTGGGAATTGCCTACTAATCATTATTGCTTTCTGTTGTAAAATTGGACCTGACAGAGGCACACTTTTTGATCTCTGTTGGTTAAACCACATGAATAAAACTTCCTACTCCTAGTCGCCGATTTTCATTGATTTTCTTTCTGAGGACGAGGAGGCTTGATTTATACACCAATCTTTTATTTTTGTGCGGTTTCTTTTCCAGTCTCAAACTGTAACCTCACCTACTCCGTAATCTCGTGCAACAACTTTAATTGTCTATCCTGCTTCAATTCTTCTGATGGCTTTTAATTTTTCTTGAATAGGAACGACGATTCTTTTTACGCTTGTTTTGCTCCATTATAATACGACAAACAAAAATTCAAACAAAGCAGTCGTATTAATTACACTTAACTACCAGAACTCCAACTAAATAAATTATGTGTTCGTATTTCTCCGTAGTAAACGCTATAACGCACTGCATTCACGCAAATTTACATACTGAAAGAGTCCAAAAACATAAATAGGGGAACCCATCACACGGGCCAGGGGAATTCCCCGAAGGCCCCGGCGATACACGATGCATATTTTAGAAGCTCGGTTAATACGCAGCATAGACGCGCGTACCTTGGATAATCAGGTTCTTAGATTGGCTCGGTTAATCCGGAGCTCGGATAATCGCAACTCGGTTAATCGGAGTTCTACTGTATATATATATATATATATATATATACAAAATCATTGAAAAAACCCACATACACATCCATATATGTACTATATACATAGTCTAACACTTATTTTATATATACTTTTACTGTGTATTTTATATATACTTTTAAAAGCTGAATGCAGATTGAGGTACCGTAAATATGTTTGCAGGTGTATGTGTGTGTTAATATACATATGTATTATAATTATAAGAGTAAAATTATAAAATTGTAATATCTATAAATAGTAATATAAATTAGACGTTTTAATACGCGAGTTAAACTATTCTATAGTAATCGCTCTTTTCTATTAAACTCGGCCCGTTTTCTTTTATTTCCTAACTTCAGCAATCGATAGTACATGATTGTTTAACCGCATGCGTTCGTAGAGTAGTCTCACGTATATTTTTGTAGAAAGCGCATAAATATAAACTTATATATATTATTTCATGAGAAATTAACGAAGAAAGTTTGAAAAAAAAAACATTCTAATTAGAATTCTTCGTGTAGAATTCTTTGTACTGTGTAGTATTAATTTAGTATAGATTTTTAATGAAATTAATTTTTTTCTGTTAACAATGTCAAATTCAAGTTTTGCTTATGCATAAGTATTAAAATGTTTTTTTTTTTCAACTCGCTTCGTTGTTATCACAAATGAAACTGAAATTAATATTTATAAATATATCTTAGATTGTGTTAGCCGATACTTGTTGGAAATTCATAATAAAATTATATAAAAACAACACTATGTTTTAATTTCCAATATATTTAAAGTCACTTGACAATTGTTTCACCATACAATGGCTTCTTCAGAAGTAAATCAGAAAGAAAAATATTTGGTAATAATCCTGGTCAAATAGTGCTTAAAACTATCCTTAATTATGTTAATCATTTTATTATATTATTTACAGACAGAATTATTTTAAGAATGCAAATCTGTTGTACTATTTCCGAGAACTAATAAAGATTAAGTAAGGGTGAATGGTTTAAGTCTACCTGTTCGTTTAATCATTGATTGGAGTTTTTCCATTTGTTAATTTCAAGACATTCAAGCAAATTTAGTTTTTTAGATTTATTTTCTACATGTAGGATTTTTAAACGTATCATCAAAATTATGGGATTCGTTTATTATATGGGTTGCCTAATGTGAATTGATCTTATTTTTTAAATAACTATATTTATGTTCTTTAATGCGAGTTTCAAAAGATCTACCAGTCTGTCCTACGTAGGTTTTAGTACAAGATCCACAATTTAATAAATAAACTTCTGATTTTAAGGAATTCTTAGATTTGGTTTTGTTATTTAAAATTATACTCCCTGAGGAATTACTAGTTTTGAATGCTATTTTATTGTTCTTTTTTATTAAATGTTTGGAAATTGTTCTAGTTATTTTCCCTGTGTATGTGAGTGTACCAAATTTTTCTTTTTTGTCATTAATTGTGGGATAAATTAGAGAGATTGCTTGTTTAAAGGATTTTTTATTCAAGATATTATCTATAAAGTTGGGGTCATATCCATTATTAATTGCTATTTGTTTGATTATGTTGAATTCTTTGTTAAAATTAGTTTTAGTCATAGGGATATGTAACAATCTATGTATGAAAGAGTTAAAAGCTGCCATTTTGTGAGGATAACTAATCGATACAATTAAAAATATTAACTTACCGGAAAATTCTAGAATTATCTCATTTGATGTACAAAACTTATTTCCTAGTATCCCACCATATGAAGTCATAGAATTAGTAGATAAGCTCTTAATCAAGAATAAAGTAAACGAAATTATTAAACGGGATATTTTAGATTTACTTACGACGTGCTTGGATCAAAACTATTTTGAATTTAACGATAACTTTTATACATCTAAAGAAGGTCTAATAATGGGTAATCCTTTAAGTCCGTTACTCGCGGAAATTTTCATGAATCATTTAGAACTAAAAATTCATCAAAATGCGGTAAGCAAAAATATTGTTTATTGGTATAGATATGTTGACGATATCATTTCCTGTTTCACGGGGACAGATAGACAATTAACAATCCTCCTTAACTTCCTAAATAATTTGCATCCTAATATTAAATTTATCATAGAATTAGAAACCAATAACTCTCTAAATTTCTTAGACATATCTATATCAAAAGTGAACAATAAACACGATTTCTCGATTTTTCACAAACTTTCACACACTGACACAGTCATACACAATAGCTCATCCCACCCTTATCCTCACAAAATGGCAGCTTTTAACTATTTCATACATAGATTGTTACATATCCCTATGACTAAAACTAATTTTAACAAAGAATTCAACATAATTAAACAAATAGCAATTAATAATGGATATGACCCCAATATTGTAGATAATATCTTGAATAAAAAATCATTTAAACAAGCAGTCTCTTTAATTTATCCCACAATTAATGACAAAAAAGGAAAATTTAGTACACTCACATACACAGGGAAAAATAACTAGAACAATTTCCAAACATTTAATAAAAAAGAACAATAAAATAGCATTCAAAACTAGTAATTCCTTAGGGAGTATAATTTTGAATAACAAAACCAAATCTAAGAATTCCTTAAAATCAGGAGTTTATTTATTAAATTGTGGATCTTGTACTAAAACCTACGTAGGACAAACTGGTAGATCTTTTGAAATTCGCATTAAAGAACATAAACATAGTTATTTAAAAAATAAGAACAATTCACATTACGCAACCCATATAATAAACGAATTCCATAATTTTGATGATACGTTAAAAATCCTACATGTAGAAAATAAATCTAAAGAATTAAATTTGCTTGAATGTCTTGAAATTAACAAACGGAAAAACTCCAATCAATTATTAAACGAACAGGTAGACTTAAACCAGTCACCCTTACTTAATCTTTATTAGTTCTCGGAAATAGTACCATAGATTTGCATTCTTAAAATAATTCTGTCTGTAAATAATATAATAAAATGATTAACAGAATCTTAGGTAATTAAGGATAGTTTTAAGCACTATTTAACCAGGATTACTACCAAATATTTTTTTTTCTGATTTACTTCTGAAGAAGCCATTGTATGGTGAAACAATTGTCAAGTGACTTTTGGAAATTAAAACATAGTGTTTTTTTTATATAATTTTATAAATATATTTTATTTAATTTTTCTTAAAATAATATATTATAAGTAATTGTGTTTATGTGCTTTGTATAAAAACATGCAAACCCGAGACTATTCTACAAACGCTTTCAGTTAAACAATTATATACTATCGGTTGTTGAAATTAGTAAATAAAAGAAAACAAACATGAGTTTAATAGAAAAGAGCGATTATTACAGCATAGTTTGACTCGCATTTGTGACATTTTATAGCATCTGATTTATATGTACGGTATATAGGTATTACAATTTTATAATTTTATTCTTAAAATTATTATACAAATGTGTATTAACATACATGTGTATGCAAACATATTTATAGTACCTCAATGTGCATTCAGTTTTTAAAAGTATATATAAAATACACAGATTAAACATGTTCGACTATTATATAGTATACATATGGATGTGTATATGGGTTTTTCCAGTGAATTTGTGTACACAAACATACTTGCAAGAGTATTCGCGCATTAGAACGCACGAGTATGCATCATATTTCTCCGTACCTGACAATTCTCATTCCTTCTTTAAACTTATCAATTTTATAAATTTTAAAAATAGCATATCTCTCGTAATATCCGATTTTCTTCTCTGCGGGAAATTAAACTTGAAGCGATCGAGAAAAATGATGAAAATATTGAGTTAATGGGATAGGACCACTGAAAATAAGTAAGATCCTTGTCAATGCTTTGTTTAAGCGTTTACCAGGACTCAACAAGGAGCTTATTCCCTTGAAAAATAATGTTATTTCTAACTATCTTTTTGATTATTTTAGCTTATCCTATGCTGAGGATGTAGTTATCAATAACCGCACATTCCCCGAGGGTTTCAAATTGGGTGTCGCAACAGCCGCTTACCAAATAGAGGGAGCTTGGAATGAAGATGGAAAAGGCGAGCACATGTGGGACTGGTACGTACACTAACGATAATTAAAGATTCATATATACAGTCCCTGGCCAAATTATTAGACGCACTGCAAGATTTCATGTAAAATATTAATTACCGAGTGATATTGTACCGTTTTATTATTTAAATTGATTTGTTTTTTATTTTTATATTATCCAATCAATTACCTATTTATTTGACATAAATAAAACAGCATTCATTTAGAAAAGCATAAGTTTATTAAGTTATAAAGAAAAGTGAAATTAATGTTAGTAAAAGTCAATATTTAGTTGAGCCACCTTTAGCCGCTATCAAAGCTATAATTCTGCGCGGCATGCTATCAATGCAAGATTGTACTGTCTCCTGCATTTGAGGATGATGATTCCACACATGAATAATCTTTTCTAGGAGCTGGGTTTTGTTGGTAATCACATCTTTAGCCACTTCTCTTTTCATCAGCTCCCACACATTTTCAATGGGGTTCATATCAGGGCCAATCCAACAGAGGGATATTTTTTTTCTGCCAAAAAAGCTTTAACAGACCGAGCAGTGTGGCAGGGAGCTCCATCTTGCATGAAAGTGAATGGTTCCTCATTTGGAAACCATTCTCTGAGCTGCGGAATCAACCGATTTTGTAATACTTCTTTGTACTGATCTTGCCTCATTATTCCTTTGACGACGTACAGACGTCCAGTGCCCTTGCCGCTGATGACTGACCAAATCATCACTTTGGTGGGATGTTTAACCGTCGGGACGACACAATCAGGATGAAACTTTTCTCAATGACGACGACGCATATACTGAGCTTTATTCTGCAAAATTTCGAATGTGCTTTCGTCACTGAAGCAGACCTGTCAAAAATAGGAAAAATATATAACTATAAAAAAACGATAAAACACCAGAACTTGTCGGAGTATTGACAAAATTAATGCAAGAAGGAGAAGACAGGTACTGAAACTCCTATTCAATAAATGTCTAGAAGAAGAGAAGAATCAGAAAATTGGAACACAGCTTCAACATTTTTACTTTTTAAAAAAGGTCCTAAGATTATGTTAGACAATTACCGTCCAATATCATTACTTTCACAAATATAGAAATTCTTTACTAAAATAATAATTAGTAGATTGGAAAACAAGCTGCAATTAAACCAGTCAGAGAGTTAGCTTCGAGCGGCAGCAGCAGCAAGATCACAGTACAATAAACAGACAGCAGTCACTGAACCACCAAATTCCACCACAAAAAATACCGGAGGTAAAATAGCCCCCCGTTCGGATCTCCGGGTGGGGGCTGGTTCAGGGATGTCGACATGCAGAGATCATAATTTTAAAATAGATTTTTGCAACATACAAGGATTAAACTCGAATATAAATTCAGTGCACCAACACCTGCAATCAAATAAACCTTATGTACTCGCTCTCTGTGAAACTAAGGTCAGTTCATCGACCAGCACAGTAAACTATCTTTATCCTGGGTACGACTTCTATTCCCGATTTAGGCGTAACTTTGGAATCTGTCTTTTTGTCAGAAGCTACCTCTCTTGCTCTGGAGCCCCCTAACTTTGATGTTATGTGGTTAAAAATAACGACTCAACAAACCACAAGGTTCATCTGCATCCTTGCAGACACCATCGATCATCTACAAATTAACTATGCAAATGCAGAAATTGCCACCCTGGGCGACTTTAATAACCACAACATCAACTGGCTTAAATATTCAAATATTACAGACGAACAAGGTCGTGAAGCTGAATCATTCTCAATCAGTTGTGGCTTAACTCAGCTTATTGACGAACCAACACGGATCCCTGATCGAGACGGGGAGTTCGCCAGTCTTCTTGATCTGTTTTTAATCACCAATCCGGAGATTTACAAGGTCACCGTAAATCCGTCATAAACTGCTTTCGACGTCGAGTGTCCTACCAGTCAGTGACAGAGAGGCGCCTAAACCGCGCAAGATTTGGCATTAGAAATCTGCTAAATGGGAAGTTCTCAAGGAATATTTTTGAACTTTCCCTTGGTTAGACGTTTGTTTTCGATCCGACGACCCATCTGACTGCGCCAGGGAGGTTTCCGATGTTATCTTAGCTGGTATGGAAGCTTATATTCCATTTTCGAAGAAATGTCCTTCTAACGGCAAGCCTTGGTTTGACAGAAAATGCAAAGAAGCTGTTGCTTCTAAACATCTTGCCTACCGACAATGGCGTGCAAATCCTAACACCATAAATCCTAACACCTTTGTTCGTGCCCGGAACAGATGCAAAGAAATTATCGACGAAACCAAGGAGGCACACAATCAACGAATTAGAAACAAACTTCTCGCTTGTCCCAACAATTCCAGGTCCTTTAGGTCAGTCGCTAAGGCAGTTGGTCAAAATTTCACCAAATCCGCCATACCACCACTCACACGGCTAGATAGTTTCTATTGCAACGACACCTGTTGAGAAAGCAAACTTGTTGGCCGAACTGTTTGCTTCACATTCTACTGCTGATTTCCAAGGAAAAATACCACTTACTATTCCCATAGTGCAGTCAAGGATGCCCGATGTTGTCTTCAGACAGCGTATCATAAAACGTATTTTAATGAAGCTAGACACCAAAAAAGCTTCTGGCGCTGACGGAATACCTGCCATAGTTCTCGAAAACTGTGCAAGGGAACTAACACCAGTTTTCTGTAGGCTTTTCAATCTAGCCTACAAAATCTCATTTGGCATTTTCAAATGCTCCCACTGCTGCTGCCACTCGATACTGTAATCTTGCTGCTGCTACTGCTCCAAGTTAACTCGAGTTGAGCTTCGTTGAGTTAACTTGAGTCACAGTATCGAATGGTAGCAGCAGCGGGAGCACTTGAAAATGCTAAATGAGATTTTGGCGAAACATCGTGCAAATTCATTGTTAGACGAACGGATTGAAACCCTCAATTTTATTGTATTACATGCCACCATCCGTGAAAACCTTTATAGTAACATTATGTATATATATAAATATATATATATATATATATATATATATATATATATATATATATATATATATATATATATATATATATATATATATATATATACAGTAATACCCCGCTTAGCGCGACCCCGTTACGCGCGGTTTCACTATAACGCGAATTTCAAATTTCGCGCTCATGTAGTCATTAACTTCTCTATGGTCGCGGGGGGATCCCCGCTTTCTCTGAATATTCTCTTTGAAGAATTGGGAATTCCCTGTCCTTCGACTTTGTTCTATGGGGATTTCCTCGTTCGTTTCGTGTGTTCATTTGTTCCGTAATGTTAGTTCGGTCGGCTGGCAGTTTTGTTTTAATATTTATTGGAGATACATACATACATAATTTAACCCTACGTTAAAAATGCCGCCTGTAAAGAAAAAAGAGCGTAAAAGCGTCACTTTGGAATTGAAGATGAAAGTGTTAAGAAGAATGGAAAATGGAGGCAAAGCAACAATTGTTGGGAGAGATTTTGGACTCTCAGAATCGACTGTGAGAACGATTTATAAAAATCGGGAAAAAATTAAAATCTCCAGCGAAGGTTCAACACCTATAAGTGCAACAAAACTTTCTCGTTCGAGATCATCTATCTTAGAAAGAATGGAGAAATTACTGTCAGTCTGGATCGAAGATTTGAATAAGAAGAACACACCACTAAGTCAAGATCTCATATGCACAAAAGCAAAATCTTTGTATGAGATGCTGAAAACAAAAGAAGGAGAAGGGAGTGCCACTCCGACTTTTGCTGCCAGCAGAGGCTGGTTCCATCGGTTCAAGCAGCGTTCTAATCTTCACAATATCCACATAACAGGCGAGGCGGCCAGCGCGGACATTCAAGCTGCAGCTGAGTTTCCAGACAAGTTTCAAGACTTCGTTAGACGAGAGAAAATTCCTGCTTGTCTCATCTTCAATGTTGATGAGACCGCACTTTACTGGAAAAAAATGCCATCTCGAACATTCATTTCTAAGGAAGAACGTCAAGCCAGTGGTTTCAAAGCTGCGAAAGATCGACTAACACTTCTGCTGGGTGGTAATGCCACTGGTGATTTCAAACTGAAACCTTTACTAGTGTACCATTCAGAAACACCCCGTGCAATGCGAGGCACAGACAAGACAAGTCTACCAGTTGTGTGGCGATCAAACAGAAAGGCGTGGGTTACACGGGAAATTTTTCAAGAATGGTATTCTAATAGTTTTTGCCCATCAGTCAAATCATACTGTGACAGAAATGGGCTTGAACCTAAAGTTATATTACTCTTAGACAATGCCCCAGGACATCCAACCTCACTTGATACGCCCAGAGACTTAAAAGTGTACGTAAAGTTCCTTCCACCAAACACTACGTCAATATTACAACCTATGGACCAGGGAGCAATAGCAAACTTCAAAGCTTATTACCATCGCCGCACTTTTAGCCAACTAATTCATGAAACTGACGGGGAAGGAAGACAGTCTATGCGAGAGTGGTGGAAGTCATACAACATTATGAAGTCTATTCACAACATAGAAGAGGCTTGGAAGGAAGTTAAAATGAGTTGTATGAATGGGGTGTGGCGTAATCTTTGGCCAGATGTAGTGGAAGCACCTAGAAGAATTGTCCAGATGCAGAGACAAGTGCTTGAAGACATTGCTGCAATGATTGAGGGGTCTGAACTTGAAGATGTCACGGTAGAAGATCTCGTAGAACTTGTAGCAACGCACGACGATCCTATTAGCAATGAAGATCTGATCGAGTTACAGAATAATCCTATCTACGATGAGGAAGAACAAGTAGAAGAGAAAGTTTTATCTTCAGGGGAAATACAAAATGCACTTTCAAAAATTTATTCAGGTTTGGACATATTGCAGAGTATAGACAATAATGATGACCGTGTCTTGACCGTGTGTCAAACAATTAAAAACAGTGTTGGGTGTTATGAACGTATTTTACAAGAACGTAAACAAAACGTTACCCAAAAGACAATAGATGTATTTTTCCGTAAAAAATAAGAGTATGTATTGCATAAAGTGTTCTTAGAATTAAAGTGATTGATTAAAATGATTTGTATTTTTTTGTATTAAATTTTGACTATGTTTAATCATAAACCTCGATATACGCGAATTTCAGTTAACGCGATTTTTTTCGGAACGTATCCCTCGCGTAAAGCGGGTATTACTGTATATATATATATATATATATATATATATATATATATATATATATATATATATATATATATGTATATATATATATATATATATATATATATATATATATATATATATATATATATATATATATATATGGCTCATATATATATATGAGCCATGGCGAGAACAATGTGAAGTCTCTCAAAAATAAGATCAGAAACGAAGAGATAAGACGCGGGACGGGTACAAAAGATATTATTGAATGAACTACAAAATTGAAAAGGAGTTGGGAAGGACATATTGCAAGGGATAACGGTAATAAATGGACATTAAAAATAAACTTTTGGTTGCCTAGGCAAACAACACGAGAACGAGGAAGACCGCCAACAATATGGGTAGATGACGTACGCAGAACAGGTGGAAAATATTGATGGCGGAGGGCTCAGAATAGGGACGAATGAAGAAACTTGGGAGATGTCTATGTCAAGGAGTGGACGAGAAGTAGTTGATGATGATGTTGGCTTTAGTTTTATTCGCGATATCTCGTTCAACATGAATGTTTTATCGTGTCGGAAAGACTTAATTTAAGACCATGAGTTTAACTCTTCCAGGCAGATGTAGTTGTTAGTAAATAAGGGTTAAAGTATTGTAAATGTCCGTGCTTAATCAGCTGAAAGTTTTAATATGCAGTGAGTTCCACCGAAAGTCATGTTGTCCGGGTAATAAAAAAAATCAATTCTGCAACCACAGTAATTTAAATAACCGGTCAAGTGCAAGTCTGACTTGAGCAATTAGTGTTCCGTGCGTTGAATGCTTTTAAAACTAAAAATTTTATTACGAAGGTATAAAATGATCAATGACTTCACAAGAAACACCCCAAAGGAGTTCGAAAACTAATGTCCTTGAAATTTTTGTATATTTGATATATCGGATAAATTGTTAACGGTAATGCATTCGTGATAATTTTCGTTCAACCTACACCCTGTGGAAAATATTCCAGAATTTTTTCAAAATTTTTCCATTAGTACTTTTTGACGGGACGGTGATTTTTCGCAATTTTTTAAAAATAATACAAAGAAAGGTGTGCGCAAGTACTACATTATATATATTTTTGAACTCTGTATGTGAACTGTATTTGTACAAGCTTTCATTTGACACTCCACTCGATGCCCTGGTAATTTTTTTTTTCACTTCCGATTTCATCCCCCAAAACTAATCCCTTAAGTCAAAAGCTATTTTTTAAAACTACACGGCTCTAATAAGGCTATCAATTTCTATATTAGTGCCAAATTTCAACTGTCTATGTCAAATAGTTTCGGAGACAATTGGGTGTGACAGACGGACAGACGGACACACAGACAAACACCTAAGTGATCTTATAAGTGTTCCGTATGGAACATTAAAAATCATCAATTTTACCTTAATTTTAATCATATTTACAAGTAATTATATTGCATTTTGCAAAAATCTTGTTGCGCACCACGCTTCGGGTAGATTTATATGAAACACTTACTTACTTACTTACTTACTTCCTCTTCTGAGTAGGTTACAGACCTGTTCTACTTTGTTATTTAGCCTCTTGTGATTCGGATGTCCAGCTGTCTTTCCATCTATTTGGTGGTCGTCCTTTTGGTTTTGTTTCATGTGGTTTTTTGTTCATACATATTTATATCATTCTCGTATCTTCCATCCTTTGAACATGTTCACGCCACTCCCTTCTTCTCTTTCTTTCCCCATCTGACTCTATCCTCTACCTGGCATTGTTCTCTTGTGGTGTTGTTACTCACTCTGTCTAATAAACTTTTTCTTGTTATTGCTCTCACTATCTTCATTTCATTTGTTTTTTGTAGCTGTTTGGTTTTGTTTGTGTCTGCCCGTGTTTCTATGCTATAAGCCAATATGGGTCTAACGTAAGTTCTATATATTCTTGTTTTTGCTTCTACACGGTCAGCGTAAATCCGCCGTTAGGTTCTTCCGACCATAAACTACTTTCGACATCGAGTATTCTACCAATCAGTGACAGAGAGGCGCCCAAACCGCGCAAGATTTGGCACTACAAATCTGCTAAATGGGAAGATCTCACGGAATATTTTCGAACTTTCCCTTGGTTGGACGTTTGTTTTCGATCCGACGACCCATCTGACTGCGCCAGGGAGGTTTCCGATGTTATTTTGGCCAGTATGGAGGCTTACATCCCTTTTTCGAAGAAATGCCCTTCCAACGGCAAGCCTTGGTTTGACCTAAAATGCGAAGAAGCTGTTGCTTCTAAACATCTTGCATACCGACAGTGGCGTGAACTTCCTAACACCATAAATCGTAACATCTTTGTTCGTGCCAGGAACAGATGCAAAGAAATTATCGACGAAACCAAGGAGGTACACAATCAACGGATTAGAAACAAACTTCTCGCTTGTCCCGGCAATTCCAGGTCCTTTTGGTCAGTCGCTAAGGCAGTTAGTCAAAATTTCACCAAATCCACCATACCACCACTCACACGGAGAGATAATTCTATTGCAACGACACCTGTTGAGAAAGCGAACTTGTTGGCTGAACTCTTTGCTTCACATTCTACTGTCGATTTCCAAGGAAAAACACCACCTACTATTCCCATAGTGCAGTCAAGGATGCCCGATATTGTCTTCAGACAGCGTATCATAAAACGTATTTTGATGAAGCTAGACACCAAAAAGGCTTCAGGCGCTGACGGAATACCTGCCATAGTTCTCAAGAACTGTGCGAGGGAACTAACACCAGTTTTCTGTAGACTTTTCAACCTATCCTACAGAAAGGGAATATTTCCTTCCTACTGGAAATGTGCCACAGTTCAGCCGATACCTAAAAAAGGCAAGAAGACCTTGCCAAATAACTACCGACCAATCGCACTACTCTCAATAATATCGAAAGTCATGGAAAAGGCTATCAATCAGCATCTTCTAAAATATCTTGAAGGATTCAACATTATTAGTGATCACCAATATGGCTTTCGTAAAAATAGATCAACAGGAGATCTTCTGACTTATGTAACACATGTTTGGAACAACGCAATTGAACACTTTGGAGAATCTCGAGCGGTTGCTCTTGACATATCCAAGGCATTTGACCGTGTTTGGCACGATGGGCTGTTGGCTAAGCTACGTTCTTATGGTATGTCTGAAAAGTTCTGTTTGTGGCTCTCATGTTTCCTCAAAGAGCGTTCTTTACGAGTGGCAGTCGACGGATTTCTTTCTAACACCTTCACTATCAACGCCGGTGTGCCCCAAGGTTCCATACTGTCTCCTACTCTCTTCCTCATTTATGTTAACGATCTGCTGGAAAAGACCGAGAATCCAATCTACAGCTTTGCAGATGACAGTACACTTATCTCTTCATTCACTTTGAACGCTCGGACATCGACTACTCAGACGAGTATCCGCAGACAGCAGGAAGTCATTCAACTTAACAAAGACCTGGAAGAAATTCTATCTTGGGGTGACAGTAACCAAGTGGAATTTAACGCTACAAAAACCCAGGCGGCAGTTTTTTCTAAAAAAGTTAACGTTGCAGAACCCGACATAGTTATGTCGGGACACTCCATCCCTCTAACATCGTCACTCAATCTGTTAGGCGTTAATTTGGGAGTAAATATGTCTTGGCATGAACATGTTGCAGGCATAGCACGGAGAGCTTCTCAAAAGTTGGGAATATTGTTTCGAACCAGAAAGCTTTACACTCCACAACAACTGTTAATTCTTTACAAAGCTCAAATTCGACCAACTATGGAATACTGCTCGCATGTTTGGAGCTCCGCTCCCAAACATACACTGCATTTGTTGGATTATATCCAGAGAAGAGCTATTCGTCTGATTGGACACCCGGAACTGACCGACGGCCTTGATTCGCTGGAACATCGAAGAACGGTTGGCGACTTGAGCCTATTCTACAAGTACTTTCATGGAAAGTGTTCGAAGGATGTAGCCCGTTTAATTCCTCCCAGAGCGGTGCATATTAGAAGTACACGTCACGCTAATACTTCACATCCGTATGAGGTTCAGCTTGTTACTCCTCGTACAACGCTTTTCAAACAGTCTTTTATATGGGGAACATCATACCTTTGGAATAGTTTGCCCAGGACTGTGTTTCCCATCGAGTACAATCTACAGCGATTCAAGAACAACGTGAATCGTTTTCTCCGCACACGTGTCGCTCCTGTAGCGCTTTAGGGACTTCCCTGTAGCACGTGTGTTAGACCCATAAAAAAAAAAAAAAAAAAAAAAAAAAAAAAACACTTAGATCTTTGTTTTTCCAAACTACATCTCTGAGGGCCCCTGATATTGCTGCTGCTTTATTTGTTTGTCTCACTTCTTCTGTTATATCTCCGTAGCTAGTAATTAGTACTCCAAGATATGGGAATTTCATTACTTGCTCTATTAATCTCCCATTTATTTATAATTTATACCTTACTGGTACTTTAGCTATTTAGGTATTGACTTCCATGTTGTATCTTTCTGCTACTTGTTTGAATTTATAGAGTAGTCTTTGTAGGCCGCGTTCTGATTGTATCTTTATTATTTTATCTCCTAGTTCGTATCCATCGTTGACTACTTTTATTTCCTCAATGATTTTATCCATTATTATACAGAATAGTAACGGGCTTAAACTATCTCCCTGTCTTATTCCTACTCTTACATTTATTTCCTTTGTTAATTCGTTATTATTTCTTATTCTTATTGTGTTACCGTGATTTAGTTTTGGGATTATTTGTGGTACTGGGTACGGAATTAGGTTCTTTATTAATTCTAATATATCTTTCAACCTGGCTATATCGAATGCTTTCCTTAAGTCGATGAAACAAAAAAAATGCTGGCTTCTGGTATTCTATAGCTTTTCTCTTGTTTGCCTTATTGCAAAGATAGCGTCTGTTGTTGATCTGTTTTGGCGGAACCCTTGTTGCTCGTCGCTTATGTGTATATTGTTTTCTATTTCACTTTTGAGAATATTTGTGAACACTTTCATAATAAAGGGTCTTCCATTTGGGACTTGACAACCTTGAAATTTCACTGTGAATGCACCCTTAAGCCAATCACCGAACTGTCAACGTCAAAACATTCAGTAAAGTCAACATTTCCATCATGGTGAAGTACACGAACGAACAACGTTTACAAATAATTAAAATTTACTACCAAAATTTGGAGTCGGTGACTGCAACTTTAAGAGCGTTAACGCGGTCGTAATTCTCGTCCCAGTAGACAAGCAATTCATAGTCTAGTGAAAAAATTTGAGTTAACATATTCGCTGCTGGATGTTCCCGTGCCAGTGAGACAACGGGTTGGTCGAAGTGGACAGAATATTGCTGCCGTTCAAGCGTCCATCTCAAACGAACAAAAACAGTCGATTTCACGGCGTTCTCAAGAATTGGGCATCACTCAGACCACACTATGGCGAATTTTGCGAAAGGATCTTGACCTGCACCCTTATAAGTTAAAGTTAACTCAAGAACTAAAGCCTCTCGATCGTATGAAGCGACGTACGTTCTCGTATTGGGCTCTAGAAATGTTGGAAGAAGATGACCAATTTCATCGCAAAATCATCTTTAGTGATGAAGCGCATTTTTTGGATAAACGGCTTCGTCAACAAACAGAATATGCCTTATTGGTCAGGTAAAAACCCTCATGTGCTTGAAGAAACATCACTTCATCCACAAAAAATTACTGTTTGGTGCGGTTTTCATGCCGGTGGTGTCATTGGGCCGTTCTTTTTCGTTGATGAAAATAACCGTCACGTTACAATCAATGGAGATCGCTACAGAGGCATGTTGCAACGTTATTTCTTTGATCAATTGCATGGGCTTGACAATGTGGTTTCAACAAGACGGCGCCACAAGCCACACAGCGGGTGTAACGATCGACTTACTGCAATCTAAATTCGGTGAACGTGTTATATCGAGAAATGGTCCCGTCGAATGGCCGCCTAGATCGTGTGATTTAATACCTCTAGACTTCTTTTTATGGGGTACGTTAAATCATTGGTCTATGCTAACAAGCCTGCGTCGTTAGAGGAGCTCAGAGCCAATATTGAAAGAGAGATAGCGGCCGTTTCCGTCGACGAATCGACCGCTGAAAACGTGCCCGTGGTGGACATATGAATGAAGTCGAATTCCATACATAAATGTTTTGATTGTACTTCAAGCCGATAGTAAAATTTTCGAAATGTCTCGAATGGGTTGCGTTTTATTTCAAAAATAACCGGTCAAGTGCAAGTTGAACTTGCGCAATTAGTGTTCCGTACGTTGATTGCTTTTAAAATAAAAAAAAATTGTCACAGAGGTATAAACTGATCAGTGACTTCACAAAATACACCCCAAATGAGTTTTCAACAAAGTTTGTTTCCAATCTTTACTGAAATCTGATGACCTTGAAATTTTTGTTTTTTTATATACCATGTAAATTATTAAAGGTAATGCACTCGTGATAATTTTTGTTCAATCTACACCCCGTGGAGAATATTCCAGAAATTTTTCGAAATTTTTTGATAGGTACTTTTCGAGATAAGGCCCGGGACTGCGATTTTTCGCGAATTTTTAAAAATAATACAAAGAAAAGTGCGCGCAAGAATAATATTATATATATATTTTTTACTCGTGTTTTCACAAGCTTTCATTTGACACCACACTCGATGACCTAGTAAAAAAATTTTTTTTTCACTTACGACTTCACCCCCCCCAAAACTAACCCCTTAAGTCAAAATTTAATTCTCAAAACTACATGGCTCTGATGAGGCCATCATTTCCTATATTATTACCAAATTTCACCTTTCTATGTCAAATAGTTTCGGAGAAAATCGGGTGAGACAGACAGACAGACAGACAGACAGACGGACGGACGGACGGACGGACGGACGGACGGACGGACGGATGGATCGGACAGACAGACAGACAGACAGACAGACAGACAGACAGACAGACAGACAGACAGACAGACAGACAGACAGACACCGAAGTGATCTTATAAGTGTTCCGTACGGAACACTAAAAAGTTGTCAAGTCCTTAATGGTAAACCCGATACTTGCTAGCAGTGTTATTTCTCTATAGTTGCTCGGGTCTTTTTTGCTGCCTTTTTTAAATATGGTATCGTAATGCTTTTTGACCATTCCTTCAGTATTTCTAATTCCTGTAATATCTTATTAAAGAACGTTGTCATTTCCGATATGTAGTTTTATCTGGCATATTTAATTAGTTCGTTTGGTATCCCATCTTCTCCTGGTGCTTTTCCATTATTAAATTTCTTAATTGCCATCGATACTTCCTATTTTGTAGTTATCGTCTGTTTGTTGTCTGTTGTAAATGATTTCTGCTATGTTCTCTTCTTCGTCGGACTGGTTTTCCATATAGTTTTTTAAAATCTTGTTGCCAATCGTTTGTTTCAATATTTGTAATTGTCAAATATTCATTAATACTGGCTTTTCTTCTTCGTAACATTTTCCATATCTTTTTCTGTCCTGTGTATAAATTTCTTTAAATTTCTTTTGTAAAATTTGTCCAATATTCCTGCTTTATTTATGAAACACATTTTACTAAAAAACACAAAATTGAGTTTCTTCCGTCATTCTAAAATTTCTTAAGAGTTTCATTTATATTCTTTAAGGTTCATGCATACTTATCCAGATAAAATTGAAGGTAACGCCACTGGTGATGTAGCTTGCGATTCGTACCACAAATGGAAGGAAGACGTAGCACTATTAAAAAATCTAGGAGTCGATCACTACAGGTTGTCAATTAGTTGGTCTAGGATTCTACCAGATGGTTATGCTAATAACTACACCATTAACCAAGCTGGAGTTGATTATTACAGGAATTTGATACAGGTAATTCTTAAACAAGAACATGGTACATTTTCAATTATACCTAAGAAAACTAGAGATTCCTTTAACAGAATTAAAACATTTTTAAAATTGTATATATACGAGGCTGGTTTGGAAAGTCCGTGCAAAGTCCGAGAGATGGCACCACCGGCGCGAATCGAGGTCATGTTTAGTTAGTAGCATCTCTTGAATGAACGCACACCAAGTTTCAGCCATATTGGTCTATTTCTTTGTGTTTGGCATTCGTGTGAATCAAGGAAGTCGAGTGATTTTCAAGAAATGGACGAAAAAGAATTTCGTGTGGTGATTAAAACATTACTTTATGAAAGGCAAAACGCCTCAGGAGACTAAAGAGAAGCTTGATAAACATTATGGTGACTCTGCACCTTCGATTAGAACAGTTTATAAATGGTTTCAAAATTTTCGGACTGGCCATATGGGCACAAGTGACGCTGAACGTTTTGGACGGCCTGTGGAGGTTACGACTCCAGAAATCATTGATCAAATCCATGATATGGTGATGGATGACAGAAGAGTTAAGGTGCGTGAGATTGCTAGTGCTGTGGGCATCTCGACTGAACGGGTACATAATATTTTGCATAAACATTTGGACATGAGAAAGCTATCCGCAAGATGGGTGCCGCGATTGCTCACGCTTGACCAAAAACGGAATCGTGTGAAGTGTTGCAAGGATGGTTTGCAGCTGTTCCAGAAGAATCCGGAGGACTTTAAACGTCGTTTCGTCACTGTGGATGAAACATGGATACATTACTATACTCCTGAGACCAAACAACAATCTAAACAAATGGGTTACCAAGGGGGAATCTGCACCAAAAAAGACGAAAACCGTTCCTTCGGCCGGAAAGGTTATGGCGACTGTCTTTTGGGATTCGCAGGATAATCCTCATCGACTATCTGGAAAAGGGTAAAAACTATTACAGGTGAATATTATTCATCGTTATTGGACCGTTTGAAAACCGAGCTGCAAGAAAAACGCCCGCGATTGGCCCACAAGAAAGTCCTTTTCCATCACGACAACGCACCAGCACACACCTCAGCAGCTGTGGGTCGCAAAATTAATGGAAATAGGATTCCAACTCGTTTCACATCCTCCCTATTCTCCAGACTTGGCTCCCTCGGACTACTATTTGTTCTCCAATTTGAAGAAATGGCTGGAGGGACAAAGATTTTATTCAAACGAGGAGGTGATTGCAGACACTAATGGATATTTTGCAGACTTGGACAAATCCTATTATTCGGAAGGGATCAACAAACTAGAACATCGTTGGACGAAGTGTATAAGCCTAAAAGGAGACTATGTCGAAAAATAAAAAAGGTTTACCCCAAAGACATAAGTAGTTTTTATTTTTGCACGGACTTTTCAAACCAGCCTCGTACAGTACCGTATAAGCTTTTAAGACTTTGACTTATTAATGCTATTACAACCTGATCTGCCGCTTGTTCTTCTTGAAGTACCACATCCGGTACGGACGTAGGCGACACTCTCGCCTTTGCCTGTGGTTGGTGCCTCTTTTAGGTATTTCCACAGACAAAGGGGACCTACAGTTTAATGTCTGTTTCGAACGGCCAAAGTGAGAGAGCTTTACTAGGCGTGATCCTATGGGTGGTTTGCCATTGCCTTCCCGCGAGAGGCGACCGTCACGTTGTAAATTTTATTTTTATTTTATTATTTTTTTTTTATTATTTAACAGACGACATTGAAGAAGTCAGTAAGATCATTAAAGAAAATCAACGTCCGAGTATTAGAACTCTCAGTGAGTTAGGTTTTAACCACCCTTCGTGATCGACATCCATTCTACTCACCTGACCTTGCTCCATGTGATTTTTTTTCCCAAAGTAAAAAATGCGTTGAAAGTAACGAGTTTTGAGTCCGCTGATGCAATAAAAAAAAAACGACGAAGGTAACAATGAACCTGTCAGAAGACGACCTGCAGCACTATTTTGAACAATGGAGCTGTGTGGGGATCGAGAAGGAGATTAGGATTTTAATATAAAAGGTCAAAATTAAAAAGTTTTATAAATTCAGTCCGGTTATGGTCCTGAGTTTTTGACTTCGAAAAACTTGTGTCCTTTATTAACAATTAAATTTTCAAAACGCGTTTTTTGGACTTAAAATGTGATTAACTCCGGTTATGTAAGCCGGATCCAGACAAAAAGAAACCAAATTCTTCGTAATGAAATTTTCAATAAATTCTTGTTGGTTTTAAGTCGCTCAAGTACGTACATAACCTACAAAATTGAAAAAACATACAAAAACTGTTTTTTTTTTTTCATTTCATTTTACAGGTCGACTAAGTGAACCGATCGGCTTGAATCTTTAAGAAAATATGCCGTTTGTTGTAGCAAAAACACCATGAAATTTTGGCATAAAAATATTGAACCTAGTTCGCACA
Organism: Pachyrhynchus sulphureomaculatus; assembly: GCA_019049505.1. Classification (NCBI taxonomy): domain Eukaryota; kingdom Metazoa; phylum Arthropoda; class Insecta; order Coleoptera; family Curculionidae; genus Pachyrhynchus; species Pachyrhynchus sulphureomaculatus. The sequence continues at coordinate 258,010,772 of CM032446.1, read as the reverse complement.
ATTAAATTTGTTATTTAAAATTTGAATTGCCCGCCATTTTTTGCCATTTGATCCAAAATGCATCTTTTTTAAAAAAAATTTAGGCTTCGCTGCTAACTTTCCGATGCCATTAAAAAAATTTTTTCTTGGAGTCATTTTTCCTGTTTTTTTTTATATTTGTTTATTAATCAAATAGCAACAAATCTGTTTTTTTTCGGTCATTTTCGCGTTAACCAAAATGCCTTTTTTTTCTAAATAAAGTATATAATAATATAATGTTTTTCGTCAATTTCCACTGGTTTATTTAAATTGCGATGACGCGTTTCGCTGTTGATGCAGCTTCTTCAGATCTACATTTTACTCTGTCAAGTTAAGTTTAATATTCACAGTTTTATATAATTTCTTAATTATAATTTTACACCTAATTACATTACATTGATAGTATTGGGAAATCCACACAGATCTGGAGTTAAGAGAATAAATTCAATAATGGTGAATTGCTTAAATCTGCTTGGTCGATGAGTAAAGTACCTGTAGTCCTTAATCGATTTATTTGCATTGTCTTTAAAAGGTTTAGTTTTAAACCTTTTTGTTGGGTGTGTAAAATTTTGAAATTCTTGTTAAATGTGTGATTTTCTGTTAAAAGATGATTAACGTATGTTGAATTAGATTTTCTATGGATGAAACTTTTTTCGCGTTCTGTAATTCTTTGTCTAAATGTACGTCCAGTTTGTCCGATGTATGTTTTAGGACATGACCCACATGTTAATTCATAAACCCCTGATTTATTGTCTTTATTGATTTGTGGTTTGTAGTTTTTAAGATATTTCCCTACAGTATTGTTAGTCTTGTAAGCTATGTTGATATTTTTTTGATTTAAAAATTTCCCCAGTTTTTCCGTTGGTTTGCCGAAATAGGTTAAGCATTTAAAGGTGGTATTTCTGTCCTTAAAACGTGGGTATATTTCTAAGATTGCCTTGTTTCTAAGTTTTTTCCTAGCGATACTATTGATTAAAGTAACCGAATAACCGTTGTTAACGGCTACTTGTTTTATGTAGTTTAATTCTTTAGTAAAATTTTCTTCTGATAAGGGGATATTAGTTAGTCTATGTATAAAACTATGATAAGCTGCAAGATTATGATGGTTAGGGTGGTGAGAACTATTGTGAATTGTGGTATCTGTATGACAAGGTTTGTGATATATTGCAAATTCATGTTTTTTCATGGTTTTGGAAATTAATTTTCCCTTCGACTTCTTCTTCCATTGTAAAACTGATATTTCTATGTAAAGAATTAATATACTGTAAAAAGTGAGTTAATTGTCTGTCCGTACCTGTAAAGCATACAATTATATCGTCTACGTATCGATACCAGTATAGACAATTATTACTATTGTTATTATGGTTGTTAAATATCATTGTTTCAATACTGTCCATGAAAATTTCGGCAAGTAATGGACTTAATGGACTCCCATAATTAACCCTTAACCCCTTAAGGGGTATAGTTTTATACAAAGACTAACTAATATCCCCTTAGCAGAAGAAAATTTTACTAATGAATTAAACTACATAAACAAGTAGCCGTTAACAACGGTTTATTCGGTTACTTTAATCAATAGTATCGTTAGGAAAAAACTTAGAAACAAGGCAATCTTAGAAATATACCCACGTTTTAAGGACAGATATACCACCTTTAAATGCTTAACCTATTTCGGCAAACCAACGGAAAAACTGGGGAAATTTTTAAATAAAAAAAATATCAACATAGCTTACAAGACTAACAATACTATAGGGAAATATCTTAAAAAACTACAAACCATAAATCAATAAAGACAATAAATCAGGGGTTTATCAATTAACATGTGGGTCATGTCCTAAAACATACATCGGACAAACTGGACGTCCATTTAGACAAAAAATTACAGAACACGAAAAAGTTTCATCCATAGAAAATCTAATTCAACATATGCTAATCATCTTTTAACAGAAAATCACACATTTAACAAGAATTTCAAAATTTTACACACCCAACAAAAAGGTTTAAAACTAAACCTTTTAGAGACAATGCAAATAAATCGATTAAGGACTACAGGTACTTTACTCAACGACCAGATAGATTTAAGCAATTCACAATTATTGAATTTATTCTCCTAACTCCAAATCTGTGTGGATTTCCCAATACTATCAATGTAATTTAATTAGGTGTAATATTATAATTAAGAAATTATATAAAACTGTGAATATGAAACCTAACTTGACAGTGTAAAATGTAGATCTGAAGAAGCTGCATCGACAGCGAAACGCGTCATCGCAATTTAAATAAACCAGTGGAAATTGACTAAAAACAGTCTTTTATTATATATTTATAATGAATTTCCATCAAGTAGAAGCTACAACCATCCAAAATTCTAAATAAAGGTCTCACGATTCTCTACCAGATGTGATAAAAATTTATCAATTTTTCTTTTTTTAAATGGCCGAAAAAAACGCATTTGTTGTTATTTGATTAATAAACAAATGTAAAAAATACGTTTAAAATGACTCAAAAAAAATAACGGCATCGGAAAGATAGCGTCGGGACCTAAATTAAAATAACCGGTCAAGTGCAATTTGAACTTGCGCAATAAGTGTTCCGTACGTTGATTGCTTTTCAAATAAAAAATTTTGTTACAGAGGTATAAAATGATCAGTGACTTCACAAAACACACCCCAAACGAGTTTTCAATAAAGTTTGTTTCCAATCTTTACTGAAATCTGATGACCTTGAAATTTTTGTTTTTTTCTATATACCAGATAAATTATTAAAGGTAATGCACTCGTGATAATTTTCGTTCAATCTGCACTCCGTGGAGAATATTCCAGAATTTTTTCAAAATTTTTTGATAAGTACTTTTCGAGATAAGGCGGATGGACAGCGATTTCTCGCGATTTTTTAAAAATAATACAGAGAAAAGTGCGCGCAAGTATTAGATTATATATACAGTCCCTGGCCAAATTATTAGACGTACTGTATTTTTTTTAGTAATCTTATGTTTCTTAAGAGTTTTTATGCAATAATGGTATATTTAAACTACAATATTATTGATTTTTATTTAAAAGAATTGTTGCAGACTACATATTTGTATTTATTTTTACCATATGGCAACACTGTGTTGACAAAGTGGTACATGAACGTAAATAAGTACAAACCTGTATCAGTCGCGATCGGAATCGAGTCAGGTACGGACGTGTTTCTGTGGCTTTATGGACTGTGATTGTTTGTTTAACAGTTTTATACTACTCAGTTATTAGTTTATTTTGTATGCAGTGTTTTAAAAAAGTAATTGGACTATTTTCATTATGGGTAGAAAAGGCGATCTTTCACCACGTAAAAAAGCTGAAGTGAAGGCCCTTGTGATTGCGAAAACATTTACAAACCGAGAAATATCACGAAGATTGGAGGTTTCTGAAGCTAGTGTACGACGCATAAAAAAGAAAATTGAGTCAGGGAAGGAATTAAGCCCGAAAAGAAAGAAAAGATGCGGTAGAAAACCAATTTTCACTCCACTGTCAGAGAGATGTTTGAAGAAAATTTGTGTAGAAAACAGATTTGCTACCACAAAGGTAATAAAATCACAACTCCAGGATGCTAGCGTAAATGCTTCTGAGCGCACTGTTCGAAGAAAATTGAAAGAATTAGATTTTAAGGTCTGTCGCCCCGCCAGGAAGCTCAAGTTAACAGCTGCAATGAAAGCAAAGCGCCTGAAGTGGGCCAAACAATGGCAAGACAAAGATGTGGACTTCTGGAGATCGGTAAGATACAGCAATTTAATCAATAATTGATACATTATTATCATTTTCAGTTAAATAAAGCAAATAAACATGGAAGTTTATATATTTTTCCTATTTTTGACAGGTCTGCTTCAGTGACGAAAGCACATTCGAAATTTTGCAGAATAAAGCTCAGTATGTGCGTCGTCGTCATGGAGAAAAGTTTCATCCTGATTGTGTCGTCCCGACGGTTAAACATCCCACCAAAGTGATGATTTGGTCAGTCATCAGCGGCAAGGGCACTGGACGTCTGTACGTCGTCAAAGGAATAATGAGGCAAGATCAGTACAAAGAAGTATTACAAAATCGGTTGATTCCGCAGCTCAGAGAATGGTTTCCAAATGGGGAACCATTCACTTTCATGCAAGATGGAGCTCCCTGCCACACTGCTCGGTCTGTTAAAGCTTTTTTGGCAGAAAAAAAAATATCCCTCTGTTGGATTGGCCCTGATATGAACCCCATTGAAAATGTGTGGGAGCTGATGAAAAGAGAAGTGGCTAAAGATGTGATTACCAACAAAACCCAGCTCCTAGAAAAGATTATTCATGTGTGGAATCATCATCCTCAAATGCAGGAGACAGTACAATCTTGCATTGATAGCATGCCGCGCAGAATTAAAGCTTTGATAGCGGCTAAAGGTGGCTCAACTAAATATTGACTTTTACTAACATTAATTTCACTTTTCTTTAAAACTTAATAAACTTATGCTTTTCTAAATTAATGCTGTTTTATTTATGTCAAATAAATAGGTAATTGATTGGATAATATAAAAATAAAAAACAAATCAATTTAAAATAATAAAACGGTACAATATCACTCGGTAATTAATATTTTACATGAAATCTTGCAGTGCGTCTAATAATTTGGCCAGGGACTGTATATATATATATATATATATATATATATATATATATATATATATATATATATATATATATATATATATATATATATTTATATATATATATATATATATATATATATATATATATATATATATATTTTACTCGTATAAGCTTTCATTTGACACCACACTCGATTACCTAGTAATAATTTTTTTTTTTACTTCCGATTTCACCCCCCCCAAAACTAACCCCTTAAGTCAAAATTTAACTTTCAAAACTACATGGCTCTGATGAGGCCATCAATTCCTATATTATTACCAAATTTCAACTTTTTATGACAAATAATTTCGGAGAAAATCGGGTGTAACAGACGGACAGACGCACAGACAGACGGACAGACACCGAAGTGATCTTATAAGTGTTCCGTACGGGACACTAAAGGGAAGATCCATTTTGAACCAAATGGCATAAAATGACGGACAATTTAAATTTTAAATAACAAATTTAATTGTGCCCACTAAGTTCAATATTTTTATACCAAAATTTTAGGGTGTTTTGGCTATAACAAAAGGCATATTTTCTGAAAGTTTCAAGCCGATCGGTTCACTTAGTTGACCTGTACACTAAAATGAAAAAAAAAAGTTTTTCAATTTTGTAGGTTATGTATGCATTTGAGCGACTTAAAATTAACGAGAATTTATTGGAAATTTCATTACGAAAAGTTTATTTTTTTTTTGTCTAGATCCTACTTAGATAACCGGAGTTATTCACATTTTAAGTTCATAAAACGCGTTTTAAAAAATCGTTTATAAATAAAAATATTCCTGGTGATACCCCAGAGAGAATAAAATCATGATATTGCTGTATTTAGACTGTGTAATTTCAAATGCTTTTTTTAGGCGTTACTAGATGCTGATATAATTCCTTTGGTGACCCTTTATCACTGGGACTTGCCCCTCAATCTTCATCAAGAAGGTGGATGGTTGAACCCTCTAATTGCTGATCATTTCGCTGAATACGCCAGAATATGTTTCGACAAATTTGGAGATCTTGTTAAATATTGGATAACCTTAAATGAACCTGCTACCTATTGTGTGTGTGGGTAAGAACAAAAAACCAAAATACCTAGATTTCATATTATTACTATGATCGTAGAGTAGAATGTAAATATACAGGAAATATAAATTAATTTAGAGAACCCATAGCATTAGTACGTTTTTTCCTTGATTAAAAACTACGGAGCGTAGTTTTAAATTAAGCGTACTTGGGCGTACTATCAACGATTCATTAGATGATATATTTCACTCTTCAGTTTAACTTAGAAAAAGAATATAATCAACACAACATCACGTATGTTCCCAACAGCAGCGAAGGTTTAAAAAGTAGATCCTAAAAACCGGTCAAGTGCAAGTTGTACTTGCATAACACAAGTCTGCAAAAAAAAAAATTGAGAGCTGTTTTGGTTTTTTTTGCGTAATTCTTATGTTTTTGGGTGTACTGAATTCGAAAATGACTTTCATTTTGTCATAGAACGTCACGTTTTCTGACAATGTAGGTATCTATGTTAAACAAGTTATCATCTTAAAATAAAAGATAAAAGACTAAAAAATTTTTTTTTTAATTTATAATTGCGTAACAAAACTTATTTTTTATCTAAAATACTTTCATTAATAAGCACTAAACACATTTATTTTTCCCAGTGAGACTCCTTTTGGTACATTTTCGCTTGTAGGAAGCATCTGGAAGGTCTCTCTGAAGCGTCCAACAGTAGTCTGCCATCATTGAGACGCTCCATCTTCCCTGGTATCTTTTTTCCATCTCCTTAATATCTTGGTGAAATCGTTCACCTTGCTCTTCACTCAGATCTCCTAAATTTTCTGGAAAGTAGTCGAGGTGGGAATGAAGAAAATGTACTTTTAAACTCATTAGGCAACCTAAAGCTTGAAATGCTTTTAACATTTTTTTGACGATTTGTTTGTAGTTAGGGTCTTTGTTATTGCCTAAAAATTTCTCCATGACCTCTTTAAAGGCAATCCACCCTTCTCTTTGAGGATCCGTCACGGTTGTGATGAATTGTGGATCAGCCATAAGCCGTCTAATATCTGGTCCAACGAAAACACCTTCCTTCAACTTTGCCTCCGAGAGGCCTGGAAACTTTGATATTAAGTATTTGAAGCAATTTCCATCTCTTGGAAGTGACTTTACAAATTGCTTCATCAATCCCAGGTTTATGTGAAGCGGTGGTAAAAGAACTTTATGAGGAAAGTTTTATGCAGGACGTTCTTTTCGTCAACTTTAAGCTCCCTCGGAGGCCAACACTTTTTGGTCCAGTGATTTGCTCGGTCTCTACTATCCCATAGACACAAAAAGCAAGGGAATTTGGTAAACCCAGATTGTTGTCCGAGCAACATGCCCCAAGATTTTTAAATTACCGCACACTTGCCAACCGTGGTCTTTATATTTTAATTTGCAAAGAACCAATTCCAAGTTCTTGTAGGTTTCCTTGAGGTGTACGGAATGACCGACAGGAATGGAAGCATAGAAACCGCCATTGTGAAGCAGAACTGCTTTAAGGCTTCTTTTTGAAGAATCTATGAAAATACGCCACTGTGCTGGGTCGTATGAGATCTTAAATTGGTACAATATTGGTACAATAAACCAACTCGTCCTCTTGGGCAAAGTAGGAAGTGAACTGCTTCTCACGATATCTAAACCAGGAGGAAGACACTCCCGGCAAAAGTAAGTTCCTGCTTTTGAGCCTTGATCCAAGCAACGCAGCAGCGTTTTTGGGAAGATTCAAGTCTCTTACCAAATCATTTAGCTCGCCCTGGGAAAACAATTTCGGACTGCTATCATCTTCAAATTGAAAACTTGACTTGTCATCGGGTTCAGGTACGGCACCATCTTCGTCAGAACTTGGAATCTCTTCCAAGGTAGCAGGGGCCTTGGGCACTGGTATTTCGATCCCATGAGGGATAGGACGAATAGCTGATTGCAGATTGGGGTATGAAATGGACTGCTTCCATTTTGAATTATACCCTTTCACATTACACGAACAAAAGTAACAACAAAGTCCGTAATATTAAGTTGTTGCTATAATACCATATATTCGCCACAAATATAACAGAAACTGTCAGACGAATTCACACACTTCCTCACAGATGACATTGCACTATATTGAACCAAGATCTATAAAACAATGACGAGTTAACACGTAATTGTACCGCGCCACTTTCTACACTATCGTAGCGCGCACGTTCTGGTTACAACGTTTATGTTTGTTAATTTAGCTCACACAGGGCGTTCTTTATTTAGAAAGTAATGATAGTTATAGCCTGTATACATTTAAAAACAGTAATAAAAATAAAAATTTATTATGACTTCAAGTTAGCCCAAAAAAAAAAACCCTTTTTTATAATAAAATTTTGCGTTTTGCAAAATAACCTAACGTTCTGGAATTTTTTGAGTATTTTTTCAGTTTTCAGAACACCTAAATACATAGAAATCAGTTGAAAACATCCAGACAGCATTTTTGTTGCAGACCTGTGTAATTAGTGTTCCATACGTTGAATGCTTTTAAAATAAAAAAAATTACGGAAGTATAAAATGATCGATCAGTTACTTCACAAAACACACCCCCAATGAGTTTTCAACAAAGTTTTTTTCCAATCTTTACTGAAAACTGTTGACTTTAAAATTTTTATTTTTTTTTATATACCAGATAAATTACACAGGTCAACATTTGATCTAAAAAAACACACTCGGAGCGGTATGGTCCTTATGGGGTTTTTGGGGTCGCTGATTACGATGAGCGGGTTGGTTAACCTTCATCACATCAGATTCAAGGTCATTTGAAGGTCAAATAGAGAAAAAACCGTAGGAAAAATCTGAAAAAATTCACGCGTATGTTTTTGAGGTGTCTGAGTCCGAATCCGTAGTTTGTTTGACCTTACACCTTTTCCCAGAGGTCATTTGAAGGTCATTTGAAGGTCAGATAGAGAAAAAAATCTGAAAAAATTCATCTATTATTTTTTCAGATCATTCAGTTCAAATCCTGCATGATCTTATGCCCAAAAGATATACGGTGGTCATTTTGAGTATCTTTGTATATATATTTGGAGTTTTACTTTGACAATAAAATGCTTTTTCATTCCTCGCGAAATTATTTATTCTCTTCTTTTTTATAAATTTAGCTCAGTTTCGCTTTAAACTCCAGTATTAAGGTGTAGTTGCACCCAGGGCACCTCCACGTGGTGACGGTGGGCAACGGAGTTGTCTCACTATCCGGCGAAGTCCCTGGGTTACGGCGTTTATGTCGTCATGGCAACTACTCCTAAAAAAATTACGAGGCAGGGTCCCGGAAACCCAGAATCGGCGGCTGGTCAGGGTGGGAAAGCGGGCCCGCAGGAGTCGTCATCATGCGACCTACATTGGTGGGAAACTTGGCCTCTGTAGAGTCAAATGCTCATGTTCCATTAAATTCGACAATTTTTGTGTTGTTTGTGTGGAGTATATTCCACAAACAAATTTATCATATTGATACAAGCTCATTGGATAACTCTTGCACACCAAAATCTATATGTCATAAATGCCGCAATGTTCTATATAGAATTAACAACCAGGTATTTTCTCGGCCAATAATATGGAGACCCCCAACAGACCATACCACCGACTGTTACTTCTGCTTAACAAACTTGAAAGGGTACAACCGAAAGAATAAGGATTCTATTTCATATGCACGTGTAACATCTGTGACTTTACCAGTTCTTATTGAAACAAATTCTGATCATATCATGGAAATTAATGAATTGGGACAAGAAGTGGTAAATGATGAATATATGCCAGATGAAACATTCGAACACGAAGAAAGGGAAAATTTCAGCACAGAAGAATCAGATGTTGAGGAAAATTATATATCGGAAGCCGAAACATTTAATCAAAACGAATTAAATGATCTGTGCAGAGACTTGGGACTCTCGAAAGATAGATCAGAGCTTTTAGCATCTAGGCTAAAAGAAAAAAATTGTCTATCCACAGGAACAAAAATTTCTGTCTATCGTTCGAGAGAACGTCCATTCAGAAAATATTTTACTAAAATGAATAATCTAGTCTATTGCCATAATATTGAAGGGTTAGTGCAAGAATACGGTATAGAATACACAGCAAGTGATTGGCGACTGTTTACAGATTCTTCAAAAAGAAGCTTAAAAGCTATCTTGTTACATAATGGAAATATGTATGCCCCTTTACCAGTCGCTCATTCTGTTGTATTAGATGAAGAATACCATAATTTTGAGTTGCTATTGCAAAAAATTGAATTACGATCAAAACCAGTGGGAAATTTGTGGGGACTTAAAGATATTTACAATATTACTGGGATAGCAATCTGGAAACACTTCTTATCCGTGCTTTATTTATGAGTGGAATAGTCGGGCTCAAGATGAGCATTATGTGAGGAAAGACTGGCCGTTGAGACAAGAATTAATTCCAGGTGAAAAAAACATCATAGGTCCAAGTTTGATATCAACCAATAAGGTCCTACTTCCACCTTTGTATATCAAACTAGGTATTGCAAAGCAACTTGTCAAGGCCATGAGCCGAAACGAAAGTCCTGCTTTCATGCATATTTTTAAAGTGCTACCTAATCTTTCTGAAGCTAAAATAAAAGAGGGCATATTTACTGGACCACAAATAAGAGACCTCCTAAAAAATGATGTATTCGAGAGGAAAATGAATGCGAAAAAAAAAAGCAGCATGGCTAAAATTTTTCATTAGAGATAGGCGTTAATCCATCATTAGGTGGTTTAAGAGACCAATGCTTACTTTCAGCCATCTAATGAGAGGTGACGACTAAATTTCTTGGACATCATAAAGACCCTAATTACAAAAATATTATTGGAAATTTAGTACAAAATTATAAAGAAATGGGGTGTTTTAGTTAGTCTGAAACTGCATTTTCTCCATTCACACCTTGATTGGTTCCCTGAAAATCTCGGAGATTTTAACGAAGAACGTGGAGAAAGGATGCACCAAGACTTGAGTGAATTTGAAAAAAGGTATCAAGGTGTTTGGGGGATAAACATGTTGGCAGGTTATTGCTGGAGCCTGAAGCGAGAATCAAATAAATCTCATAAAAGAAAAAAGCAAGCCGAAGATCATTCACGAGAAACGAAAGCGTTCCCGTTTAGAGTAGTACTTCAAACATGCTTTGATAAATACTAAAAGAAGCAAACGCGCGCTATTTCGAAAATCTACTTGGACACTCGAGACTCTTTACGAAGTATGAGCCGAATCATTTTTAGTAGTTAACTTACGCATTGAGGTATTATATAAGACAATATGAGAGTATAAGTAGATATAAGGATTACTGTACAAGTAAGTTATTGGGTTCAAAGGTATTGGGTATTAGAGTTTCTTTGTCGACAAGGATTAAGTATTGAAGTATACAGATTAAGGGTTACTTGATAACAAGGTTGTTCGACATCAGAATTATTAATTTGAAACGTATTGGGAATTGAGTTATAAAACGAAATTTAAACATAACATAGCGCACAATGTTTCATTTATACCTCAAGAAACACAGTCGGGCTGGACTTTAAATTTACTAGATATATGGAACGAACATCGAGAGTACAAAAATTAGGTCAAATTTTTTTTAGATTTTAAGAGTCTATTTCACAGTCACAAAACTAGTCAAAATATTTGTATAGTCTATTTTTCATATGAACAATATTTTAAGTTTTACTAATAAGTACCTTTAAACAGTATTAAAACATTTGCTTGCATCAGTCTACCTGCTATTATTTAGCTTATATTTCACATATTAATTCCCTTGTAATCACCGAGCAGCATAAAAGACATTTTTGATTGTGATATATTAACGTAAATGTAAAATGATATGTATAAGATATAATCAATAAAAATGTACCGTAAATTAACCTCTGTGTGCTTCGCAAGTGTACGATAAAAACAAAATTAAATTTAACAACGCAAAATGACCATACATATTTTTCAAATAAACATAAACTGATGATGAAATGACCTATAATGACCTCTGAAAGGCGGCTTGAGTCAAACAAACTACGGGTTCGGACTCAGTGACCTCAAAAACATACGCATGAATTTTTTCAGATCTTTTCCACGAATTTTTCTCTATTTGACCTTCAAATGACCTCTGGGAAAAGGCATAAGGTCAAACAAACTACGAATTCGGACTCGGGGACCTCAAAAACATACGCATAAATTTTTTCAGATTTTTCCTACGGTTTTTTCTCTATTTGACCTTCAAATGACCTTCAAACGACCTCTGGGAAAAGGCGTAAGGTCAAACAAACTACGGATTCGGACTCAGGAACCTCAAAAACATACGCATGAAATTTTTCAGATTTTTCCTACGGTTTTTTCTCTATTTGACCTTCAAATGGCCTTGAATCTGATGTGATGAAGGTTAACCAACCCGCTCATCGTAATCAGCGACCCCAAAAACCCCATAAGAACCATACCGCTCCGAGTGTTTTTTTTTTAAATCAAATGTTGACCTGTGTTATTAAAGGTAATGCACTCGTGATAATTTTCGTTCAATCTACACCCTGTAAAGAATATTCCAAAATTTTTTGATTAGTACTTTTCGGGATAAGGGGGGACAGCGATTTTTCGCACTTTTTCAAAAATAATACAAAGAGAAGTGTGCGCCGGAGAAAGCCGGATCTGACAGACAGGCAGACAGATAGACAGACGAACGGACGTACGGATTCCGGAGTGATCTTATAAGTGTTCCGTATGGAACACTAAAAACATTGGTAACCATCCGATCTCAGCGCCATCAGACATGAAATAACCAAAACCTTTAATCAGCTAGAGCTACAAGAAGGTAAAAAACGATTCCATCTCCATAGGCAAATGTGGTATAACTGCCACAATTAGCAGTAACCATTTAAATCAAAAAAATGCTGTTGATCCCTAGTATGGTCACCTATTGCAGTATTTTTCCTGTAATTTTTATGATATTGGAGATTCAAAGGGAGAGGACATATTCACGTAGCGAAAAATGTATGAAGAGAAACATAAAATACTAATTTGCAGCAAAATTTAACAAATTATAGTTCAAATTACAGTAATCGTCAAAAAATTGTAGACCAGAATCTACAAGAAAAGCTCTTCAACCTTTTCTGTTGTTACTGTTTAATCAGGATTCTACTGTGTCAAGCAGTGGTCCACTCCGCTTGCTGAGCCATTTGGGATAGGGTCATTAGCTCGCACCTAGCTATTAGATTAGCCTGATGGGTTGTCTTCCCTCAAAATTAGTTTAGTATCCTTCTATTGTACCACCGTCTGGATAGCCTAATTCGGGTAGAACTGGTCATTTCTAGAAAGCTCTGGCATTATGGTTGTATTAAATATTATTACTTTATTTAAAGATTAGATTTTGCTGACATTATTACCCAAAAAAAACCGGTTAAGTGCAAGTTGAACTTGCACAATTAGTGTTCCGTATGTTGATTGTTTTTAGAATAAAAATTTTTGTTAGGATGGTATAAAATGATCAGTGACTCCACAAAACACACTTCCAAATGAGTTTTCAACAAAGTTTATTTCCAATCTTTACTGACAACTGATGACCTTGAAATTTTGTGTTTTTTTATATACCAAATAAATTATTAAAGTTAATGCACTCGTGATAATTTTCGTTCAATCTATACCCCGTGGAGAATATTCCAGAATTCTTTCAAAATTTTTTTGATCAGTACTTTTCGAGATAAGGTAGGGAACAGCGATTTTTTGCTATTTTTTAAAAGTAATACGAAGAAAAGTGTGCGCAAGTATTACATTATATATATATTTTTTACTCGCGTTTTCACAAGCTTTCATTTGACACCACACTCGATGACCTAGTAAAAAATTTTTTTTTTTCACTTCCGATTTCACCCCTCAAAACGAACCCCTTAAGTCAAAATTTATGTTATGGTGGTATAAAATGATCAGTGACTTCACAAAACACACCCCAATGAGTTTTCAACAAAGTTTGTTTCCAATCTTGACTGAAAACTGGTGACCTTGAAATTTTTGTTTTTTTTTTTGTATACCATATAAACTATTAAAGGTAATGCACTCGTGATAATTTTCGTTCAATCTACACCCCGTGGAGAATATTCCAGAATTTTTTCGAAATTTTTTGATAAGCACTTTTGGAGATAAGGCCCGGGACAGCGATTTTTCGCGAATTTTTAAAATAATACAAAGAAAAGTGCGCGCAAGTATAATATTATATATATATTTTTTGCTCGTGTTTTTCACAAGCTTTCATTTGACACCACACTTGATGACCTAGTAAAAAATTGTTTTTTTCACTTCCGACTTCACCCCCCAAAACTAACCCCTTAAGTCAAAATTTAATTCTCAAAACTACATGGCTCTGATGAGGCCATCAATTCCTATATTATTACCAAATTTCACCTTTCTATGTCAAATAGTTTCGGAGAAAATCGGGTGTGGCAGACAGACAGACAGACAGACAGACAGACAGACACCGAAGTGATCTTATAAATGTTCCATACGGAACACTAATAAAGTTTTTATAACGAAACTCTGATTGTTACTGTCGCAACCACAACCTGATCTGTCTTTATCAGAGTCTTCTAATATAAAATAAACTATTTAAGTTTCGACGTGCAACACTTAAGTGTAAGATGTTTCTTAGACAGTCTTCCCTGAAATGACTCTAATTATCCAATCGACAAAACAATCTTACAAATTATTCAAGTCTGCTTGGTGCCTGCTGGTTATTATTCTACAGTTTACTGAAGTGGCAGTGTCGTTTGCGTATTCTCTGCTTCAGCGATTTCGGCAGTATGGATATTATACTTCAGTCAATAAGTTTTGAAAGCGGAAATGAAACAAAATGAATTAATGAGTCGAAATACATTTATTCTTCAGTATAGTCTCTTTTAAGCTCGATACATTTATTCCAGCGATTTTCCAATCCATTTACCCCATCTCTGAGGTAGTTTTCCGGAAGACCTTCAAAATACTCATCTACGGATACTATCACCTCATCATTGTTGAAAAAACGCTTCCCACGTAGAAATCTTTTGAGGTTTGGGAACAGATGGAAGTCAGAGGGAGCAAGATCTGGCGAACAGGAAGGATGTTCCAACAGTTTTGCCGTTGCCAAAGCACTTTTTGGGAGCAGGTGCATTGTCATGATGAAAGATGATTTTTTTCTTCTGCAAACCGAGTCTTTTCTCACGCATGTTCTAATCCAACTGATCCAAAAGGTTGCAACAATACTCTCCTGTGATTGTTTTATCTGTTTGAAGGTAATCAATTAACAAATTTCCTTTTGCATCCCAGAAAATGACTTTGACCACTTTGGCTACTTTGAAGCTGAACAACCGGGCTCAGACCACTGTACGGTTTGATGTCGCAGTTCAGAATCATACTAGTAAACATATGTCTCATCCACAGTTACAAATCGACGCCCAAAATCAGTTTTATTCTTTATGAAACGAACCAAATATTGTTTAGAAAGTTTCTCTCGAGGGCGTTTTTGTTCCGATGTTAGCAAATGCGGCACCCATCTTGTGAATAACTTTCTTAAAGCCAAAACATTAGTTAAGATCTCATGTACTTATCGATGTGATGCTGTGTAATATTAGGTTCAAGTGTGATGCTCCATAGGGGTCGTTTTCAAAACTTATTGACTGACTGATATTTTACTATATTTAATATTTTCCTAGTTATATCAAAAACGTAAAATAAACAGCAGTTAAAATTATACTTAATAAGGCAATATAATTAATGGTAATGGACTTGTTGAATATGTAAATACTTTTTCAAGTTATTTATTTATTGCAGATATGGAATTGGTATGCACGCACCCGGCTTTATATTACCAGAAGAAGGCGTCTACAGATGTGCATACACCAGTGTTTTAGCTCATGCTAAAGCCTACAGAATTTATGAAAATGAATTTAAAGAAAAACAAAATGGTAAGATCACATCACACAATAAAAACTATCCTAAAATACTAGAAAATCTATAATGTCAATCATAGAATCAAATACAACCGCTTGAGATTCTCCAAAATATTCAAATGAATTCTTCCAAGTATGTGTTACATAAGCTAGAAGATCTCCTCTTGATCTTCTCATGAAGGCCATATTGATTGATATGATCGCTAATAATATTGAATTCTTTTAGATAATTAGGCAGATGCTGATTGATAGCCTTCTATGGTACGCTGTCCGAAGACAATATCGGGTAGTTCGGGCAAGAAGTTTTTTGTTAATTCTTTGATTGTATGCCTCCTTGGTTTCGTCGATAATTTCCTTGTATCTGTTGCGGGTACGAACAAAGATGTTACGATTTATGACGTAAAGATTTTCACGCCATTGTCGACAGACAAGATGTTTAGACGCACCGGTTTTTTTGCATTTTCGGTGGAACCATGCCTTACCGTTGGAAGGGCCTTTCTTCGAAAAAAGGATGTAAGATTCCGTACCAGCCGAAATTACATCAGAATCCTCCTGAGCCCAGTCAGATGGATCGTCGAATCTAAAAAAACGTCTAACTAAGGGAAAATTTGAGTTCTTCCATTTTAGCAGATTTTTAGTCGAAGACCATTGGAATCCGAGACAACTGCTTACAAGGCCATAAATAAAAGAGTAATGAGTGATTAGATTCTTGGTCATCCTGACATTCGGTTTTCCTGTTGGGCATCAGAACATACCTGTTGTATATAACGTCAAATCTTGCGCGGTTTAGGCACCTCTTTATCCCTGATCGGTAGGATATCCGATGTCTAAAGCAGTTTATGATCAAAAGGACCTAACGGCGGATTTATACTAACAGAGTAAATATCTGGCTTGGTGGTTCAAAACAGGTCAAGAAAACTGGCGAAACTATTCAGATCCGTGTTAGTTCATTGGTAAACTGAATAAAGCTGCAACTAATTGAGAATAATTTAGCTTCACGACCTTGGTCGTCGCTCGTATTTGAATAAATACTCTAGTTGATGTGGTGGACGTTATTTCCACACACATTAGAGGACAGTAAAGTATAGTCAAAATAAGATATTGAATGTTACTATAGGGTCTATCTTTGAGTTGCTGTTAACTTCATACTGATAAACCAAGTCTAAGTGTTTTGGATACGATATAAATTTTGTTTGGAACCAAAAGAGTACATTGTTAATGTTCTGTACGGAAAAATTTATCAGATCCTATCTGTGTCTATCTGTCCATCTGTCTGTCTGTCCTTCTGTCTGTTACACCCGATTTTCCCCGAATATACTTGATTTAGAAAGTTGAAATTTGGCACTAATATAGAAATTGGTCGCTCACCAGAGCCGCATATTTTTGAAACTTAAATTTCGACTTGAAGGGTTACTTTTAGGGGGTGAAATCGAAAATGAAAAAAAAATTAGTAGGTCATCGAGTGAGGCGTCAAATAAAAGCTTGTGAAAACACAAATACAAAAATGTATCTTTGATTGTGTTAGCCGATACTTGTTGGAAATGCATAATAATATTATATAAAAAAACAACACTATATTTTAATTTCCAATATATTTAAAGTCACTTGACAATTGTTTCACCATACAATGGCTTCTTCAGAAGTAAATAAGAAAGAAAAATATTTGGTAGTAATCCTGGTTATATACTGCTTAAACCTATCCTTAATTATCTAAGATTATGCTAATCATTTTTTTATATTATTTACAGACAGAATTATTTTAAGAATGCAAATCTGTGGTATTATTTTCAAGAACTAATAAAGATTAAGTAAGGGTGAATGGTTTAAGTCTACCTGTTCGTTTTATAATTGACTGGAGTTTTTCCGTTTGTTAATTTCAAGACATTCAAGAAAATTTAATTTTTTAGATTTATTTTCTACATGTAGTATTTTTAACGTATCATCAAAATTATGGGATTCGTTTATTATATGGGTTGCGTAATGTGAATTGTTCTTATTTTTTAAATAACTATGTTTATGTTCTTTAATGCGAGTTTCAAAAGATCTACCATTTTGTCCAACGTAGGTTTTAGTACAAGATCCACAATTTAATAGATAAACTCCTGATTTTAAGGATTTGTTTAGATTTGGTTTTGTTATTCAAAATTATTCTCCCTAAGGAATTACTGGTTTTGAATGCTATTTTAATGTTCTTTTTTATTAAATGTTTGGAAATTGTTCTAGTTATTTTCCCTGTGTATGTGAGTGTACTAAATTTTTCTTTTTTGTCATTAATTGTGGGATAAATTAGAAAGAATGCTTGTTTAAAGGATTTTTTATTCAAGATATTATCTATAATGTTGGGATCATATCCATTATTAATTGCTATTTGTTTGATTATGTTGAATTCTTTGTTAAAATTAGTTTCAGTCATATGGATATGTAACAATCTATGTATGAAAGAGTTAAAAGCTGCCATTTTGTGAGGATAAGAGTAGGATGAACTATGTATGACTGTATCAGTATGTGAAAGTTTGTGAAAAATCGAGAAACCGTGTTTATTGTTCACTTTTGATATA
Organism: Pachyrhynchus sulphureomaculatus; assembly: GCA_019049505.1. Classification (NCBI taxonomy): domain Eukaryota; kingdom Metazoa; phylum Arthropoda; class Insecta; order Coleoptera; family Curculionidae; genus Pachyrhynchus; species Pachyrhynchus sulphureomaculatus. The sequence continues at coordinate 257,992,608 of CM032446.1, read as the reverse complement.
GATATGTCTAAGAAATTTATAGAGTTATTGGTTTCTAATTCTATGGTAAATTTAATATTAGGATGCAAATTACTTAGGAAGTTAGAGAAGATTGTTAGTTGCCTATCTGTTCCCGTGAAACAGGAAATGATATCGTTTAACATATCTATACCAGTAAACAATATTTTTGCTAATAGCTTTTTGATGAATTTTTATTTCTAAATGATTCATGAAAATTTCCGCTAGTAATGGGCTTAAAGAATTACCCATTATTAGACCTTCTTTAGATGTATAAAAATTATCGTTGAATTCAAAATAGTTTTGATCCAAGCACGTCGTAAGTAAATCTAAAATATTCCGTTTAATAATTTCGTTTACTTTATTTTTGATTAAGAGCTTATCTATTCTATGACTTCATATGGTGGGATACTAGGAAATAAGTTTTGTACATCAAATGAGATAATTCTAGAATTTTCCGGTAAGTTAATATTTTTAATTTTATCAATTAGTTTATAGCTGTTGGATATACTATATTTCGGTTTAAATTTGCAATGTTGTCGTAGTAAAGGGATGAGTTTTTGTGATAATTTGATTGATGGTGCCGTGACAAACGATACAACTGGTCTAATAGGGAAATCCTTTTTATTCAATTTAATTAGGGAATATAATTTTGGAGCCTGTGGGTTCATTATTGTTAAAGTACTTGTTTAAAAATCATTGAAATTGTGAGATCTTTTAAAGTGGATTTTATTACTTTTTGGTAGACTTTTGTTAGGTCATTATTTAATATGAAATTTGTCTGTGTTAAGGAAAGTAAGAGTTTTAAATAAATATTGTTCTCTGTTGTTATCAGCTCTAGTGAATATTATGTTGTTTTCTTTGGCTTTGGTTTTGATCGATACTGCTGTTTTCTGTTCTCTAGCTTGTCTTGGTTGTGGTTGTTCAAATAATTCTTTTTAATCTTGTTGGCAATCATGTATTTAAAATGTGGATCTTCATTAGATAAAGCTAATTCACATTCAACTCCGAGGATTTCTCTTAATTTTTAGATATCCTTAGGTTTTAAATTGTACTGAAAGCCTTTTTCAAGTAGTCCTGATTCCTCTTCTGTGAATGTTGAGTTAGTAAGATTAACAAATCTCTTGTGAAATGTATGGTCAGTGAAGTGTTTGGTTTCTGGCTCTATTGTCGGCATTCTCTGTTTGTTGGTTGTTCTGAGGGTTTGAAGTTTTTTTGTTTTGTGTATTGAATTTTTTGGTAATTATAGAATTTACTTGTTCTCTGACTTTCCTATCGAAGATATCAAATTCAATATTTGTTGATCTATGAGCAATTTCAGTATATATTACTTTGAGATATATGTTGCAGTTATCCCTTTTACTGTATTGTATTTTCATATCTTCAAGTACCCATCTCTTAAGTCCAGTTGTTATTTGAACAATCAAGCAGTATCGATCAAAACCAAATCCAAAGAAAACAATATAATATTCACTAGAGCTGATAAGGGTAAGTCTGTAGTAGCTATTTCTAGAGAACAATATATATTTAAAACTCTTTCTTTTCTTAACACAGCCAAATTTCAAGTATTAAATAATGACCCAACAAAAGTCTACCAAAAACTAATAAAATCTACTTTAAAATATCTCACAATTTTCAATTATTTTGAAAAAAGTTCTTTAACAATAATAAACCCACAGGCTCCAAAATTATATTCCCTAATTAAATTGAATAAAAAGGATTTCCCTATTAGACCAGTCGTATCGTTTGTTACGGCACCATCAATCAAATTATCACAAAAACTCATCCCTTTACTACGACAATATTGCAAATTTAAACCGAAATATAGTATATCCAACATCTATGAACTAATTGATAAAATTAAAAATATTAACTTACCGGAAAATTCTAGAATTATCTCATTTGATGTACAAAACTTATTTCCTAGTATCTTACCATATGAATTCATAGAATTAGTAGATAAGCTCTTAATCAAGAATAAAGTAAACGAAATTATTAAACGGGATATTTTAGATTTACTTACGACGTGCTTAGATCAAAACTATTTTGAATTCAACGATAACTTTTATACATCTAAAGAAGGTCTAATAATGGGTAATCATTTAAGCCTGTTACTAGCGGAAATTTTCATGGATCATTTAGAATTAAAAATTCATCAAAACGCGATGAACAAAAATATTGTTTACTGGTATAAATATGTTGACGATATCATTTCCTGTTACACGGGAACAGATAGACAATTAACAATCTTCCTTAACTTCCTAAATAATTTGCATCCTAATATTAAATTAGAATTAGAAACCAATAACTCTATAAATTTCTTAGACATATCTATATCAAAAGTGAACAATAAATACGATTTCTCGATTTTTCACAAACCTTCACATACTGATACAGTCATATACAATAGTTCATTTCACCTTTATCCTCACAAAATGGCAGCTTTTAACTCTTTCATACATAGATTGTTACATATCCCTATGGATAAAAATAATATTAACAAAGAATTCAACATAATCAAACAAATAGCAATTAATAATGGATATGACCCCAACATTATAGATAATATCTTGAATAAAAAATCCTTTAAACAAGCAATCTCTCTAATTTATCCCACAATTAATGACAAAAAAGGAAAATTTTTAGTACACTCACATACACAGGGAAAATAACTAGAACAATTTCCAAATATTGAATAAAAAAGAAAACAATAACATAGCATTCAAAACCAGTAATTTCTTAGAGAGTATAATTTTGAATAACAAAACCAAATCTAAGAAATCCTTAAAATCAGGAGTTTATCTATTAAATTGTGGATCTTGTACTAAAACCTACGTTGGTCAAACTGGTAGATCTTTTGAAACTCGCATTAAAGGACATAAACATAGTTATTTTAAAAAATAAAAACAATTTACATTACGCAACCCATATAATAAACGAATCCCACAATTTTGATGGTACGTTAAAAATCCTACATGTAGAAAATAAATCTAAAGAATTAAATTTCCTTGAATATCTTGAAATTAACGAACGGAAAAACTCTAGTCAATTATTAAATGTACAGATAGACTTAAACCATTCACCCTTACTTAATCTTTATTAGTTCTCGGAAATAGTACCACAGATTTGCATTCTTAAAATAATTCTGTCTGTAAATAATATAATAAAATGATTAGCATAATCTTAGATAATTAAGGATAGTTTTAAGCACTATATAACCAGGATCACTATCAAATATTTTTCTTTCTTATTTACTTCTGAAGAAGCCATTGTATGGTGAAACAATTGTCAAGTGACTTTAAATATATTGGAAATTAAAACATAGTGTTGTTTTTTATATAATTTGGCAAAATGTATATAATGTAATACTTGCGCACACTTTTCTTAGTATTATTTTTAAAAAAATTACCGAAAACCACTGACCCCTCCCTTATTTCGAAAAGTACTAAAAAAAATGTTGAAAATATTCTCGAATATTTTCCACAGGATATAGATTTAACGAAATTTATCTGGTAAATAAAAAAAATTCAGAGTCATCAGTTTTCAACAAAGGTCGTGTGTGAAGTCATTGATCATTTTATACCTCCCTAACAAAAATTTTTATTTCAAAAGCATTCAACGTAAGGAACTCTAATTGCGCAAATCCGACTTGCACTTGGCCGGTTTTTTATTATACGAGGCTGGTTTGAAAAGTCGGTGCAAAGTCCGAGAGATGGCACCACCGGCGCGTATCGAGGTCACGTTTAGTTAGTAGCATCTCTTGAATGAACGCACCAAGTTTCAGCCATATTGGTCTATTTCTTTGTGTTTGGCATTCTTGTGAATCAAGGAAGTCGAGTGATTTTCAAGAAATGGACGAAAAAGAATTTCGTGTGGTGATTAAGCATTACTTTATGAAAGGCAAAACGCCTCAGGAGACTAAAGAGAAGCTTGATAAACGTTATGGTGACTCTGCACCTTCGATTCGAACAGTTTATAAGTGGTTTCAAAATTTTTCGGACTGGCCATATGGGCACAAGTGACGCTGAACGTTCTGTACGGCCTGTGGAAGTTACGACTCAAATCCATGATATGGTGATGGATGACAGAAGAGTTAAGGTGCGTGAGATTGCTAGTGCTGTGGGCATCTCGACTGAACGGGTACATAATATTTTGCATGAACATTTGGACATGAGAAAGCTATCCGCAAGATGGGTGCCGCGATTGCTCACGCTTGACCAAAAACGGAATCGTGTGAAGTATTGCAAGGATGGTTTGCAGCTGTTCCAGAAGAATCCGGAGGACTTTAAGCGTCGTTTCGTCACTGTGGATGAAACATGAATACATTACTATACTCCTGAGACCAAACAACAATCTAAACAATGGGTTACCAAGGGGGAGTCTGCACCAAAAAAGGCAAAGACCATTCCTTCGGCCGGAAAGGTTATGGCGACTGTCTCTTGGGATTCGCAAGGGATAATCCTCATCGACTATCTGGAAAAGGGTAAAACTATTACAGGTGAATATTATTCATCGTTATTGGACAGTTTGAAAACCGAGCTGCAAGAAAAACGCCCGCGATTGGCCCACAAGAAAGTTCTTTTCCATCACGACAACGCACCGGCACACACCTCAGCAGTTGTGGTCGCAAAATTAATGGAAATAGGATTTCAACTGGTTTCACATCCCCCCTATTCTCCAGACTTGGCTCCCTCGGACTACTATTTGTTCCCCAATTTGAAGAAATGGCTGGCGGGACAAAGATTTTTATTCAAACGAGGAGGTGATTGCAGACACTAATGGATATTTTGCAGACTTGGACATATCCTATTATTCGGAAGGGATCAACAAACTAGAACATCGTTGGACGAAGTGTATAAGCCTAAAAGAAGACTATGTCGAAAAATAAAAAAGGTTTACCCCAAACACATAAGTAGTTTTTTATTTTTGCACGGACTTTTCAAACCAGCCTCGTATAAGGAAGCTAGTGGTATAGGTTTAATAATATATGTCATCGTTTTAAAAAAAATACATGTTTATTTATTTATATATTTTATTTCCAGGTAGAGTTTCGATTGTCATTAGTACCGGATGGTACGAGCCAAAAACAAATAGTACAAAGAATGTAAAAGCAGCCGAGAGAGAGCTGGATTTTTCTGTAAGTTCTATCAGTGAAATAAACATTCATTTATTGTTATGTCACCAAATACTGTTTGCTATTTGATCTTAATTGAAGGTAGAGGTGTGTTTTGTGTTAGACATCCTAAAGATTTTGTAAGATTTGATATTTTTAATCGAAATTAATAATATAATAATTAGTTTTAAAAGTCACCGTTAAGACTTCTATTAAAAGCTATTAAGGAGGATATTCATATACTAAGGATAACCACCATATTATAATATCGGTCAACGTTGTCCAAGTGCCAAAGCGTATATTTGTATTTCACGTCATCTTTTGGACAACGCGATACTGCTGCCACGGGCGTTATATTTTTTGCAAGTATACCTTAAGCTGGTACTATACCACATAACTAGACTCGGTACAGGAGCTAGGGTCGCTACATTTGATTGACAATGAAACATGGATCATGGATGGGTTTTTGTTTGTGTTGTTACTTATCTAGACATTGCTGTTGATCAGCTCTTGGTAATATACTTGTGCCCAGCCTAAACGATAGCGTTGAACTTCTGTTATTGCCGCTGTATCCAGTTATTAGGAGCCAGTTAGCAGGCTGATACAGAAATGTTTTTCTTTCAGTTTTTATAGATTTCTTCTTAGTATTTTCCGTTTCTTTACTTCTTTACTTGTCACTTCGTTAGCTATTTTCAGTTTCTGTTTTCATTCCGTATTCGATTTCGAATGAAAAATTATGTACTTTTATTTTGTTTTTTTTTTGGATCTAGCACACGTGCTGCAGGGAAGTCCCTAAATCGCTCCAAAAGCGGTATGTGTGCAGAAAAAGCGATTCGCGTTCTTCTTGAATCGCTGTAAATTGTACTCGGTGGGAAACACAGCCCTGGGCAAATTATTCCAAAGGGATGATGTTTTCCATATAAAAGACTGCTTGAAAAGCGTTGTACGCGGAGTAATAAGCTGAAAGTATTAGCGCGACGTGTATTTCTGACATGTACCGCTCTGGGAGGAATTAAGCCGGCTACATCTTTCGAACACTTTCCATGAAAATACTTGTAGAACAGATTTGATGTGCCAGCGAATCAAGGCCGCCGGTTTCCAGTCAGACGAACAACTTTTCTCTGAACAGAATCCAACAAATGCGGAGCCCCAAACATGGGAGCAGTATTCCATAGCTGGTCGAATTTAAGCTTTGTAAAGAATTAACAGTTGTTGTGGAGTGTAAAGCTTTCTGGTTCGAAATAATATTCCCAACTTTTGAGAAGCCCTCCTTGCTATTCCTGCAACATGTTCATGCCAGGACATATTTGCTCCCAAATTAATGTCCAACAAATTGAGTGACGATGCTAGGGGAATGAAGTGCTCCGACATAACTATGTCGGGTTCAGCAACGTTAACTTTTTTAGAAAAAACAGCCGCCTGAGTTTTTGCAGGGTTAAATTCCACTTGGTTACTGTCACCTCAAGATAGAATTTCTTCCAGGTCTTTGTTAAGTTGAACGACCTCCTGCTGTCTGCGGATATTTGCCTGACTAGCCGATGTCCGAGCGTTCAAAGTGAATGAAGAGATAAGTGTACTGTCATCTGCAAAGCTGTAGATTGTATTTCCGGTCTTTTTCAGCAGATCGTTAATGTAAATGAGAAAGAGAGTAGGAGACAGTATGGAGTATGTCTTGTTATTAGTCAGTCCACTTTCAACTCTTGGATCAAGATTTTCAGGGTTGTCAGTTGTCCTCTCTATATTGCATTCCATCGTTTGCGCTAAGCTACACTAACATCTGTTTTTCTAGTCTAGAAAAGAAAACTAATTGATTCATATTTACTAAACATAACAAGGGAGTTGCCTGAATACCACACAAAAAATAAATAAATTATAGACACTTCACAAATGAAGTATATAAGAAATATAGAGTATGAAAACAAAGAATGCATCTTTATTTAGTAGATGTTATAAAAATTTAAAAATAAATATTTTCGGTCTATTTATGGTCTTTTTTCTAGCTTGGTTTATATGCCGACCCAATCTACCTTGGGAACTGGCCTCAAACTGTGATTGACATTGTCGATGCTAGAAGTGCATTACAAGGACTGCCCAGATCCAGATTGCCCAAATTTACCGATGAAGAAATCAAACTTATAAATGGAACTTCAGATTTTTTCGCTTTAAATACGTAAGTATTTTTGATATGTCTAGTTAAAGTTTTTTGTTTTCTTACCGATCACCTACTTGCCTAAATAGGGATGAACCTTTTTGGATCGACATCGGCGAGGATGTCGTTATAATATTGGCCAAGTTCCGAAACATACATTTATATTTCTCGGCTCCTTACCTGACGTAACACAGAACAATCATGCCTATAGGATCCCTTTCGATACCTATAGTATCTCTTTTTCCACCTGCCAGAATACCTGGTTAATATAATATTAGAGTATCTTATTTAGCATTCATTTACATTTTGGTATCTATGGTATCCTTCTCAATATCTATAGTAACCCTTTTTCGGCATGACAGAACACCTGGCATACAAAGTACCTTATTTAATACCTCATACGCGTAGAGTGGAAAAGCAAATCAAACGGCAGAAGTACAGAGAAGAATCAGACTGGCATGGGCAGCATTTGGCAAACAATAGAAAATATTAATCAACAAAAGAATTCCTCTGAAACTAAGAAAGATGGTATTCGATCAATGCATTCTACCGGTTCTCACTCACTGAGAAGATGATGGACCAACTGAGTAAAACACAGAGGGCAATGGAACGCCAGATGCAGAATATAAGATTACAAGTAAGAATCAGAAACGAAAATTTAAAAACAAGGGACTAGAGTGACAGACGTGAGAGAGCAGGTAGCAGGTTTGAAATAGAGATGGGCAAGTCACACAATGGGACAACAAAATGAAACTAGGATAAATATATAATAAAAGACTGTTTTTAGTCAATTTCCACTGGTTTATTTAAATTGCGATATT